>JAPDOI010001061.1:0-228818 GCA_029168955.1 Aplectana chamaeleonis | reverse complement strand
GAAAAGTCAAACTTCATCTCTTTTTTCATGGGAGTTGGAGCTCTGATTCGTCCAAAAGGGCACACTCCTAGATCAATAAGTACCCATGTGCATGCCTCGAGTCACTTGAATGGGACCAGCGATTTTGGATGGGAGCACTGTGAGATACTTCGGATCACACTGGAAAGGAGCCTGGCTACATCGCTTCGCCAATACATAACTGCGTTAAGTTGACATTTTCACAGGGCTGAAATAAATGTAAATGAATCTCCAGATGTCGCCTTTGCAGTTGTCAACATCTACGAGTCGACATCCAAGACAGAGAGCTGGGCAATCAAGTGGCAGATTCTTGATGGGTCCATCTGGCAAATTGGACACAGACTGACAAAGCTGCCTGACAATCTGACAGTGACCACTGTAGGCTGCTCGAACGACATGAGCAGACTGCATTACTGCGCTGTGCGACGGTGGATCATGATATTAGTAATTTCTACATGCCAACCCCAACTGTTGCTTGATCTTTTGCAAAATAACAGTTGATGGGATCTCTCCGACTTTCTAGCGTAGGCTGTTTGTTCCAGATGATCTGCCGTGAACGAATTTTTCTTTCGGCTCAGTTTTCCATTCGTTCCTCCATCTTGAGCATGTACGGTTTTGCAAACAGCTGCTCCGAGATGGGGATTTGAGTTTCGGCAGTTCGATAAAGTACGCATTTGATAAGTCCTTCCTGAGAACAACTTGGCCAGACTGACAGGTATTTATTCATCTCAGCAGTGCTGATCGATGACAGGGTCGATCTGTCATCCGCATATAGACATAATTTTTGACGACAAACATCAGAAAGATACAAAGAAAACAGGCTGGGAGATACTCCTCCTTGTGGAACGCTTCAGATTAAGTGTCCATCAAATTTCACAGAATGGAACGATTTTTGACAAAGTTATCGGTCCTGCACCAGTCAATAGTCATCGAGGACAGCAGCGAACTGATTACAGCAGCAGGAGGATCACGACTATACTTCTACCAGCTGGAGGTTTCATGTTGAAGCCAGCAATTATGTGTTCTGTGATGGAGTGATCTTGGGAGGCCTTCTTGAAGTCATGTTGATGCACGTTATGACGTAATGCTTCTTGGAGGTGCGGGTTGATGAATTTCTCCGCTAACTTAGCAATAGGGGACATAAGGGAGATGGGTCGATGCAAAGTTGCTTGATCTCTTGATCCTGGCCTACAGGCTTGAGGATCGGCAATACAACAATTGCCTGCTTCCATTCAGCGGGAATGACACCTGAAAGAACACGAGTAGATCAGGATCACAAAGCAATTCAAGGAACTGTTCCTGGCAAAGTGCTTTGCAGATGGACGGCTGACACGCCATCGGGTCCCTCGGCTCGCGAGTTCTTTATGGACTTATTCATTCATTCTTAATGAGGGAAGACATCTCAGAGGCAGTTATGGCAGGTAATATCTTGTCACTGAGCTTCCTTATAGACCGGAGAGCGAGCCTGTTGGAACGATCATTGGCGGGACGTCAGCTGAAGCAAAGTGTTTTTCCGAATCGACATGCAGCCTTAAATCCGGACCTGAAATTGCCCGGAAGGGGACTCAAGCATGTTGCGCTCCGCTGCCAATTTCTTCCCAGACAATCGCTTAAGAATGCTCCAGGTCTTCTCTTTAAAAATTGGAAGTGTGGAGAAATTCAAGGATTCAGTGATTTCCATCCATCGCATCCGCTTGTAATCATTCAGCATTTTGGTGATCTGACTAGATGCAGTCAAGAATTGCTGGGATCTCGCAGGATCAGCTCGACGCTTCTCGTCCCGTAATTCGATCAGCTCCAGGACATCTTCAGGAACGTTAGTGTGCAATGCCCTCACACGTCTGGAGGAATTTGATTTCTGGAGATTACTTGCATATGGCAATCAACAATGAACTTGTCCTTCTCATGAACGGAGCTGGTTAGCGGAGCGCAGGTTGTCTGACTGATAAACACCCCTTAAACGTGACCTTGCTTAGTCTTAATAGATAGTTATGTGCCACCTGCCATGATATTTCAATGAAAGGTGCACGTGACTGTTGAGACAAATCCAAATAGCTGCAATATATGGGTACATGATCGCTGGCCATAGAATATAGCAGCGGACCAGTTACAGGAAACAGCAAGAGAAGTTGGCAAAAAGTGCTTAATACCAGAGAGGACGGCCTGCCCGTGGAATAAAGGCGAGTGATGGCGTCCTCGTTAATTAAAAACATGATCACAATCCCCAGCAAAAACTCAAGTAGTTCCCCTCTGCTCACTGGGACTAGAGAGAGAACCAGGGGCTGTGGAGTGAGCATTAAAATCGCCAGCCATGCACACCAGAAGACGATGGGAGGTAAGAGTGCCCAGAATGGAAAAATAAGGTGGGGTCAAAACGAATTGAACATGAGGAGATAGGGGAGTGAGGCATTAACAATATCCATATTAAAATCTGGTGAACACAACATGAACACCAATACAGTTCTACAATACTACGTTAGAGCTACATATGAGAAATGCATAGAAGATTTTACAAAACGTAGAAACGCCTCCACCAAGAGATCAGCATTAATCAATCGCTTGTACTTTGACAATAAAAGAAACATACGGTGTAAGTGTGAAGAGGTAGTAGCTTCACAAAAGTGGTACAGAATAGAAACAAAAGAACTAATGAACTGAGAACCACCATCCAAGTAAACAGGTGTATTGGGCATGAAAACACACGTACCACTCGTAAAAGTGAGGCACCTGAACCAAAGCTCTAACAAAGTGGGATGGGCCGTCTGTCCCATGTATTGACTCGAGATCAACACTATCTATAGGACAAGCTTTGCACATTTGAAAATCGAAAGTTTTTTTGCTTCGACACTTCAGAGGCAATTTGTTCCAAATTCGTATAACCCGGTAGCGAAGGAATGAGTAGTCGGATTTTGTGTAATGACTTGGTTGAACTCATACGCATTAGCGATGTGCGAGGGAGGTGGTAAGACGTATAACCGGGAAGTGTAGGGAAGATGCTGGGCTAAGTTTTGTCTCCTGAACGAGAATGACATCTGGATGGAAGCGTTCAATGTACAATGTGAGTTCAGCAAGTTTGGCACGCAGGCCATTGATACTGAGTTGAAAATGCCCAGACTAAGTGGCAGTGAACACTAGGGAAGAGTTAGAGCAAAGAAGTACAACAATAAGTAATTTCCGAACATTTGAGATGTAACCAATGAGGCAACCACCGCACTGGACGTTTTGCATGTTGTCGAGTCAATCCACAATGCAGACAGCAGTATTATCGTGGAGCCCTGCTGCGTGGCCCTTGAATTCCTTTCAATGCCGACTCGTAACAGTACTGCAATTGAGCCGGCATTGAGTCGTGGTATTCATTAAACGGGCAATAACTCCATTTGAGATATTGGCGGAGTGTAATGTTGGCTGCTGCACTCCTTCGCATACTATAGTATATACTAGGTATTATGCGAAGGAGTGCAGCAGCCAGCCATTTGCACTCCTGCAGAGAAAAACTCCTCGATGGAGTTGTTGATGCCCGCTGTTTGACGAGTCTCCTTGATCTTGGTAGTCGACTCCACAGATCCACCACGCGTAGGTTGAGCATCTCGGATCCATGGTATCTGTTTTGAAAGCGTTCTGTTGCCGACATGGACCCCCAAGTGAACAGCTTGAGAAGGAAAAGACCAAAAATCTGCCCTTCTCAGAAATTAACACGATTTTCATATGCTAAACTGAACAAAGCGGCCCTACTTCCATTTTTTCATAGAGAAGAGAGATTATGAAAGCGATACTCAATAGCATATATGAATACAAAGCGGTAAACCAAAAAGGGAGGCTAATTCTGCGATAATTGACAGGATATTTCCTCAAAGCCGCGATGCTCAGACATTCGCAGCGTTGAACTTTGGGGGGAAAACGACGTTCGAGTCGTGAACTACTGAAGGAGCTATTTTGTCGAGGAGTTGAACTGATGAGAACGATTCGTTGAACTGCCGGGCTTAATCGCCGCGCTGCGTGTTGCGTCGCGTGCGCAGAGTGCCGGCAGACGATGGCTCCGACGCAATGTTGAACGCCAAAATCAAACCATGGGTACATACAGAGCGCCGTCTCCAGGTGAGGTTGAACCGATTCACTTCATTTAATCAAAGTGTCAACTCTCGGGCCTCTGCCTTCGAGTTGAGTGGGGGTGAGAGTGCTCTGCATTCTGCCTGCTCCTGCACCAACACGGGTGCTCCTATCGTCTGAGCAGGCAAGAGGCAGAGCATTTGCACTTTAATCGATTTTTGGTGAGCCTTAGAAAGTGCATACACCTGTTTAGGGGCCAGGTGGGCTCAGGTATATAGGGGATAACGTTCAACCGTAAAGGAGGAGAAACTAAGGCTAAAACGTGTATAAACATCCATGCAGAAATTATTTGAATTTCCCTCCAATCAGCACTTCTGTTCAACTTAGTGGTAAATCCGCATCAACTATCGAGCAATTTCCGTTGAACTAACGGGGAAATTTCGGCTGATTTCCTGATTATCTCGTCCCAGCCAGGGATGAGCGGAGTTCCGCGTTTCGCGTTCGAAACCCGCAGTTTCGCGCATTTTCGGCATTCCGCGTTCCTGCATTCCGAAAACGCAGAAAACGCCGCGGAATGCGAGAAAATATCGGGTCGCATGGGACGTAAGAAAATATCAGATACTTTCTGAATTTTTTCCGCATTTCATGCCCTCGAAACCCGCATTTCCGCGCATTTTCAGGCGTTTCGCGCCCGATTTCCAGAAACCCGGGAGAAAAACATTTCTGTTCCTGGAAACCCGGAAAACCGATTTCCGAAATTTCGTATTTTTATTCCGCTCATCCTCGGTCCCAGCCTATACTGCGCGCGATGAAAACCGCTTTACCGCGCGCTGGCAAGACATGCCACAAACGCGGCGGTTATCTCGTCGCGCGCCATTCTCATTGGGTCGCACGCATGAACGCCAAATTATTCAACGCTAAGCCGGTCTCTTTGTTTGCGAGGTGACGATTGCTTGCTCCAGAAGTGTCAACCCTAGTTACATGTTTTCCTCAGTAACATTACATTGAAGCAAGCACGCAAACGGCCGGTCAGCATTGGTAAAAAAAGTAACTTCTCGTCTTTTTTCTGCAGTTTTTCCTGACGCTGCTGCCACGTTGTAAGCTCTTGACCTATCATAAATTCTTTTGAGAAACTGAACATCCACAATTTATCGTGAACACTGCCTTTAAGTAAGTTAGTTGTGCCCTTCAATGTACATGTAAATACTGAGGAAAACATGTAACTAGGGTTGAAACTTCTGAGTAGCGGAGAAATACTACCATGGCACAATCACTCAAGATTTACCCTTAGAAATGAAATATTCATGCCATGAAAATGAAATTTTCTTTCGTTATCAGAGGTTTGATAAGCGTTATCACTCGTAATTTCCTAGAAATTTCATGGCAAATAGAGATCGATTTCTAAAAAGCAAAGTCATCCATTTCTCACTTGGATTCCGGAGTGCCCTCACCACCCGTAGGAACGAGTTTTGCACCATAATTACCACTTGAAAGACGGAAATGAGGAAATTTCAAATATTTTGGAGCAAACACTATTTAGCCGATGATCAGGAGGTTATGTCAAGAATTTTGAAACAATACTCTCCTATAAGTAACATGAGAAATAGTCTTCTCCGTTATGTTTTGGGAGGAATTCATAATATTTCTACACCTTGAATTCTAGTGGTCGCAATATTATTTTCTGACCGAACATGTAATGGGTTATTTGGTATGTTTAACACTAATATGATCCGGTTGAGAGAAGTCTTCCAGCAATTTCTGAAGATGGATTTGAAAATGTCATCGAAAAGAATGAATATAGTCTCACAGCAATATTAGTAGGACCTGGTAGAGGTTGCGGACCCGTCCTAACATACGGGTAGTTTGTTAGTGGTATCGCTCATTTTTCCGGAACAGCTTTGATAGATGGGTTGAGTCTGTGTGTTCACCGATACGACCACATCTTTGGAAGCAATGAGAAACAGGTGAAAATGTGAGAGCGGAAGCCGGAAACTCACCGGACGAATCTTAGTTATTTCCTGAAAATGAGCGGTTGATAAGACTATCAGTGGCTACAGTATGTTAAGAAGAATCCGCAACCTCACCAGGTCCTACTTCCATTTCTGTAGACTATAACTGATATTATTTTCGCTGTAAACAGCGTTGCTGACCTGTCCAACGTTGTCATTTCCCTATTGAGTTCCTTCAAAAGTTTGTGCATGGCGTAAGCCTCCACAACGATTCGAGCCATAATTAAGCTTTTTGGATCAAATACGCTGAATTCTTATACATGGCGCAAACATCAATCTGAGAAGAATAGAGCTGATGTATAAGTCGAAAATAGAAATGATATTCAATGTTCCATTAACAAGAGTACTTGCACATGAGTGCAAAGAGAGTCTCATATACTGTGCCGAAGTGCCCAGCTAATCGGAGATTTCCCAATTGAGACACGGCTCCAGTGTTTCTGGTAACTGAAATCTGTCTTCAAGATCCGGATGCATTTCTAAAACCATCGTCGGTGCCATACAAATAAATAAAATGGAAAAGAAATCCAGTCCGGCATAATAGAGTTGTCTAGTTCCTGTTTACCACCAAATTGATTGCTGTAAATGCTTAGGTCGGAAGCCTAACACCCAGCCTGGGCCACTCTAATCATAATCCAGAGGCTCCTCGAGTCAGATGTGGGGAGCTGCTGTCGCGCCCCAAAGTGAGATGTGTGTCGACAATGCGCCGCAGGCTGGCAGCGCAATGGGCAGGCTGGGACGAATAATGGGCATCATAATTCGACAGACAGGATATTTCCTCAAAAGGCGATGCATCTAAGTGATCTAAGGAGAAATTAAGCTAAAACGTGGGAGTAAATATCCATGCAGAAATTATTTGAATTTTCCCTCAATCAGCACTTCCTGTTCATTCACTTTAGTGGGATCCGCATCAACTATCGAGCAATTTCCAGTTGAACTTAACGGGGAGCCTCTGTTGATTTTCAGTGTGGACATGATAGTTCAACGGATTTTCCACGGTAGTTGAACCGTCCTAAATGTCGGAGGGAGTGAGACTACCGTAAATGGAAAATCCGTTGTTGAACTAATGTCGGTCACTCGAAATCAGCAGCAATTTCCCCGTTAGTTCAACGGAAATTGCTCTGTAGTTGATGCGGATACTTCCACCAAAGTTGAACAGAAGTGCTGATTGGAGGAAATCTCAAATAATTCTCTTATGGTTATCTCTACACGTGTTGGCTAGTTTCTCCTTACGGTTGAACAGACGTTATCTCTATATACCTGAGCTCACCTGGCCCCTAACCAGGTGTGCACATTCTAGAAGCTCACCAAAAATCGATCAAAGTGCAAATGCTCTGCCTCTTCTGGCTCTGTCTCAGAACAATAGAGCACCCTGTGTTATTGCAGGAGCAGGCACTCGCACTCCCACTCAACTCGAAGGGCAGAGCCTGAGCAGGAGTTTACACTTGACAATGAAGTGAATCGGTCTAAGCTCCACCTCGAGACGGCCTTTCCACCTCGAGACGGCTCGTATGTGCCGCTGGTTTTGATTTTGGCGTTCAACATTGCGTCGGAGCCATATCGTCTGCCGGCACTGCGCACGCGACGCAACACGCAGCGCGGCGATAAAGCCCAGTAGTTCAACCAGTTCAACGAATCGCCTTACCAGTTCAACTCCTCGACAAAATAGCCCTGCAGTAGTTCTTTCGACTCGAACGTCGTTTTCCCCCGCGTTCAACGCTGCTGAGATGTCTGAGTGCTCCGACAGGTCGATTTCGGACGGTTCATCTACCGTGGAAAATCCGTTGAACTAATGTCCACACTGGAAATCAGCAGGAATTTCCCCCGTTAGTTCAACGGAAATTGCTCGATAGTTGGATGCGGACTTCCAACTAAGTTGAACAAAGTGCTGATTGGAGGAAATTCAAATAATTTCTGCATGGATATTTATACACGTTCTTAGCTTCAGTTTCTCCTTACGGTTGAACGTTATCCCTATATACCTGAGCCCACCTGCCTCCCAAACAGGTGTGCGCCTTCTGGGCTCACTCACCGTAAAATCGATTAAAGTGCAATGCTCTGGCCGCCTCTTGCCTGCTCAGACGATAGAGCACCCGCAAGCTGGTGCAGGAGCAGAGCAAGTGCAGAGCAAGTCTGTTTCCCTCTCACCCCCACTCAACTCGGAAGGCAGAGCCCGGAGGAGTTGGACACTTGACAATGAAGTGAATCGGTCTAACCCCACCTGGAGACGGCTCGTATGTGCGTGCTGGTTTGATTTTAGCGTTCAACATTGCGTCGGAGCCGTCGTCTGTCGGCACTGCGCACGCGACGCACTGACACGCAGCGCGGCGATAGCGCCCGGCAGTTCAACGAATCGTTCTCATCAGCTCAACTCCTCGTCAAAATAGCCTCCCAGTAGTTCCCGCTCGAACGTCGTTTTCCCGCGTTCAACGCCGCGAATGTCCTGAGTGACGTCACGAGCAAGCCGCACTGCGGTGCAGTGCACTGACCGTGGTCCATTTTTTCCCGACGCTCTAAATTCTTTTTAAGCGCGCGCTCTGGGAAAAATTATATCAGTTTCAGGATCCACGGGTTGTTCCTTGAGTTGTCCCCTTCCATCCTCTAATGGGGTTTCGATTTGTATCTAGTTTCAATGCTGGGTCATTATTTGCGCATTTTTTGTGATGCTTTCTCTAGCGTTTGTTTGTTTACGTTTGTTATTTAGATTCTCAGGAGAACATCAACAAAATTTCTCTTTTTAGATGTTGTACAGTTTGCAGAAGCTACCGCGAGTTATGCGGGTCAGAAACGTTGTCTGTAGACGATTGACGATTGAAGAACATCCGTCGTTGCATGTCCACTAATGATGTGAGGATTATCTATCAGTGGTCAGAAACCCGAATATAGTCTGCCCAGATAAAACGAAGTTCGTGTGGCGCCAAACAGTGAATAGGGTGCGGACCGGTCGGAGGGAAGAGCTAGGCATCTGCTATTGAGTCGAATAGCGCTGCTTATTCCTCCCCTCTGATCCGCCCAACCGTCTGACTGTTTGCCGCCACACAGCCACGACCATCCATGAAGTTCTATTGGCAGCTACATTTACAACGGAAAAACTGCCGGGCGAGTTTACGGCGGCGGACGAGTTTCCTCGCGCCCGTCTCTAACCCGGCGCCATTTTCAAACGAGTGTTTCGCGCGCTCTTTCGTCTGACTGTCTGCCCTGGAGCCAGCTGATTTCGAGTAATCTCGACTCCTGAAACATCGCCAATCGTCCTTTTCGACTATTTTCTACTGTTATTCGGCTACTTCACATATTCTGTAGCTTATTCCAAGTGTTTCTCCTATTGCTTAGCGTTTTTAGGTAGAAGAGTGGAGAGGTAGCATTTGTTCAGCATTATTGACAATTGCGTTTCTCACAACTGCAGTCAGACCAAATTTGCACTGGAAATATATTTCAGTCCTTCAACTTTCTTTTCGTTCCGGAGACGTTAGCACTCATAATTGCAGGAGGGATAAGCTACGCAAAATTTGAACTTTCTGCTGACGGATGCGTACGTTTGATCCTGTGTTGCTCCATTCTACACGCCAAAGTTATATAGAGTCAAATTTTTGTGTCAGGCAAAAACACTTGTTCTTCTATTTTCGGTTTGAACAGACCCAAGAAACACCTGACTTTTTTCTTTTTCTTTGTAAACAAGAATTCGCTTCTGAAGAGTCAATATCATAGCTATTCATGTACGAACTGCATTATAACCTCCCTCTCTCCTCCGAAAACTCTAGGTGAACGTTCGGGTCCATACCTACAATCTCTTGCTGCTGTACTTTCACTATAAATGTGATTTGAAGTGAGAGAGCACCCACGATTTGCTTGAATACAGAACCACATCTTCCTAAAAGTCCTGCCATGCTTCTCCTGGCGCAAACCCATGCGTTCAGAGACCCTTCCCAATCCGCGGATTTCCCCACATAATTCTGGGATTCTGATTCCTTCTCGGCTGCAGTACAACGTTACCAGCACTACAAGCAGACAAACGTAAGTCCTTCTCTCTGCAAGAAAATTTTTTATGAGATCGCGCACTCTTGTCCATGTTTCTCAAACAATAACAGTTTTTAATAATATAAGCTTTTCTGGGAACTCTTCCAGAATTACAGCTATCAAGAGCATACTTCTAAAAGGCTGGGTGGTCGTCCAATATTACTTTCCTAGTCAGATACTTCGCGAGGCCACCACCCACACCGCGCAAAGTGCGACTCCCAGCCGTAAGCTTTAGTAGGGAGTGCACACTCCTTCCTTTCCTCTCGTTGCTGGACATTGATCTAGAACTGAGGGTGGAGTGGCGATTGAGGATTGTGGAAGTTCAGTTCCTCCTGAGCCCACTATTTAGAAAACTGGCAACGCATGTGCTTTTTCATTTCTCACGCACATCGAGTCTGCCTAAGTCCTCTTTCTAGATCAGTTGAGCAGAAGTTGCCGCCCCTCTTTTCAGACCTCCTCTCTTAGCGGGGTCTAGGGTGTGTTCACCCTAGGCAGGTTCAAGCCGGGCGTAGCGCGCAATTTTTGCTGCCGAGATGTCGTACGTTCGTTGCCGTGGCAGTGTGGAGGAAAGAAGACCACCGCCGTGCAAAGCCGACGTCAATCCCTCCGCGGAGAGTGGTTTTTGTCATGGGAGAGGTGCTGGCTGGCCGCAGCTCTCCTGAAGATTCTACTGCAAAGAGCCGGCGTCGAGAGGAACCCAGGACTCCGCGAAGAAGAAGAGCTACCCATGTGCCACATGCGACAGAGATGTCAATTGGTATGGAACCAGCGTCCAATGTTGTGGATGCTAAAGGTGGAGTGCACTTTCTCTTGTTCGGGTCTCCAGTTCCTGTGAGAGCACCACGACTCTTTCCTTTCGTTGTATTGTGTGCTCCGCCTCCAGTAACTCCAAATTCCTCACCTACCAACCGCCCCCCTCTTTATTGTACCATATCCAATCTCAACGGCCTTCGCGCCAAGCTTTCTGAATTATCTCTCTTTGCCCGTACTCATCACCCGGATGTTATCATGGTTCAGGAAACCAAACTCTCTCCCTCTGCTACCTCTCGACATCCAAACATCCCTGGCTATACTGCATATCATAATCCTAGGTCATCTCAGGGAGGCGGAGTCTCTACTTTTGTTCTGGTCGTCTCTTCCCTCTCACATCATTCCAAACACTCCAGTGGGATGGCACTCTCCCTGAGCATCCATCCCCATCCATCTACCTCTAAAAACTCCACTTTCTCTTTCAATATATACATTCCTCCCTCCCACATCCTGTCCACCAACTCCTACAACCCTATCCCTTTACTCAAGCAGCTGTATGACTGCTCTCTATCTCCCCTCAATTGTCTTTGCGGGTGACTTCAATGCTCCACACGTTCTGCTCGTCGCTCGATTCTGATGCTAGAGGAAATGACGTCGAAGAACTGGGCGGATGAGTGCGACCTCGTTATCCTTAACGATGGCCAGCCCACTCGATCTCCTGCACTACGGTCGTGATCCCTCCAGCCCAGACATCTCCCCTTTGTCTCTTCTAATCTCTCTTAACGCCCTGCTCTTGGTCTACATCCACAACTCTTTCCAGTGATCGGCATACCGGTCTTTGTCAATATCGATCTCTCTAACTCTCTTGCTCCTTTATACAGGTGTTCGTCATCGTTCTTTATCTCCAATTTAGGCCTTGCAGACTGGAGCCTGTTCAGGAGGTTGCACTTCGCCAAGCGGCCGAATATCCGTGGAATGGCAATGTACACCAGAAGCGAGCGCCACCTCCTCTCTCTAATGCCATCAGGAAGGCGATGAAATCTGCGATCCCTGAAGGTCGTGTCAAGACCTTCTTTCCCAATGTCACCAGGGAGACACTGCAGAAGATAAGGACAAGGGATCGCAAAGAGAGGCTGCTAATCATCTTGACCCAGACATTGCCGAGGCTGGATAATGAGATTCAGGATGGACCTTGATAGGCACAAGAAAGAATCTTGTGAAAAGTTCACTGGAGAAGATGAACTTCAGAAATGATGCAGCAGCAACGTGGAAGCTGGCCTTGAAAAGGATCTCCGAGAAAGTTCACCTCCGCCGACAATTCCACGATTGAATTCTCGACGGCGGAGCCCCTCTTCAGAAATCGGGAAAGAGGGCCGCAAATGCTCTTGGGAAGCATTTTTTCCATAACTAAATCAAAAGAGAGAAAGCAGAATAGAATAACTGGTTCGGGAACTCTGTAAACTGCCACTCATGGCTGAAGATGATGCAGTCACGCCCGCTCAGGTCGAGAGAGAAAGGTTATCAAGGAAATGAGTAACTCGAAGGCAGTGAGGGCCAGAATGGTTTGGAGCCCAGCAGTTCTAAAGAGACTGCCAAATGAACTACTACCCTGCTCGCTGACGTCATTAATACATCGTTTCGCACCTGTACATTACCTCAAGATTGGAAAGTAGCACGCGTCATCCCCATTGCCAGAAGCCGGGTAAATCACCATCCACGGCAAAAGGTTACAGGCCAATCAGTCTTCTCTCACCTATAGCCAAAAGTTGTTTTAAGAAAAATTGGCTGGTGGAGGAGCTTGCCGAACATAATAGCAAACAACAGCATCCAACATGGTTTCCGTAAAAGCTACATTCCCACCACTACGGCCCTGCACAGGAAATTGTGAGCTATGTTTTGGACGGCTTCAATGCCATGAAACCTCCAGCGTACCGTAGGTGTAGCCCTCGACCTAACCGTAGGAAGGCTTTTGACACTGTAAATTTGGGCATTTTGTCGGAGAGCCTATTATAGGTCTCACCATTTTGCGAAAATTTTCGCGAACCCCACTCTTTCAGCTTTGCGGGCCAAAATTTTGCTGACCCCCACCCCCTTTGGGTAAAATTTCTGCGACCCCACTTCTGACCCTGACCCTAGACCCCCATCTGGAAAGAAAGCTACGGGGAAATCACTGTAGGCGATCCTGACTTCCATCGTGGACATTAAGCCTATATGATCGAAACATCATACGCAATTTGAAAATTTGTATCGCGATAAACCAACCACTTCTGTTTAAAAAAACCTAATGTATTAACTGCGTGGATGTTTTCAGACGACTCTACTGCAGCATCTTCAAAATAAACTAGCGTGGCGCTGATCAAGGAAGCTGCTGTCGGACAACTCACAAATGATTACAAAGTTTACTATGTATTGTTAATGAAGACATGAATGTAAATAAATGTGTAATACGGCAAGAATCGCAGTGCCCCCAAGACGGGTCACAAAGAGCAAGTCATCAGTCCACGTCAGAAGAAGGTAGAGGACGACTCCTGCTTTGCAGTCTTCGTCTCGACTATGATACTTCTGAAATATATGAAAAGAATTAGAAAGTTCTGCAGGAACTCGTGTAGCTCTACATGCTTATCGTTGACGAACCAGAGCTTAGTTCGGTTGTAGTCTTATTCTCTTCAGAACGTGTTAACCTACAGAAAAAGTCTAGAAGTGGTTGGTAAGAGATTTACTCTTTTCCAATCAGGTTTGCTAATGGACAGCACAAAAGAGGCAACAACTTTCTCTGATTTTCTGAACATGCAGTGGTGGATTGCTATGCACGGGCAAAATTCCTGGAAAAATTTCCTGGGTCTCTTTGATCTCTCACTCTATCAGTGAACCCGGATTGAATGTGAAGAGCTCGCTGAGAGACGGCGCTATTGAACAACCTGGTGGGATCTCTGGATCATGGGCAGAAAGTGCGGATATATGGTTTGGTTAGGCGAGGAAGTCCGTGAGATACTTCTCCACAGAAATGAGTCTTGTGGAGGTCTGGGTGGTGTAAATTTTTACCCGTGAATGAAACATTAAGAAGGGCCGTGAAATTTTGCGGAAAGATTTATCATAATGGGAGAGGGGTCGCTGTCTTGCTGAAGTCAGAAACAGGCGGCCCATTGGACCCTGGTCATGTTGCAATAGTTTCTTTTACATACTGTTTTTCAACTACTGTTCTAAATTATCTAGCTTTGCAATTGAGTAGAGTAACTTCCGATAAACTTTTTAAAAAGACGTACCTCAGAGTGGAAATTCCTGGACAGGGTGCTGACTCTAATAACAATAAGTGCTTGAGAAAGTGAAGCACTGCAGGGATCGACTTCAAGAATTGTGTAGGAAATTCACGGATATAGGAGAAGATGTGGAATCTGTATTCAACAAATCGGCTGGGTGTCTCCCACTAAATCACATTTATAGTGAGTACAGCCAAGAGTTGTATCAGTATGGGACCCGAACGTTCACCTAGTGAGTTTTCGGAGGAGAGGGAGGTTATAATGCAGTTCGTTACATGAATAGCTATGATATTGACTCTTCAGAGAAGCGAATTCTTGTTTACAAAAAGAAAGTCAGGTGTTTTCTGGTCTGTTTAAACCGAAAAATAGAAGAACAAGTGTTTTGCGACACAAAATTTGGACTCTAACTTGAGTGTAGAATGAGCAACACAGATCAAACGTACGCATCCGTCAGCAGAAAGTTCAAATTTTGCGTAGCTTATCCCTCACAATTATGAGTGCTAACGTCTCCGAACGAAAAACGAAAAAGTTAAAGGCGAAATATATTTGCATGAAATTTGGTCTGAGCTGCACTTGTGAGAAAACGCAAATTGCCAATAATGCTGAACAACTGCTACCTATCCACTCTCACCTACCTAAAAACGCTAAGCAATAGGAGAAATCACTTGGAATAAGCTACAGAATATGTGAAGTATGGCCGAATAACAGTAGAAAATAGTTTGAAAAGGACGATTGGCGATGTTTCAGAAGTCGAAGTTACTCGAAATCAGCTGGCTCAGGCAGAGTCAGACGACAGAGCGCGCGAAACACTCGTTTGAAATTGGCGCCGGGTTAGAGACGGGCGCGAGGAAACTTCCGTCCGCCGCCGTAAACTCGCCCGCCGGCAGTTTTTCCGTTGTAAATGTAGCTGCCAATTGACCAGTTCTCACTCACTCACTGCGCTCGCATGCAAACGCGCTGCTGCTCTTTCCGTCTCACCTTCTGGGTGGTGGTCGTAGGCTTAGTCCTCGCAGACGCCTCGGTCATCGGGACTCACGCGCTGAAAGTAAAATGCGGGTGGTGCAGGCGAACACAAACACACGCTAGCCTTTACGCGCAAATAAAAAAAAACCCAGAAAAACAGATTTTTTCTGTGCTATTGCCGATAAAGCCTTAAATATGCGATGAATACGCGACAGTGCATTAACATACGTATATGGACTACACGACAAAACATAACTCCTTTGAATAAAAGTACTGTATTTATAGGATTGAGATTTTCACCGTAACTCTTCTCTTTACATTACGAAGCTAATTTTCCCTGTTTGCTTAGCTACCGTTCCATCACTTCTTTCAGCACAAAAGTTTTTCTTTGGGTTTCCGGGCATAATGCGCCAGTTTTCTGAGTTTTCAGGTCTTCGTACTGGGCCCTTTTCATTGATAACAGACGTCACATACCATTCCACTCTTCACAGCTGTTCTACTTCTGGAACGTTAATCGTAAAAGGCATGTAAAAAATTGAAACATCGACTATAATTCTTTTTTTTTCAATCACGATCACCCAGAGTTTTCTGTCAGATTTTCGTATGAATGTGGACTCAATGAGAAATACCGAGCGGTGTATATATGTAATTCATAACAAGAACAATGATTGTCAGTATTCCCTCGAGAGTTTACCTACTTAACATAAGCGGTCGGCGATATGGCAAATGCACCAGTATCACCACTTTATTTAACCTTGGCAGCATGTAATGTACCGCTCGGTACTTGAGATTACAAGAGTGCGGTAGAGCCACCGCATGCAAAAGGAAAATAACCTGGTACTCTAAGGCACCAGACAGTTCTCCAGGAAGTTCCTAAACAAGCTCACCACAGAGTCTTTCCCAGTTTTCCTCAGAACCTCGATCCGCGTTGCCATCCGTGAAATCCTTTTTTGTGTACCCAACCGTTTGCTTTATCTAATGTAGCCGCGTTTGGCATCCTATGTATTCAACACTTAATTGTCCAGTCTCCTCATTGTTGATGGCAGGGGAGCAGGATGCCATCAGTCTGAATCTGGCCCTCTTGCTTTTGGTTATTCACCAGGAGTGCGGCAATTGCCGTTTGCCGTTCGCCGTAGCCACTTTTTGGCGTTTGCCTGCCGTTACCGTTTGCCGAAAATTTCGCTTGAAACGGCAAACTTTAGGTAAGAATTCGATTTTATTTTTACTAGGTAATCAGAGGTGAAATTCGGCCAAGTTCAAAGCTGTTTGGGAGTCTTGAAGTGTGTTCTTCAAATCATCAGATTCTTAACCCCCTTAAAATGACGAAATTGCAAAAGCCCTCTCTCTGAAACATTCTGATTACTGCAAGTTCCACGGTTATAAAAGCCAAAAGGTATCGGGAAAGTGGAGCGTGAAAGCATCCTTCTTTACTCCAGGCAAACCATCGCTCCGAGCGGTACCGGAGAGCTACTCGAGCGGCGCACGGCTGCCTCTCTGCTCCGACGAAAATTAGTCATCTACTCGGGCCACAGCAGCGCTCTCCGGGCACAGCAGTTATCTCTCGGAGCGATATTCGGTCCCAACTGGCACTGCGGTCTCTGTTCGGGCGATTTTCAAAAATTTCCTAATTGCTAAATTTTCTTTATTTCCGCCTCTTCTGGAGTGGATTAAGCCTGTTAAGAGGATATAGGCACCTGTTACAGCCTGTGGGTCAGGAGGTTAATCCTGCCACAGGCCGCAACAAGGATACCATCCTGAGCATGATCCTGCAATGAGGAAGCATTCTCCACCGCGGGCCAGCGTGGAGGATCCCCTCGACCGCTGGGTAAAATTGTCATCCTGAGAGTGATCCGAGGTCACCTCACAAAGAGTGGCCTCGAAAGGCCAACTACTCCGTCTACACGAGGCGAGCCGCCTTTTATACCCGCAGGATTGGTTGTTCTTTTTGAGTGGACGCTGGCTCGCACGTTATCACTCAAAGAACAGCCAATCCCGCGTCTCTCTATCTCTGGCGATGGCAAATCGCTGTGGCCCCTGAGAGCGACCGGAGGAGAGCGACCGAGGGGCGAACTGGCACCGGACAGGACCGCGGTGCCAGGGTTGGCCCTTCGGCCGCTGTCCGGGCGATGACGTCATAATTGGGAAAAGCCGGTCCTGCTCGGAGCGATGGTTTGCCTGAGTGCAGACGTATGAACCAGTTAAAGAACTCGTGTAGCCCTTCTTTTCGCCAGTTCCGCACCTGCTGGACGTTTACGAAACGCGCTTTAGTCTTTGGAAAAGTTCCCGGGAATCTTGACCTCATAATCGTGTCCAGCGCTCCAGAATAACCGCCTGATCAAAGTTCAGGTGAGAGCGTATTTTCCGAACTTTGCACAGAGTGAAAGCGTTTTCCACTTACACAAGGCGTTTTTTCTGATTTTAGTACATATTCTATACTCCAAAAGCGCATTACTTTTACGAAAATCTGGAAAAGCTGATCTTATAATAGTGTTTAGCGTCCCGAAACACAATTCCCTCTAAACAAAGTTTGGGTGAAAGCACATTTTCCGGAACCTTCTGCAGACTGGATAGCGTTTTGGACTTGTGCGGATTTCCTCGGTTCCCAGCGTTCAACTATATATCAATACGGGGTACAAAAAGCGTCTAAGAAACGTATTCCACTCTTTTTATCATCAACGGGTCTCAGCATGATCATCAAGTCAATGATGCAGTGCTTGATATGTTATACTGCCCTGAATGTCAGGACGTAAACGTTCCATCATTACCCCTGACCTCGCCAGGCGCTGTGGGGAAGCTTCACACACGACGAGGAAGGAAGTAAATGATTCAGCATATATTCTTAACCCTCTAACGCGAATGACAGTATATCGGTTTCGTATCACAAATTCCTTAGTCACAGTGTTGTTGTCCACCAGATCATATGAGTTTCTCAGCTTTGTGCCTCTAAAGGCTATATATCTCCACTTTTTGGTCATCATCAATATTAAAAAATATTAAAATATGACTTTAAAAAGTGTAAAGAATATATCACAAGTGAATATATGGATAAGTGGATTCCGTACCACATGAAAAAAATGAACCCTATTCCAGTTGTATTTACTTGAGTGTATTTCTCTACAAGACAACTGGTTTTCGTATTTAAAACGATCTTCCTGTAAGAAGAACTGGCCGCAAAAGCTCTTTCTGATCTGAATTCGGACTCTAACGAACGTAAATTCCGAGAAACGGTGAGTCGGTGAATTTTTGTAGCGAGTTGGCGCGTAAAGGCGCGTGTGTTGTGTGCGCCTGGTAACCACACGCACTTTGTATTTTACGCGTGAGTCCCGAGTGACCGGAGGCGTCTGGTGAGGGGATTAAGCCCGTGGTCGTAATGGCTTCCCAACCGCAGTATAGGGGGGAAAAATGGGGGGGAGGAGCGACGTTCGTGATTGGAATCTGAAATACGTCCCTCGTCCAATCGGCTACACCTTGCCTCTTACTCCGTTTCCCCGCCTGTCTCTGGTGGTTGGGAAACATTACGACCACCACCCTCCATTCGCTGTATCTTCCCTCGCTGGCTCGAAGACGCGAAGGGGAAGAATCCATAAGGGAATTAGTTTTTTACGCAGACTGTACGGCGAGTTCAGTTGTGGCTCGTCCCGACTGTTCACAAGCTGGTCCAGAAGGTTCTGACTTTTTAGGTGCGACGAAACGCTTCATAAGGTTCTTCTGAAAATTGACGACCATGTCCATGTACCTTCTGTCTTCATTGCTCCCAGATTCTGTGTAGTAAAGAAAAATCTCTACTTTTCACCAACGCCGGTATGAATCAGGTGGTTTTCAAGCCTCTGTCAATTCTGTAAAAGCGACACCCATCTCTGCCTACGCTCGCCAAAGTAGGTGAGTGTAATGGCGTCAATAAACTGATTCGGCCTGTACTAGAATGCTGGCACCGGTGGCAGCGTCACAAGCGAGCCAATTGCTCTCTGGCATTCAGAGCGGGGCAGCCGCGCAAAATTTGGAGTGCATTCGGTGCATTGATTCCTGCGGCGCGCCTACCCATTCTCCGCCGGGATTTGTGGGCGGAGTTCATTTCCGGAGGATCCGCGGGACCAAAAGGCGCGTCGCTTGGCTGGAATGTGCAATTGAACGTACTCTTCTGACCTTTGCAGTGAACTTCCTTTCATATTGTACTTCCCTTTCATTCTTACCTTCATTTTTCTCCACTTCGCCTATCGTGTTTCTGTTTTGTGCTCAATGGAGTTTCCAAAACACCATTTCAGAAATTCTTCTGGTGTGATCTTCATACATATTCTATATGTATATACTTACAATAAGGTTAGCGTTATTCTTCGTCGCTCTTTTTATGGAACTGTTAGTTCCGTAGTGCGGATGTAAAAATGGAGGTCTTCTCTTTGCTCCTAGAGTGAATTTCCAAAGTCAGAAGTCGTTAGCAAAAGTTTTCCACTCTGGGTTGAAGAAAATAGGTGATGTTGTGCCGATCTTAAGGCAGCGAAGCTTTCACGTAGGACATAAAACCGCTTCACTCTTATCTTACTTTCACGTTCTCCAAAGGTCGTTTGTTGACCTTCAACTTGGTGCATCGAGTAGCTGTATTACCTCCGTTAATTATCATCCACACATTTTGCCAAAGGGAAGGAAGGCTATTTGGCAAGGGGGACCACTTATCGCCAGATTTGCCCCAGGAAACAAGAGGGTCATGAAACAGAGGCCTCTGCACCTGGCAACCTACTATTTGATGCATCTTCACGTAAAAAAAAAGGTGTTTGAATCGGAAAGTTTCTTTCTTGAGATGTGATGAAGAAAAACAGGAGGAGGCGCAACATTGACTCTTCCGCGCATAATTTCTCAAATAAACTCCCTTTTCGAAAATACTCATTGTGCAGATACTTTGTTTTCCAGGAAGTAGCGAGAGAAAGGGCTCGACTGGATCTTGCCACAATGATCAGAAGAAAGCCTCGCTGAATTAGGGCTCTCTACATGTGAGTATAAACTTTTAGGTACAGGATTGTCAACCTTCGATACTCGGTTTACGAACAGATATTTATATTACAGAGTCGAGCCAAAAAGCTTTGGTTTGAACGTTTGGACAGTGAAGGCGACTACATCACTCATGTCGAATGCACGCAGTGAGCTTGTATGTGATTTCTTCACCAATCCATTTGGACTGTGTTTTCTTTTTCCTGAATTTTGAAACTTCGTCATTCTAGGCAAGATGTGCGGCTTGTAAACGGACGAAGGATGAGGAATAGACCATTCGGCTGGATCCTTTCTTCAGATGTAAGATCAATTTTTGTTCCGCAAGGATTTCGTACTCCAAAAGAATTTGGTTTAATTCTAATGCTTACCCTCTTTCCAGCGTAGAGAAAAAAAATGCCCCGTTTGGGTGACGGTGAGAAGCATGTGAACGAGGAAGGACTGTAGACACAGATTTGGGGACAGCGACGATTTTCCCCTTGTAATTCATTTAATACGTGATTTTTTTTAAATTTCTATTTTCATTTCTTGATTGTGCCTTCTAAATATTTGCGATTGTGAATGCATTCTAGATGTGTCCCGTAATTGGGTCTCAGGCTATAAATTAATACGTGGTTTGCATTGATTTTGCTGAGAATATTCAATATTGCGAAATTTTCTCTTTGAGTTCTATATGGGGTTTTGTACAAGATGTCGTTGTTCTTGGAGTTTCTCCGTTGTGTACATGAGCAGTACCTTTGTAGATGACAGTGGATATATAAGTATTTGAAATGATATATTATATAATATAGTGACTGTACAAATATTTTTGTGACCGTTTCCTGCCTTTTCCAAGCATTTTGTGGCCCATCCATTCACTACTGCACTATGTTGCTTTTACTCTATTTCATTTTAAGCTCTAATGTGACAGAATGATCAGTGGTGACATTGGTAGCTGTATAATTTCTCTGTGTAATATTGAATGAAATATGATCATAATATTGAATGAATTCGAATAGGTTTTGAATTTTAACTGAAATGGTGTAAGGTTGATCTGTCTGTAAATACAGCTTTTTGACATTTCCTGTCTTCAAGGTAGGGCCATAGGGCGAAAATTGGATGGAGAACTTTCAGCTTTTTCAGTGGTACAAGAACAATTCTCTCAAACACCTTTGTTAATATATTAGTGTACAAAGGAAGAACCGTGCAGCTGCTTTTAATCAAACCAAGGTCACTCATGAGGAAGCTGTGCGTGCGGCTCGCAAACGCGTACCCACTGGATCGGACACAATTGCGCTATCATAATGTGGTAATTCACTCCTGCCGTAGAGCATGGATGTACCTGCGGAGGCACGCTGACAAAATGCCAGAGGACTCCGTATTCGAACCTTTATCCTGAGGCACTGGACATGTAAGACTCCTGCCCATTTTTCCCAAATCACATCCGTCAATTCTTTTTTCTGCAGCCTCAAAGTGGCTTTTTGTCATAGGTTGAGGAACTGGGCGATCATTACAGTGATTTATACAAAGGTTCATTGTCGTTGAGTAGTAGTTCCCATCTGGCATCTGAATAAATGCGCTGTGTCTTGTTTGGGATAATCACAGTCCGTGCATGCGTCTGGTCGGCTGCTGTCGATCTTTGTTGACGTAAGACATGAGCAGTATAGAGTGACCGCAGCGAGGCAAGATCACATCTGGCCTGCCTGTCAGTTGAGAGCTCGACTCGCAAACCTGAGGTGGCACTTCTGCCAGGATAGGATTCAGAGCTGCCCTCAAGATATCCTCGACAAACTGGGTGTGCTCTCACGCAGACGACGAAGCGTTTCATGTTGGAGTCGTCCCATCTCTGTACATCCACGTCACTGTTGCCCGCGAATGGCGTCCTTATCTGATCTCTCTCAGTGGGCTCTATTATTCTCTTGTTTGAATGATTCGGCTGTCCAGGAACATTTAATATACATCTGCTGTGCCTGGAGTTCACAATGCCCTTGACTGACAATATGCAGGCCTCCGCGTGAAGATGTTCTAGGGAGCTCCTGCACAACTGGTAGCACCCTAAGCGCAGCACTCTGTACACACTGCAGCTTGTTCCAGGAACTGTCTGACATCAGGTGCTGCCAAGCACCTGGTGCCGTATATTCCAGCTTCAGGCTGAAGCATGCCTGGTATATCAATATAGTCTCTCTGCTGCTGCCCCATGATGTTCCCCTCCAAGAGCTCTCAAGATATTGCTTGCCTTGACGACTGTTTGTCTTTGTTCCGCGTTTCGTGGAACCCAGTGACGGATCGAAAATAAGATTGGGGTTAGCTCGGGAAATCTTACTGCTGGCAAATGATTATCATCCCAATTGAGATCTGTGTCGGTACTGTGTTCCTTTGGTTTGTTGTAATACTGGTATGAAGACTTTGCAGCAGAGACTGCAGATGTTAATATAATATCGAGGAAACAAGATCGCATCCTAGTTGAGATAGTCGAGATAGGCCCCCGCGGAGAGGGTTTTTTGCATGCGGGAGAGGTGCTGGCTGGCTGCAGCTCTCCTGAGGATTCTTCTATAAATGGCTGGCGTCGAAAGGAATCCAGGACCCGCGTGAAGAAGAAGAAGTGTAACGGCGTGCCACAAGTGCGGCAGAGATGTCAATTGGTATGGAACCAGCGTCCAATGTTTTTGATGTGCAGAAAGGTGTGTGCACTTCTCTTGTTCGGGTCTCAGTTCTGTGAGGCAATCACGATTCTTCCTTTCGTTGTAATGTGGGCTCCGCCTCCAGTGAATCAAATTCCTCATCTACCAACCGCCCCCTATCTATTGTACACACTGATCTAAACGGCCTTCGGACCAAGCTTTCTGAATTATCTCTCTTGCCCGTACTCATCACCCGGATGTTATCATGGTCCAGGAGACTCAAATCCCCTCCCTCTCCTACCTCTAGACATCCAAACATCCCGGGCTATACTGCATATCATACTCCCAGGTCATCTCAAGGAGGCGGAGTCTCTACTTTTGTTCTGTCCTCTCTTCCCTCTCGCATTTATTCCAAACACTCCAGTGGATGGCACTCTCTTATAGCACATCCCCATCCATCTACCTCTTTAAAACACCACTTTCTCTTTTTAATATAGTATATTCCTCCTTCTACCTCTTTGTCCCTCAACATACAATCCTATCCCCTTCTCAAGCAGCTGTATGACTGCTCTCTATCTCCCTCAATTGTCTCTTTGCGGGTGACTTCGTCGTGCACACGTTCTGCTCGTAGCTTGATTCTGATGCCAGAGGAGGTGACGTCGAAGAATGGGCGGAGGAGTGCGGATCTGGTTATCTTTAAACGATGGCCAGCTCCACTCGTCTCCCTGCCAACGGCCGATCATCTAGCCCAGACATCTCCCTCGTCTCTTCCAATCTCTCTAATGCCTGCTCTTGGTCGACATCCAAATCTCTTTCCAGCGATCACATCCCTGTTCCTTGTCGATATTGATCTCTCTAACTCTCTTGCCCCCTATACAGGTGTTCGTCATCGCCTTATCTTAATTTAGGCCTAGCAGACTGGAGCCTGTCTCAGGATGCTGCACTCCCGCCAAGCGGGCTGATTATCCGTGGAATGGCGATGTACACCAGAAGGAGCGGCACCTATCTGATGCTATCTTGAAGGCTATGAAAGCTGCGGATCCCTGAAGGCCGCGTTAAGACCTTCTTTCCCAATGTCACCAGGGAAACACTGCAGAAGATAAGGACAAGGGATGCAAAGAGAGCCGCAAATCATCTTGACCCGTGACATTGCCGCAGCTGGATAATGAGATCAGGATGGACCTTGATAGGCACAAGAAAGAATCTTGGGAAAAGTTCACTGAGAAGATGAACTTCAGAAATGATGCAGCAGCAACGTGGAAGGCCTTGAAAAGATTCTTTGAAACGTTCACCTCCGCCGACAATTCCTACGATTGAGTTTAAAGGTAGAGCCTTCAAATCAGGAAGGAGGCCGCAAATGCTCTTGGGAAGCAATTTTTCATCACTAGAACCAAAAGAGAGAAGCAGAACAGAATAACTGTACGAAACTCTGTAAGTTGCCTCTCATGGATGTAGATGATGCAGTCACGCTCGCAACAGGTCGAGAAGGCGACAAAGGAGATGAGCAACTGGAAGGCATTAGGGCCAGACGGTTTGAGCCCTGCAGTCCCAAAGAGACTGCCCAGTGAACTACCGCCCTTTATTGTTGACGCCATAAATTACATCGTTTCGTACATGTATTTTACCCCAAAATTGGAAAGTGGCTCGTGTTATCCCACTGCCGAAGCCGGGAAAGCCACCATCCACGGCCAAAGTTGGTACCGGCTGATCAGTCTGCTCTCACCTATCGCCAAAATTGCTGAAAAACTGGTTGTGGAGGAGCTTATTGAGCATAACAGCCAACAGCAGCACCAACATGGTTTCTGTAAATTGGCATTCCACCACTACGGCCTTGAAAGAAATTAGTGAGCTATGCGTGCTGACGGCTTTAATGCCATCAAACCCCAACGTACTGTTGGTGTGGCCTCGACTTAATAAAGGCATTTGACACTGTCAATTCAGGCCTACTATCAGAGAGTCTGCTGAAGTCTCACCATCAAGCCATGGCAGAAGCGGTGGATAACTGGGTCTTCACTAAAGGACGTCGGGCAAACGTGCTATTCTGTGACATGTTTCCAATAGCATCCCCCATCGCCGCTGGTGTCCCTCAAGGAGGAGTTTTATTGCCTGCACTTTTCAGTTTTATATTCAGAAGATCTGCCCGTTCCCCTCAAGACATCGGGTCGCTGCATATGCGGATGATATTACTATTCTGTGCCGAGATCGCGACATTGCGGTAGCCACCAGTAAGATCAATGACTACTTGATCGAATTGAAATGTTTCTTCGATCGCAAAATGCTCAAGGTCTCTGCCTCCAAATCGTCCGTCACCGTCTTCTTTTCCATCGATAATGCAGAGCACAGTGCCCATCCCATGGTGTGAAATGTGACGGAACTCCACTGCAGGCCACCTGATTCCCTGCCGCTTTGACCTCGCTGTTGATCCTTCGTTGCTCATAAGAACACTGAGCAGAAGCAAGCCACAGTGAAAACAAGACTCAACGTCCCGCGTGCCTCGGTGGAACGTCCTGGGGATGCAATAAAGAAACGATCCTGACCACGTATAAGGCTACAACGCAACCTGCCTCGAGTATGCTGCGCCAGTCTGGCAGCACATCGTGTCGGACGCCTCTGGTCCAAGCTGCAGCGCGTCTAAAATTGTGCTCTGCGAATTGCAACAGGCTGTTCTGGCGCTTCAACAGAGCACTTACATGCCGAAGCTCGCATATTGCCAGCGTTAGAGACTACTGCCAACTCCAGGCGCAACAAATGTACATTAACATCGTGAAGCAGCCGAATCATCCTTCGCGAAGAGCACTTAAACCCGGTGAGAGAGATGTACCAGAAAAAGCCTTTCACTGATGTCTGGGTCGAAAGTAGATGTGCAGAGATGGACTGAAGCACAACAAGAACGCCTCCGTCTCTTTGCGCGCGGAGCATACCTGATTCGTGAAGGAAATACTTGAGCAGAGTTGCCATAACCCCCATCCTGGGAGTCGCACCTCCAAAGGTCCCTGAGACAGAGATGGAACTTGGCAGGCGTGCCAGGCGCACCCTCGCATCGTTACGCTGCGGACACTTCCCATGCTTATGTCATATTTGCATAGGATTGACAACAGCAAACCTGACGAGTGTCCTGATTGCGGTAGCGCCGGCGCATACTAATGCGCACCTGTTCACCTGCCTGAAAAGACCGACTACATTGACGACAATGGATCTGTGGACGAACCCAGTGCTAGTGGCCGAGTTTCTGAACCCCATGACAGAACCTCTCTCTGTGGCTGCAAAGAAGAAGTTAAAGAAGAGCAATTTCTGCAAGATCCCATGTCCGCGCAAAGCGATTTGTTAGGGAGTTCTCTCTTTACCTTGGATTGAGCTCTCAACCTAAAAATATGATTTCTTATGAAAAGATCCACTTTCTGGGCCCCTTTATTTCCTCCGATTGAACTCTATATTTTGAACGTGGGAGTGAAACCTCCCAGGTCCCGGTGGTTGAAAAAATGAGGCATGGACCATTTCCCTTCGCAACGTGTGTGAGGTAGGCTAATTTACAGCAGACCTCCCCAAGAATGTGACTGTCCTGGATTTTCGGGTTTAGCCCAGACCTTCCTCCTGAAAGGCTCTCAAACCGTTTGCCAAACCATGTTCTCTCCTCCATGTAGTATGTTGCAGCGCAGGAAAATGAAACTTGGAAAAGCATTCTTGAAGGCATATAGACACTGGGAGGCGGTAAACCACAAGAAACTAAAACCAATGTGAGAATTGATGGGTTTTCTCTCCTAGATTGAGGTGAAATGTGTTTCGAAGATCTGAAGTGCTATTTCAGTTCAAATCATTGTTTCTGGGAAGCTCCAGACAATAGGTGGGCGTTTTCGAGCGAGCAGTGAGCTATCAGAAGTGTCTTCGTGCAGGTGGAAAGCATAAACGATCTAGAGGTTAAGCTTGTCAGCATTCACTTTGGTTTCCGAGGGCGAAAATTCTAGTAGTATGCTCACTGAAGAGCCACATTTCAGAATGTTGGACGAGATCTACAATTACCACCAGATTGCTTTTTGGAAATGCTTGGCAACTGGTCTTTCAATAATTCGTATTCCAAGGTTGGTTTCATTTGTTTGTTTAGCGTCTTGCTTTATCTGCTTTTTAAGAAACATTTTTTCCTCATTTGCCTCGTCTATTCTTTCTATTTTTTGGATAATTCAATTCATGAGAAAAGCTTACTCAGCCCTGACGCAGAGGGACAGATTTGTGTATCATGGGTCTCTGCTTGGAGGGAAGCCGCGATGGTGCTCTGATAGCTAGGGGTTGTTCCCTGAGATAACACACAATGGAAGAATTTGCAGGTGAGGAACAGTCGCCTCCTCCCAAGGTTGCAGTGATAATAGCTGCAATGAGGCTTCCTAGAATGTGTGTGGTAGAAAACCATACACACTGTTCCGAAGTTGGCGGTGGTTGAGTGCGGGTGTGGGTGTGGCGATAGCGTAACATGAAGTTGTTCAGACCGTATATAATGTTATTTAGCGGCCGATCTTTACGAGAGAAGCATACAAGACGTAGGTCAGATCTGCGGAAACGAATTGCGTATTGTTAGTATCTCTTGGGCTTATGTAGTAAAACTGTGCAATGTTCTGTCCTGAGCCGCTTTGGTCTCCGGAGCAAGTGTTATGAAGCCCAAGACGGTCAATTTCCTGTGCTTTTTGTACCTTTTTAGAAACGCATGAGTCTTCGGGAAATCCAAAAACGGACTCCTCATAATTGGGAGTCCAGCGGCAAAAACAACCTCCCTGAGCAAAGTATGGGTCATTTTCCTGAACTTTTGTGCAGACTGATAGCGCGTTTTGGACTGTACGGATTCTCGGTTGGGCGGTTACTTATATCAATTAGGGTTCTGGAAAGCGCTTCAGAAAGATGTTTCAGTAGTTTGAATTCGAAGTTCTTCAGTGGGTTTTTTGATCCGCTGATCACGAATCTGACGTTTACTTCTGTCATTTTCCCCAGGGAAGTTTTCCGCCTCCATTCGCCAAAAGCAACCTCAAGCGGGGAAATTCTTGAGGGCAAACGCGACTTTCTTGAGATTTCTACAGAGATTCTTTCTGATAGATGTGTCTCAAAAAATCATTCTCTGAGGCTAATTTTATGTGCTTAACACGAGCTTGAGGTCCGTTAGCCAGATCTTCCACAGATTGACGGTAGATTACTGTGCGTATAGTGTAGTTGGGATCAAAGTCTCAGACTTAACTCAAAACTTGTATGCGGGGGGTTATTTGGGGTGATGAATACGAATTTTATGTCCATTTGCCGATTTTCGAATTGTTTAGGCAGGTGTTACCCTCTGAATGGCATAGTACTGACCGTGACCTACAGTAAACCTTAGAATTTCGACAAACAGACCCCAGATTCCTTTTCAACACCATAGATTACCCCCTAACATACAGTGCGTGTTTCCAAAACCATAAAGGCAATTCCCTATCTTCTTGAAATTCTCAAACTCACAATTCGTAATGAGAAGAACCTCGTTCAGTATTTGAGTACTCTCCGTACACGTACTCTGCCATAATCATAACTTTCCATCTAGTTTCTAGTATGAAGATTTTTTTGAAGCTTTTTTGATTTATCGCTGTTTCAAAACCATAAAGGCACTAGGGAAATAGTTGTTGTTTTCAATGATTTCGTCAGGAGTCGCTTTGTCCATTCGCCGTCACTGGAGCATCGCGGGTAAAAGTTATTCCTATTCACGATAGTTTACCGTGAATTGACGCTCTCTACCAACAGATCAAGATCAAGTGGATGTAGCGTTATTAGGAGTCTGAGCGGCTCCATTGGAAAAACCGCTGCATGGATTGAGATAGTTCCGTCAATTGCATCGGCACACTTGTATGTTCTCAGGCTACATGTAGGACCAAGAATACTAGAGCAATTCCGAAAAATGTTGAAGTTGGTGCGAAAAAACGGTGGATATGGTCAAAGTTGTCAAGTAGCGCGATCAGCTTCGCGGAGGTCCGTGTCAATCTATAGCCGGATTTTTCCACGACTTCTATCTGAAGGTGAATAAAACAAATCGAAAACATTGACAGAGATACTACAAGAAGGCCTGCACTGGCGGAAGGACATAAAAAGACGGCTCAGGTGCTCACTACCAAGAAGGCGATCTTGGCAAAGTTAAATTGGTGATGACGTCCTCCTCGAACCTGCTCCTCACCTTCGGTCATTACTCCGGCACTTTATCGCGCTCCATGGTGTCTATTTCTGACTGAACTAGTGATAATGCAGACGACTCTGATGCGACTTCCTCTCCCCCATTCCCGACGTCATATGAAGGAGATGCGGTTTTGTCCCGTGGTCGAATTTTTCGCTACATGCTCAACCATCCTTGAGCTAAGCTGATTGGTTGCCGCTACGGTCTCGGAATATCTGGAAAAGTATTTCGGTCCGTATTTCTGGCATCATCGAAGTCAGGAGTGGATGACAATCTTATTGTCCACGTGAGCCTCTCTCGTTTCGCCCAAATCCAAGGTCGTAATATTCAATTTCTTGGCTATCTGGCACATATTCTGGAACAATAATTCCACTAAAGTTATCTCGAGGTGTATTATCTCAGAGAGATCTTCGGCGTTGATGAGCTCTTAAGGTGAATTCTTGACTTATTAAAGGGAAACAGGCCAACTCTATTACGGAAGTTGTGCAGTTTCGTGTGTAACCGTGTTTTCGTAGTTGAATTTATGGGAAGAGATCCCGACACACTCCTATTTGCAATGAAGGACCATTTAATAGCAGTTGTACGATCGTTTAGACAAGTGTCTGTATAGTTTTGAAGCAGTGAAAAAACAGAAAGTTTTTGAAAAAAATGCTTAAAAAAATCTTGCGGCGGAATTTGTTGTGAACTAGTGTATACGGAAGAAAACAAGTCGCCAAATGTGCAAAAGGGTGCCTGCAACCATCTATCGATCTAGTTATCCTAAGAAAATAGGGTGCCTTTATATGTAGTTATGAAACCCACTGTACAAGATTTGAGCAAAATCCGAAAAAAAATTTAAAACACCTCGAAAAAATTTCTGATGGGTATCGATACCTTTTCGCAAAACTTTGAACACGTTCATAACTTTTTGGAACCAGCTGCTCGGGGACGGGTACTGCGAAGTTTTACTATAGATGCTCAAGAGATAGTGACAATACAATTCGTTTCTGCAGATCCGACATAAGCCTTGCATATTTCCCTTGTTAGTTCTTCCTTCACATTGGTTTTGCATTCGGCTCGAGACCATTAAGTTTGTGGTGAAAAGTCCAAGATTCTCTCTAGCTAGGGACACTGCTTTCAAGGGCTTACTCACACATTCTTAGTGTACGCATTTTTTCAATTATTTCAGTGGTCATTTCTTTTTCTCTGATTCTCTTTCTGTGCGCAGTTCGCTCATTTTATGGACTTGTTCAATGGTTTATTTTCGTACATCGTTCGATGGTCGATGGTTTCCAGAGTTATAGGAGGATGCGTGTAGTTTAGATTCTCGGCACTCTTCTGACCGACGTTCTCTATTATCGATCCAAGCAGACTCTACGTGACCTACTTTGGAGGCTCGAAGGAATGGAAACTCGCACCTGATGAGAATTGTAGAAGAATTTGGACAGTGAAAATTCGGGTAGCTTTTCCGGTATTTCTCATGGTTTTGTATTGTTTTTCTGTATATTACTACTCAGTTCAGGCTAGATGAGTCGCAACATACTGCCGTTTGAAATAGTGAAAATTTCTGGGAAATGGGATCTACTGGGCCTTGCGGACCGTGGCACGGAAATTCATTATGATCGCGTAGCTGGGAGAAAGGATGCGGCTTGATCTTGGTCAATCATGATCGACTCTCTAGTGGACGGCGAATGGAAACATAGTTTTTATATCGTTAATGAGGTTGGTTCAGTCGAATCGGGTAATATGGAAACGGAAAGTTGAGGTTGGCTGAAACGTTTCGGTATGTACCACTTGCTGGGCCCGCGCAAATTCGCTGCACCGGGAAGGCAATTTTCGTCATCCGGGTGGCTGGTAACAATCGAGGGGTTAGCGAGTTGCCCGGAACGGGATTTGGCCCCGATTTTTTGAGTGTCCGGGTTGCCTGAATGCAAAGTTTTTCGCATCAGGAAGGCCGGAACGGAGTGCTGAGTAAGACAGTGGGAAGCGGAGATGTGCGCAAGTATTCGCCATAGACTGATAATTATCCAATTCCTGTAGTTCTCTCTCGTGCAAGTAGGAGAGACTCAGAGACATCGGACAGATCTGGTTAGCGCAGACGAAGGGAACAGCAACTCACATCACGCGTGCAAAGGAGAGGAGACGCCGAGTAATGGAAATTTCTGTTTTTACTGAGGTTATGTGCCTTGATTCATCTTGGCAGGCTGAGCCAATGTTCAGGGAATATTTGCATTTCGCTGGGAGTAAAACGAGAGCTAAGCTTAGCTATTAAACACACTTCCAGCTTGCGCAAATGCGCTGCGTAGCGATGGTCTCGTACAGGGAAATGAGTACATTCGCAGACAATGCCTTCCTGGGCTTCTGGCCGGGATCATACCTACCGTCGCAAGTGCGACTTGTTGCTGGTACCGTCTGAGCTGGGGACTTCCTGCGTACAACGAGTGATTGGCCCTCCTCGCAACTATAGTGGGCAGCTGCTAAGCGGGACGCAGTCGCTGATGCTTTATACTTATCGTCGCCAGGTGCAGAGATCGCGTTTGATCGGGTTCATACTTGCCGTGACCAGTTACAGTGCTTATCAGGAATTTCGGTTTTCTGTCAGTATTGATGGCATGCTTTTGCGTGGCGTTGCTCGTTGCCGTAAGTATGACCCCGGCCTTCAGCGTCTTTTATGTAGCAACGTATCATCGCTATTATTTCATAGCAGCCCAGCTGACGCGACACCCACGTCATAATCGAGTTGCCGTGCAATTTCAATCGGCTCGATTAGATTGTCGTCAAGGGAAGCATGATTATTGCGGCCTGAGACACAGATAGTTACAATACTTTCCGTCGCGGCGATCCTAATCGCGTTGAGTATGTAACGTATCCGTCGCTTTGTGGCTCCGTTTTGCAGTACCTCTGAGCTGCGACGATACAAGTTGCTTTAGTGACGCCAAACGGCAAGCGTGACAACGATAAGTATGATACGTCAGCGAAATCTCTCGAGTGAAAGAGCTGTTACTTCTGTCTTCGCCCGTGTTTCGTTGCGCTTGCAATCTCTATTGCGAGCGGCGTTTCCAGCCTCGATGGTGCCATGACGAATCGCGACGATGGAATGTGTTAACCAGGCCTTTAGGAGGCTGTTTGGGGCTGACATAGACGGGCCGTAGGGGTGCAACCATGCGTACTGGATACCGTCTTCATTCGAGCACTTCTGTTTACGTACCTTTCTCAAATCGAATTTAACTGTAAAATTGCGAAAGAGGAGCGGTCTGCTTGCTAAACCTTTTTGCCTGTGGGCTACGATTCTGTTTCAGGTTGCTGTTTCAACCCTACTCTGCGTGAAATTTTTAGCTTATAGAAGCCCCAATGGTTGCCTTCGAGCTCCTCTCTCCCAATAGCCACGTTGATACCGGAATGTGACTTGAACGTTTGGCTGCTGTTATGCAAAATGTACCGTCTAATTTTGAGCACTGATGTCTTCACCCGATCATGAGGCATATATTCAAGGTCAGTCGCTGTCCCTTAATCCTGGTTGACTTTTTTATATCTGGAAATCAAATTCTGAGCTTCTAGGAAAAAGAAACTGGGACGTGGCTATACTAAACTAGATATAAAACTTAGCTTGCTCTCGGATGAGTCCGGGCGGAGCAAGCAACGCAGCGGTCGGTGGTCGTGGGTAAATACAGCAGTGATAAGTGAGATTTTGACATGATAAGCCCGGATAAGCCTTAATACCTGACTGGGCCTCTCGAAATGAGGGGAGCTAGGCTACATCTTCTAATGACCTTCGTTTCTTTGTTGCGAACTGAAGTTAGCGTTTTCTGCTTTTCGTGCTTAGGTGCAACACATATGAAGAATGATTGCTGGGCTATGGATGAAGAGGGGGGGCGCTTCATGAAGATTCCGATTCTGTGTATCGAATCGCCATAGTTGCCAAAAAAGAAAATGGTTGATATAGCGACGCTCAAAGTCTCGCACTGCCTCTGCCAGAGCGCTTTACGCCGTTGGACATCTGAAGGTGCTGATTTTTGCGGGGATGGGTCTTGGCAAGAAAGTGGACGGCTTCGTCGCCGGTCAGGTTCAGGCTTGATTCAAATACGGTGATTTTGGCTCTGTTTTTGGACAATACCAGCAGCGGAAGCGGGTTGATAAAGGCCGAATGAGTTGGTTTACGTCATCATCTCAACCTTTGTTTGAGCGTCTTTAAGCTAGCGAAAATCCCCTCCTCGGTGAAGGTTGCTTTTCAGCAAAATTTTAGTTTCCGCAATTGAACCACCACGGGCCTAACTCTTTTCTCCGCTCGAACCCTATTCAGAGGCCTCATTTGGGGAATATGATGCTCCGTTTCCACTTTCTTTGAAAGGCTTCTGGTATGCGGTATTGTCTGGTCTTGAAGCTATGGTAACCTGCTAAAAACGCTCGCCAACTTTAGTGCACACAGAAGGGTGGCGGCAGTCTTTTTTTCTGGGGGATTCAAATTCCTCTTGTTTGAAATGAGCACTTTACACAAGAATCCACTGTGTAATCGTCGAGTTATGGGAGCGTTGATTTGCTTGATCTCTTCATAGCATTCGGAGGCACATCTTTGATGGTTTTCGCGGCCCCATTCAGCCCTTCAGTTTTCTGCAGATCTCTGCTGTGAGCCTAACTGATTTTGTAATTTCAGAATCGTAATCAATTTTTCAAATTCCTCGTAATTCGTAAATCGTAAATCGTAATTCGTAACTAATAATTAGTAGTAAGCTCACACATACACCGAACCGCATTCGATGTCGAAACACCTAAGCATTTCAGATGAGGTGTTTCTATATCGGGAAAGGTTTGAGATTGTGTTTCAAAATAACACTGTTTTGAGAAGTACATGAAAAAAATCAGTATACATTATACTTGTTCCGAATCGAATAATCGGATGAGTATCCGACTGTTTCAGTCGGATAAAAAAGTCGACTTTTCATTCGACAAGTCGGTCAGTCGAAAAAGTGCGATATCCGACTACAGTCGAAAAGTCGAATATTCGAAAAAGTGCGATATCCGACTACAGTCGAAAAGTCGAATATCTGAAAAAGGGCGCGATATCCGACTACAGTCGAAAAGTCGAATATTCGAAAAGGTGTGATATCCGACTACAGTCGAAAAGTCGAATATTCGAAAATGTATAATATCCGACTATAGTCGAAAAGTCGAATATTCGAAATGTATAATATCTGAGAGGGGCGTGTTGGATATGCGGACGTAAATTCCATCTGGAGCGCGTATACTGCATAGTTTACATGTTCCGAATCCTAATCGGCCGAATATCCGACTGTTTCAGTCGGATAAAAAGTCGACTTTTTATTCGGAAAGTCGAATATTCGAAAAGTGGATATCCGACTACAGTCGAAAAGTCGAATATTCGAAAGAGTGCGTTATCCGACTACAGTCGAAAAGTCGAATATTCGAAAAAAGGCGATATCCGACTACAGTCGAAAAGTCGAATATTCGAAAAAGGGCGATATCCGACTACAGTCGAAAAGTCGAATATTCGAAAAGGTGTGATATCCGACTACAGTCGAAAAGTCGAATATTCGAAAATGTATAATATCCGACTATAGTCGAAAAGTCGGATATTCGAAATAATTCCAACTGGAACAAGTATAGTATACATACGTGGGATACAAACGACTTCAATAGACAAAATTGAAACATCAAGCTTAGTCAAATACAAAACCTGTGCCATGATTTGCAGAACTTTAAAATACGAAAACATATGAGAGCACCTCTTTAGCACGCACTAGCTGATGGTGCTTGGAACCAAAGAGTGCAACACTTTGATGACTGGGTAATTGCGTTTCGATGGTTTTAGACCCAATCTGCAAGGGAAGGCTAGTTGTGCAAGGTAACCATACCAAAGGGTTGTACCGCTTAGGTTCATTATACGTAAATGCTGTGATTTCGGTCGTTCTGGTATGTTGACGTCTGCTGCCACACTTTTTGTTAAATTGATCTGAGCTGATACTGCTGACGTTGAAGCCAGAGCTGGTGCCAATAGTTGTTATCAGGCTACACTTGTAAGTTACGACTGTTTCGCCTTCTTCATATTCTGGCGTGCCAAATCGGTGATGGAAATACGGGATCAAATTAGAAATTGACTTCTGTTAAGAAACCCGACTCCCAAATTTCCAAACTTATAACATATCCGTTTGGAAATTTCGGATTCTAAATCCCGTAGAGCTTACCGTAGCGTTTGATCGTGGATTTTCACAACTGAATTTGGCTCTTTCAGATTCTGAAAAAGGCGAAACCGTCGAAACGTCAGTCGAACAAAACCTTATACCACCTCCTGCAAAGCTGCAGTCAACGTCAACAATATTGTCCTAATGCCGAGGTTCAACGAGTGCCATTAACCGTTTGGAACTGACTCTCAAATTCACCATTTTTCCTCTCGTAGGCTATTGCCTTCGGGGATGTACATCTGCCCGAAGTTGTTTCAGGAATCCCCGTGAAATTCTTTGTCGAATAGTGTTTTCAGGTCAGAAAAATCTATTTTCCGATCCTTCAGCAAAATTCAATTTTTCAAATACCAGTTTTTTGCTTGTAACTTTTGAACCGCCTGAGTTGGGAAGCATGGAGAGAGTTGATTGCAAAATCGCCGTGTAAGACTGGAGGAGGTTAAATGTGTTGTGAGTTCCAACATTTATTTGCTCCGTAAGACAGCCAGGTATATAGGCATCTTTCATAGTTCTCACCGCAAGCGCGGCACGCGCGTCTTGCGCGGTGGACTATGAAAGTTCTTACCGGGCGGGACGCCCGGGACGCGCGATAAGAACTTTCATAGTCCACCAGCACCGCCATAGCGGCGCCGCTCAAACCGCCGTGGCGGTTTTACCGTTTCAATCAATACTTGCTTCTCGATTTGAGTCCACTCCAACATGAATAAATCTGGGACCACCGCGCTACCGCATACGCAAATGGAAGCAATGAATCCCTGTGCATGTCGCAGTTAAAGCCCGACTTTTCCCCGCCCCGCCATGGCGGTCCCGCCGGAGAGATAGTGGCTTCCCGTTCGTGCCGCGCAGTGAAAAGTTTCATAGTCCACAGTTCGTCCCGCTCGTGCCGCGCTTGCGGTGAGGACTATGAAAGGTGCCTTAGAGTCGATCCTCATATTTAATTTCTACATCGGGCTGGAATTTCTGCCCGCAGTTGCAGACGACCGCTTCTGCAGCCGGCAGCTTTGGAACTCGTGCTCCCTGCATTATTCTGCTCGCACGACGTGTTGCAACAGCGGTTGTATCCAACTGCGCACCGAAATTTCGCTCTGATATACACTAGCTCCACCAAATGTGTGCGTCTCCGTGTTCATTACTGGAGCGTGTGATTGACAGAAGCGAAGCGGTAGGTCACACTTGAATCTCGTTATCAACATTTATATTTCGCCATGTCCGATCTACAGCTGACTATGCCCGGCAGGGAATGCGGAAGTAAGGTTCCTGCAACTAGTTGAAATCTTAATAATTTAACATTAAAATGTCAATCAGATGTGATAGGGTGATCTCTACCCTAGAAACTTTGCTCTCGTTCCCTCAACCACATTTTCACGATTTGCTACGATTTGTTACGATTCGTTACGATTTTGGTCCGAGCCAGCCGTTGACGGGTTTTACCCGGCGAAACACACATAAACATCTCTATGTAAATTTTCTAATTCGTAAGGCACCCTCCGCGAATTCGCTGCAGGCGCCTGGAACTTGAAGTGCATCCGCACAGTGACGCGTTGGTACCATCGAGCTGAAATGTAGGCAATCGAACAACATGAACAATTAAGGGGGCTCAGTTATGTGGTTCGCCCATGGTCGACCAGCTTCGGATTTTCCATGTACCAATTTCGTGCCTATCTGAATCCTCGATAAGGGCTTTTTCGCGGTCAGACTCTCTACTGCCCAGTAACAGGTAGACGATCTATGGCGTATCAACGGAATCGTCCTCTGAAGTGCGAATATTTAATACGACGATCTAGCGAAATTGAAAGTAATGACTTCTTTTTGAATCGCTTCGATCAAGCCGCTTCGATAACGATCTCAACCAAAGTTACGACAAGACGAGAACAGGTGCGAACTGCCACTAACGACAATTACCGATTTGGCCACGGTGGACCCCATGCTCAACACACGAGATAAGAACAATAAATTTGCCCGAAAATCAGTAATGCGAGAAAATGGCCGTTTGCGGTGAAGTATTTTGAAAGATGATCAATCACCTGACGGTACTGTTGCTGGAATTCTCGCGATTGAAGCAAAAAGTGATCCTGTAGAAGAATTTTCAAAAATTGTTAACAAAGGGTAAGAGCGTTTCAATTGCTTTTCTTTTCTTTACATTGAAAAGAAATAGCTTGTGATATTCCCCAGCATCTAAAACGCTATTTTCAAACATGAGAACATCGAGGGTAAGCGGAGGCACTGTAAAGCGAGGTTTCGCGTAAATTGATGCTGTTTGAAGGCACTAGATTGAATGTCAAATGCACCTTTTTGTTTTCACTGTAAAGAAACGCTCTGAAATGTTTTTGAATATTGCAATTTATTCTTGTATAAACGTATATTGTTCAATTTCGCTGGAGTAATTCAAATAAAAACGCGTTACGAATGAGAATATCCTGAAAACATCAATAAAGTGCAAATTAGTGGCCTAGAATATGCTTTTGAAACACAGCCATCGGCAAAAACAAAACAGAGGTGTGACAGAGAATCAAATAGCATGATAGGAAACAATCACGCCAAATAGACCGGCGTGGGCTAGTGGGCACTTGATTAACGATGCTCGTGCAGGAGCGCGGATGGCTGCAACGGTCGATGTTCGTCGACGCGTCGCGGTCGACGAACCTGCGTTGCGGTCGAGAACGGGCGCGGATGCACAGAACGACTCGCCCGCATGGCTGTCAGCGGATCGCCGACTCCGGCCTCAAAAGTGTGGCGGGCCGTCCCCCCGAGTGCCTCACGTAGATGAAGCTATCGAGGTTCTTCATTTTCTTGTTAGCCATGAACAGATCATCGCATCAAAGGCGTAAGAAGCTAGCTACTCCACACAGCTTGTACCATAGATCTCGAGCAGATAGCATTGTAGGTTTGGCCGGACATGAAAATAGATGCAATGATTCATCTCCAGCACATTCACAATCGGGGCATCTATCAGGGACTGACTGATCAATCCAATGAGCGTAGGCCTTTAGATATGTGGAGTGACCGGATCGCAGACCAGCGAGGATTGTTCGGGGGCGTCTCGGTAGATGGGCTTCGCTGTCGTCGACTCGTGGGGGTACGCCGCCATAAATTGAGTTTGACTGAGCACCAGACTCTGCTACAAAGCGCGTATGGTCAGCCATCTGGAGTCTTCTGCGGGAGAGCTCGTATTTAGCCCAGCGATGTTGGTCGACAGCAGACAGGGAAGCATTGAGGGGCGTGCGTATGTGTCTTGATTGGGGCCGGACGACAGAAGATGGTAGTTTGGATGGGTCGGGCTCTTGACAATACTTATGAGGAACTGCTGAGACTGGAGTAAGCAGTGCTGCTTTTCGAGGAGTAGGCCGGTTTCCTGATGAAGATGCGGAATAGGCGTCGAGTTGTGACATCCAGTAATAAGCCTGAGGGCAGTATTTTGTGCTCTCTGCAACTTGCACCAAAAGGATTCAGAGAGATTTCTGGTCCGAATAGGGGCGCCATATTCCAAGACTGGCTGGACCATGACTCTATAAGTCGTACGTAGTACTTCTTTCGTGCTGCCCCACGAGGTTCCAGCCAAGGCGCGAAGAATGTTGTTGCGCGAGTTGGCAGAGGCAGCTCGTATACGCGTATTCTCATGGAATCGTACAGAGGGGTCCAGGAAAACTCCCAATAGTCGAGGATGCTTAGACAGTGGCAGCTCGTGACCAACCCAGACGACTTTGGGATGAAGTCGATGTTCGTGCTATCGAGGTTCGTGAATGATTGCGTTGCACGGGGGTCATCCTCTCCGAAAACAAGCAGCGCAGCGGATTCGCTGTTCGAGTTTACGTTATTAGATGTGCCGCTGACCATCCTCTGCCGGCAACCAAGAGCCGCGGATCTTCTGGTAACGTCATTAGGCTCTGTCCATAGCCGACGAGCGTAAGCTGACGCCAGGGGTTGCATTCTTGACACCTGTTAGTGATTTCACTCCACAGCGACCACTGCAGCCGCCTGTCTTTAATATTATCAATACCATCGTTAACCCCGTGCCATCCCCGGACACGTTGCATGAGCCAGCCATCGAGCGTTATGCGCTAGCGTTTGAGCACTGGCGCACAGCGCTCCAGCGACTTGATGCTTGTCGCTGGTCGTTAGCTATGGATGGGCAACGAGTTTCACTGCCTTGAGCTCGGTTCCTCTGATCATATGCTAGCTGTCGTACTGCTTGGAGGCATCATCGAAGGAATCCCGAGTATGGTAAAGGAACTTCTTTAGATGCTCTAACATATTTAGGAAAGGATGCTTGGATTCTGCACGACACCCACGGCATTCCCATAGAAATCACGGAGGACTTAAGCGCGAGATATGGCTTTGTTGTTGATCAGAAAAAGTATCACGAACTCAAGGAAAAAGCAAAGGTAGTTTATACGGTGCTCGTCTTCGTGCTTTGTAGGCTTTGTACCAAGACGTTGTTTAGGTTCTTTCGAAAAGCAGAAGTTATTTCACTGCTGCTGGATCTGTAGACACCACAGGCATCGAAGGCCACACGGACAGGGCGAAATACGAATATAGCATCAACGTGGATGGATCTTATGGTAACCCTTGATTTGTCTGGAATTTCCTTATTTCATTTCATACGTACGTGGACGCTGAAACTAAAAAGCTAAAAGTCTTGTAGTTTTCCCCTCAGTCACGACTAAAGTCCTGGCTCTATTTGATGGCAGCGAGCGAGTTTCTTCACTCTCAACTTCTGGAGCGATGGTGTTGGAACACTGCCAGTTCTACGCGGAAGAAGGTGGTCAAAAGTATGACAAAGGTGTGCTAGAATTGAACGAGGTGTGTTCTGCCAGTAGAAGGATTCGGCTTTGGTGTGATGAAATGACACTTAAGTTCTGGAGACGGAGTTGTTTCTAGGAACCAGTTTTTGAAGTTAACTCAGTCGAAAAAGTGAATGGCGTCGCTGTTTTGTATGGGAACATCATTGGCCAGAGGAATATCACTGAAGGCTGCGTGGTCAAACAAAAAATTGATGTCGTAAGTTTGTTTCTAAACCAAATTTCTGGGTGCGTTTCACTTGTTCTGAGCATTTCAGGAAAGGCGGAAAGCTCTCATGCGAGCGCACACAGCTACGCATCTCTTGAACTGGGCGCTTCGACGAGTTGGAGCTGGAGAAGGGCAGCGTGGGTCTTTTGTTGATGAGGATTCATTAAGATTTGACTACGCTGTAGGCGACTGTGCTGGAGAGGATGATGTTGTAGGTATTTCTCTGATCGATCGGTAGTGTAAAGTGAAGCTGTTTTCTACTTTAGCCGATTAGAGCGTGATTTCAGGTAGAAAACGTAGAGCTCCTCATGAGGAATGTGATCTCAGAAGGAAAAAATGTCGTTGTTGAAGAGATGCCTCTTGAGAAAGCTAGGATGATTTCTGATCTGCAGTCGGAGTTCAAAGAGGTAGTGTCAAGATATGTATTCATCTAAGAAGCGTGCAATCAGGTCAATTTAGGGAAAAGATTATCCCGAAATTGTGCGGGTTGCTAGAGTGGGTGATAGACTCGACGATTCTTTCGCCGTGGAGTGCTGTTCTGGAACGTGAGTTGCTAATATGGCTGCGACGTTTTGGAATATTAATTCAGCTTCAGAAAAGCATAGCGAGTTCTATCTTCATGCACAAGTGGTGATGACAACCACCTTTTCTCATTAGGGAGCCTCGCAGGGCCATCCACACCATTTTCAAAGACGTTGAATGTTTTCCGGTCAATTCTGGATCGATGTCTCCGAATCTGACATCGGATTTTGCTGCGGACACCGCTGAACGCATTTATAAGCGTTCTTGAAGCTGCGAAAAGGTATTAGCCAATTTTTAGGGTGTTCGAAGAAAGATCGGATTCGACCCAAAACTTACAACTGGGGGTTACTCAGGGCGCTGAACGCGAATCTGGGGTGTTTATCGCTAGACTTAGGGTTACTGTAGGTTACAGTGGCATAATGCCTTTAACTGGCGTTACTTACCTAAATATTCCGAAAATCGAAAAATGGACCTCAAATTCGTGTTCGATGTCCCAAATAACACCCGCAGAGAAATTTTGAGCCAAATTAGAGACTTTGACCAAGCTACCTTATACACACCGTAACCTACAGTAATCTATCAAAAATAAAAATCGATAAGCGGATTAGAGATTGGTGTTTAGCTCTGCAAATAACCTCCAGAGCAACAGTTTGAGCCATATCTATCGTAGGACTACGGAACTTGTCAAAAGTCGCGATTTGCCATCAAATTTGTCACCCCCCCCCCTCCCCCGATGGGAAGCTTTGAACGAATCAAATCGAAAACTTTGAAAATTGATAAATAAACCTCAGATTCGTGATCAGCGTCCCAAATAACCCAACTGGATTGATTTTGAGTGAAATCTGGAACATCTTTTTTGAAACGCTTTGAGAGCCCTTTAATTGGTGTAAATAAACGCCTAACTGAAAATCCGCACAAGTCCAAAACGCTATCATTCCGTGCAAAGTTTGGAAACTGTGGCTCCACCCGAAATTTGCTCAGTGAGGTAGTTTTGGGTGTTGAACACAATTGTGAGATCTGTTTCCGGATTTTCCAAACACTAATTCGCGTTTTTGATTGAAGAAAGGCGCTTAACAAACAAACAACAAACCTTTTCGAGTCTGTAATCCATGTATCATCAGCCAATTCTTCTGGAAATTAGGGAACCGTCTTACAATTTAAGCTTAGCACGTCAAACAACCCTTCATTCAACTTTTTTAGCTAATTTCATCCAAGAACTACAAACGTCATGTTCAGCTCAGCTGCAGGAAATACGAAATTTGGACGGCAGCAGCTTTTTTCGCAGATATCAGCAGCAAAATCCGAGTTCAGATTCGTAGTGAGCGTGTCAGAGTTGACTGGAAAACACCATAGACTTTCTGATCCTGGGTAACACCATGCGAGGTTCCCTAGTCAGAGCAGGCGCCACTGGGCCTGTTAACTTCTGCTAGTGGTCGAGTCAATGTTGAGATGACTCCGTATTGATTGGGAGGGGATGAATGTTCTATTATTTTCAGAATACCCAGAAGGAATGACCAACTCGTAAGGTATTCGAAAAATTTTGAAGGAATGAATAATTTCAAAAACTTCGGAAACCTGCACACACACACGCTGTCGCTAAATACCTTACGGATAAGATTTTAGTTCTTCTATTTTCCAGACATGTGCTGAATACGTCTTCAATAGAGGATTTCACAATCCTGAGCGACCGGTCATCAGCAAAGGGCGTACGCCGGATATCCGCGTTCACTGGTCGTAAAGCACAGCAGAGTCGGAGTTATGGCCGAGAAGTCTTATCTCGATTAAAGGTTGAGGACGAGGACTTGGATCGAAGCCAGGTTGATTGTTCTGTTGAGGTGAGAAGGGGGATCATGATTTGTGTTCCCTTTTTTAGATGAGAGTAATGCATTTGCCTCTCTTCTAGAAAATCGATTGGGGACGAATGCCATATTTGGATAACGCTCATGGCCGTGAACTACTGAAATCTATAAAAAAGAAGCGGAAAGCAAAAAAGAACTTAGTTGTTTCTACATGAGAATTTGTTACAGTTGTTTGTTTCACCTGATAGGCAGAGAATATATATTATTAAGGAAGTTCAGAATTTGAAAATGTGTGAAGACTTGAAGCATGCCATCTGGTCAAGCATTGAAGACAGTGTTCACCATGATTTTCGTCCTCGAGTTTTTTGACACAAAATGCGTTGACCTCCAAGTGTGACCAAAATTACGAAGAAACGGCGAGTTACGCATTAAAACGTGGTATTTCAGCGACATTATTCTATAACATGGACTTGTTGTCCGTTTGGATGAACGCGTTCATGGTGGTTGTCATCGTTGAAAAATCGGGTCAATCGAAAATAGAAGAATATTTTATGCAAAGCAGGGTTAGTTAGGGCTCTAAGAAAAGAACGGAGCAATAGAGAGTAGAGAATCGCAAAGGACGGGTCCACAGAAGATTTTATCGTCACAACAAACACTTCCTGTGATACTTAGGCGCTATTCATACATTCTCAACGCCAGCGCGGCACGCGCGTGCAGCGGTGCCGCGCTGGCGTGGCGTTTTTGTACGAATGGCTTGACGCCCCCTGCACCCGCGGCACGCGCGTCATGCTCCGCCATAGCGTCGCCGCTGCAGTATTCATGCTGCCACCCGGAACGCCTTGGCGTTTTCATCCACCAGATATTATTATCGATCGTCTCATTCATTCCAGCTTCACCGCTCCGCCATGGCCGTCGCCGCTGGAGTATTCATAGTCTACGCAAGCGCGGCACGCGCGTAGAAAGTATTTATACACAAGCGCCACGCCAGCGCGGCACGCGCGTGCCGCGCTGGCGTTGAGTAGTATGAATAGCGCCTTAAAGGCACAGTCCAACCTAAGGGTGGGGTGATATTATGGTCGCCACCGTGTAGCAACCCTGCCAAGCGCGAGATCTCAATTCGATAAAATAAGTGAGAAACTTCAGGGAAAAGTCCGGCCCCCGCCCACTTTACCCCAAGAGCCTATTGCCGGGCATACCGCCCGGAAAGGGAACCAAGAGCTCTGCTATTGTACTTTTGCCTTTGAGCATTGCTACACAAACCAATATTTCCGTTAGCAAAGAATTTGGTTTCCTATCCGAGGCGAAACGCTTGATTGTGCTTTTTAGGGCACTGGGGCGGGGCCGACATTTTCCTGTAGTTTCACACTTATTTGATCGAATTGAGATCTCGCGCTTGGCAGGGTTGCTAAGCACGGTGGGCGGACCATAATATCAAATTTTACCCCTTAGGTTGGACTGTGCCTTTAAGAGGAGGGGTGATACCTAAAGATTTCGTGAACTTGTGGTGCGTTTTAATCCGTTCTACGTAGTTTTAGTTCTACCCCGGGGGGCCACTTAATCAATATAGCGAATAATATCAAAACTGAAGGTTATCGTGAATACTGCCTTTCAAAAGCGATGGCAATAGTATGCCGTAGATCTAAAAGAAATCGCTGCAGCCTAAATAACGTCGGCATGGATCGGGAAGAGACTTCGCGTTCACTGTTGAAGGTTGGCGCAAACTCGGTGCCATATGCTATAACATAGGTGCACCGAGTTTGCGCCAACCTCCAGTGGGGAACGCAGTCTCTTCAGGATCCATGCCGATGTTATGTGCCGTGCCATGCATAGATTCCGTAGGACAAGGTCGAGCAGTCATGTATAACTTACCAACGGATGTTCAGGAAGGCTCCAAAGAATTTTTATGTAAAAATAATTCAATTTATCACGTCCAGTTGACGCGCATCATACACAACACTTGGGCGATGAAGCGGAACTGATGAATCGTTGTAGAGAAACAAGACCCGCTGTCTCACAGTGATTGAATTCCAAAACTGATAGCTCATTGTACTGTTAGCTGTTATAAGATTAGTGCAGTTGGCCCATGATTGGAGGTTAAAAAAATTGTCGATAACCGTGTCCGCCTTGGGAGCCATGTTCACTCATACCAAAGCTGAGACTCGAGTGTGCAAATACACAAGTGGCCGCATCTGGCGGACATGAAGCCTTTGGTCCTATGCGATGTCACCGGGGCTTGCCGGAAGTCCGAAACACGAGTACAACGACTGCCTTCGTGGTGCCAGCGAGCTGGACACGAGTACAAGCCTTTGCAGAAAAGCAACTGCCCAGTGAGTAATCCAGAGCTCCCGAGAAACCGACTGTCATCACACCTATCAGGAGCGTGTGGAAGAAGATCGGGAACTAATGTGGTTTAGCACTGACCAAACGAGGCAGCACTGCGATATGTAGTGTTCTTCAAAATTATGGGCGCGCCGCCTCATTTCATCTCCAACGGCGAGTTCGGCAACCTATTTCCACTTTTTTCGAATTATGTGTTTTCGTATGTTAGCTCCGTGTTTCCAACGCTAATTTGCTAATCTTGTTCTCGAGAACAGCATAATTTGAGCTCGTTCGATGCGCAGTGTCGTCATCGCATGCATAGTGAAGGACACACTTCGAGAAGCATCGCCGATTCGCCCTCCTTGCACTCAAAAACTATTTAGAAGGCAAACAGCCGTCACGCTGAGCTTGGTACACTCTCGGACAAAGTCGGCAGATCTATGTTATGTTTATTACGTTCGCTTAGGGCAATCGTTAGATAACAATGGTCAAATACGGATAACGCAACAACAGAGATTATTAAGACAAAAAATACTCTATAGCTCTCTACAAAATGATGGAACACAATGAAAGTCATTAAAACAATTGTTTGATAAATCATTAGCGAAAATAATTTGTTTACCATCGTGGGTGCGAGCACAAGCAGGTGGGTATGCGCTAATCGTAGACCGTTTTATCAACGTGTAATGAATGTGCTAGGATATCCTGAGGATCTCATTACAGCTACCGGCAAAGTGTTCCGCGCTGTAACACCTCTGTATCCTAGTCACAAAGTGCGAAAAAAGGTTAAAGAAACGGTATTTAAGGAGATTCGCGGATCGTCGCTTAATAAATCCATTCATTGGCTATTATTTGCTGTCGTTGTCATGTCATTGATCAGTTATCCAAACAGTCCTCTTCACGACTTATTCTCCGTCTCCTATTTTCCGCCTTCCTCTCTATTTCTATCCAATGAAACTTCTCCTCTTTCGTCTCAATTTGCCGCTATGAACCCAGATCAACCTCTCGTCCATACGTCTCCTTTACCGTCGTCTCCACCTTCAAGCTCTCTTTATGTGACTACTTCTTTCTCAGATCAGCCTCTACCTCTATCAAACTCTCCTCTTCTCATATGTATTATAGCATGAACACTATACAGGTACTAGATTTGAAAGGCGTTATCACATCTTACCTTGATAAAAATCGTCTATTTTCAGAAGGCTCGTCAGAATGGGCTGCACACACTGGTGGCAGATGGTGTGCACACCGTGCACCCCAGAACCTTAGGGAGCCACGCTCAACTGTATTCCATCCACGGCGTGTGCTCCCATAGGGTTGAAATTCCTTTGTTGTTTTGTATAAAAACAAAAAAGAGGGGTTCCGCGCCCGATTTCCGAAACCCGAGAAAAAATTTTTGTTCCCAAACCCGAAAACCGATTTCCGAAATTTCATATTTTTGTTCCGCTCATCCCTGATGCAAGGGTGCACCTGGCACGCCTGCCAAGTTCCATCTCTGTCTCGCTGACCTTCGGAGGTGCGACTCCCAGGATGGAGTTTATGGCGACTCTGCTCAAGTGTTCTTTCACGAATCGGGTATGCTCCGCGCGCAAGAGACGGAGGCGTTCTTGTTGTGCTTCGGTCCATCTCTGCACATCTACTTTCGACGGAGCATCGGCGAAAGGCTTTCTGATACATCTCTCTCTCACCGGGTTTAGTACTCTTCGCGATGGATGATTCGGCTGCTTCATGATGTTAGTGTACATTTGTTGCGCCTGGAGTTGGCAGTGGCCCCTAACAGGCAATGTGCGAGCTTCGGCGTGTAAGTGCTCAATTGGAGAGCTTGTAGAACAGCCAGTTGCGATTCGCAGAGCACAATTTTGGACGCGCTGCAGCTTGGACCAAGATGAGTCCGACACGATGTGCTGCCAGACTGGCGCAGCATACTCCAAGGCGGGTTGCACAATAGCCTTATACGTGGATCGTTTCTTTATTGCATCCCCAGAACGTTCCACCGAGAGCACGCAGGACGTTGAGTATTGTTTTCACTGTGGCTTGCTTCTGCTCAGAGTTTTTATGAAACTTCAACGGAGGATCCAACACGAGTCCAAGTAGTTTGGGGATCGGGTGGCCTGCAATTAAGTTTCGTCCCATTTCACCATAGGATGGGCACTGTGTTCTGCATTATCAGTGGAAAAGACGGTGACATCGAATAAAAATTTCAACTCGATCAAGTAGTCATTGATCTTACTGGTGGCTACCTTAATATCGCGATCTCGGCACAGAATAGTAATACCATCCGCGTATGCAACGACATTGATGTCTTGAGGGGGAACGGGCACATCTTCTAGATATAAACTGAAAAGTGCAGGCGATAAAACTTCTCCTCGAGGGACATCAGCGGCTATGGGGATGCTAGTGAAAACATGTCCCTGGAATAGCACATTTGCCCGATGTCCTTTAGTGAAGGCAGTTTCCACCGCTTCTGCCATGGCTTAATGGTAGACTTCAACAGACTCTCTGATAGTAGGCCAAGATTGACAGTGTCAAATGCCTTTGTTAAGTCGAGGGCCACACCAACAGTACGTTGGGGTTTAATGGCATTGAAGCCGTCCAGAACATAGCTCACAATTTCCAACAAGGCCGTAGTGGTGGAAACCTTAATTTACGGAAACCATGTTGATGCTGTTGCTTGTTGCTGAGTTCGGCCAGCTCCTCCACAACCAGTTTTTCGGCAACGTTGGCAGTGGGTGAGAGTAGACTTGATCGGCCGGTACCCTTTAGTCGTGGATGATGATTTTCCCGGCTTCGGCAGTGGTATAACGCGAGCGGCTTTCCAATTTTGGGGTAGAGTACATGAACGAAACGATGTGTTTGTGACGTCAGCAATAAGGGGCAGTAGTTCACTGGGCAGTCTCTTCAGGACTGCTGGGCTCAAACCGTCCGGCCCTATTGCCTTCGAGTTGCTCATCTCCTTTATTGCCTTCTCGACCTGTGCAGGCGTGACTGCATCATCTACATCCATGAGAGGCAACTTACAGAGTTCCCGTACAGTTATTCTGTTCTGCTTCTCTCTTTTGGTTCTAGTGATGAAAAAATGCTTCCCAAGAGCATCTGCGGCCTCCTTCCCTGACTTGAAGACTCCACCTTCAAATTCAATCGTGGAATTGTTGGCGGAGGTGAACTTTCCGGAGATCCTTTTCAAGGCCTTGCACGTGGCTGCTGCATAATTTCTGAAGTTCATCTCCTCAGTGATCTTTTTCCAAGTTTCCTTCCTATGCCTGTCAAGGTCCTTCCTGATCTCATTCTCCAGCTCAGCGATGTCTGGATCACGGTGATCTGCAGCTCTCTTTGCGTCCCTTTCTTGACGCGACCTTCGGTGATTGCAGCTTTCATAGCCTTCAGGATAGCATCAGATAGGTGGCGCTCCTTATGGTGTACGTCGCCACTCCACGGATAATAAGCCGCTTGGCGGAGCGCAAGCTCCCTGAACAGGCTCCAGTCTGCAAGGCCTAAATTAAAATAAGAACGATGACGAACACCTGTATAGGGAGCAAGAGAGTTAGAGAGATCAATATCGACAGAGACAGGGATGTGATCGCTGAAAAGAGTTGTGGATGTTGACCAAGAGCAAGCAGAGAGATTGGAAAAGACGAGGGAGATGTTTGGGCTGGAAGATCGGCCGTTGGCAGGGAGACGAGTGGGCTGATCATCGTTTAGAATAACCAGGTCGCACTGATCCGCCCATTCTTCGACGTCATTTCCTCTAGCATCAGAATCGAGCGACGAGCAGAACGTGTGAGCATTGAAGTCACCCGCAAAGACAATTGAGGGAGAAAGTTTGGAATAATGTGAGAGGGAAGAGAGGACAGAACAAAAGTAGAGACTCCGCCTCCTTGAGATGACCTAGGAGTATGATATGCAGTATAGCCCGGGATGTTTGGATGTCTAGAGGTAGCAGAGGGAGAGAGTTTGGTCTCCTGGACCATGATAACATCCGGGTGATGAGTACGGGCAAAGAGAGATAATTCAGAAAGCTTGGCGCAAAGGCCGTTGAGATTGATATGTACAATAGAGAGGGGGCGGTTGGTAGATGAGGAATTGGAGTTACTGGAGGCGGAGCACACAATACAACGAAAGGAGGAATCGTGGTGCTTCACAGAACTGAGACCCGAACAAGACAAGTGCACCCACCTTTGGCATCCAAAACATTGGACGCTGGTTCCATTCCAAGTGACATCTCTGCCGCATGTGGCCCATGGGTACTTCTTCTTCTTTGCAGGTCCTGGATTCCTCTCGACGCCGGCTCCTTGCAATAGGATCTTTAGGAGAGCTGCGGCCAGCCAGCACCTCTCCCATGAACAAAACCCTCTCCGCAGAGGGATTGACGTTGGTTTGCACGGAGGTGGCCTTCTTTCATCCACACGGCCACGGCACGAACGTACGACATCTCGGCAGCCGTCTGGCGGTCTTCAGTCGAGTCCAGGAGGCAGTCGAGTTGCTGGCGAGGCTGGTGAAGTCGAAGACTGAACTGAGCACTGAGCATCACTAGAACATAGTAGCGGTATTTATAGGGCTTCAATGCAATGATACCAAGTTATGAATAACATCACAACAACTGATACCGATACGATGTGATACGTGCATCTACTTGTGTTACACGTCTATACTTGTGATACACATCTATATCACAACAACCGCCATGGAGGTTTAGGTATCTTTCAGAGACCTCACCACAAGCGCGGTGGACTAAACAGTTCTCACCGCGCGGCACGCCCAGCCGGCACCGCTCGAACCGCCATGGCGGTTTCAACATTTGAATAAATACTCGCTTCTCAGTTCAAGTCCACTCCAACATAAATAATTCTGGGACTATCCTAGGGACAGGGGCTCTCTACTACACTTAGTATCCGATTCACTTCTTTTCGGATATCCGACCGGATATCCGAGATTCGAAAAATCCTATATCAGAAAAAATCGAAAAACGCATTATATGAATCGAACCAATATCCGGAAAATTTAAAATCGACCTTGATCTGAATCGAACCATTATCCGGAAGGGGTCAAAAACTCGGGTAAACTTCGGATAAAATTTGGATAAACTTAGGATAAAATCGGATAAAGTTCGGTTAAAATCGGATAATTCTTTGGATGAAACCAAATAAAATTGTTATGCATACTTTGAAGTTTGTATGTGAACATGCGCCAAAATGCAATTAGATGTATTACTGTTTGCTCAATTATGGATGTTTCTCAAAGAGCTTGCCTTTAGTACTCTGGCTTATTTTTTCACCGTTTTGCCCAAACTTTGTTCCTGAAAATAACTGACCGGATATTCGTATCCGAATCATTGGAAATATGGCATTATCTTTGAATCGACCCGTTATCTGAAAACTTGAAAAAGCACATTATCTGATCTTTCGAACCAATATCCCGGAAAATTTAAAATCGCGCATTATCCGGAATCGATCCATTATGTCTAAAAATTTTCATCCCGGATAACAAGTATACTCTTCTACAAGGGGGCCATAAAACGGCCAATGTCTCACCGTCGACTGCGTACCACGCGCTGCGCGACCGCATGCGTGCGTCGGAGAGCAGATGAGTTTTGGCTATCCGTCGCGATCGACGAGTGATGCTCCGCGGCGGCCGCGCGTGCTAACAACGCGCGGCGGCTAAAACTCATCTGCTTCCGGGACTGCACGCGGCTCTGTGCGCAAGCAGCGCAAGGTACTGCAGTCGACGGTGGAGACATTGGCCGTTTTAGGCCCTGTACATACCGAGGAAGGAGCTTGACTTGCCTTCGGCGGCTCCAATTCCACTCTGGATACTCACCTCCAAGAAGCGTTGAGTGGCGTGACTGTTTCAAATTTCAAGAACGGGACAACTCCTCCCAACCTTTTGTTCATTATTAATCCATCTTCAATTTCATTCCGTCCCATAATATTTAACTTCAGTATTATCTTCTGCTATCTTGATAGTGAATACACATATAGAGTTAGGTCCGTGGCCGGGGACCTCAGAGAAAACGTTTAAATTCCCAAAAACTCCTCGGCTGGCGCGGCGGTTTGATTCCTCAGAGATTAAGATTTAAGCCGCCACGCCAGCCGCGGTTGAATTTACACGTTTTTTCTTAAGGACACAGGCCGCGGATCTAACCATAATTAGGTCCGTGGCTTGTTTCCTCAAAAAAAAAAATCAATCTAAACCGCGGCAGGCGCGGGCGATTTATATCTCACCAGCGGCTGGCTGGTAATCAGCTCCGCCATAGCGTCGCTGCCAGAGTATTCATAGTCTCTGCGAGCGCGTTAATATCCATACTCCAACGCCATCGGCGCGTGTCACGTTGACGTTGAGGAATCCGAATTCAAATGTGGTCGCGGCGCCGGACAACTTCTGGGAGGGTTTACTAATTCGCGAATCTGCCACAGAATCTTCTGCTAATCGGTCTATGAAATAATCAAATGGGAGAGAGTTGCTCTGACAATGGAAGTGCAGAGTGTGATATTTAAGTAACTCACCCTCGAATTTTCACCACTAGTCGTTTTTGACGACGCATCCCCATCCTCGTTCATTTCGATCCTTGCCATCAATTCGTTGGAGATGCACCCAATGTGACCGGGATCATCTAACGACTACTCCTCCATCGCCGGCCTAAAGAGACGATATTCCAAAGATGACAAAAATGACGGTGCAATGTCAAATAAAATCGCCCTCAGAACTCTGGGACCGCGCTTTCTGCTTGCCCAATACCGCGTGTAGACCAATCGCTGCCCGTCGTGGGGTTTCGCCCGAAGAAATGGTTGAATCGGGTCGCGCGAAAAAATTTAACATTATAGCACTTAAATCGTCCGTTATTGTACATTCGCGTGCAAATTCGCTGCACCGGGAAAGGAATATTTCGTCATCCGGGTGGGCTGGTAACAATCCGAGGGGTTAGCGAGGTCCAGGTTTACAGACACCAGATATGGCCAAGGTCCAATTTTACTCACAATCAGAACCCCTTCTGCAGGAGCGAAAAATTGGCGATTTCCTCAGACCCCCCAGGAGCGTCATTTGGTCAGTTTTTTTGTTGCTGTGTAAGATTTTAAGAAGAGTAATATGATCGAATTCTTCGTAGAAACTGAATGTAAACACTGTATGACCCCATTTAGTATCGTCTTACTCGGTGTCCGGACGGAGCTCAGACCCCCTGTGGATACTTATCCACACCCTGTGCCTGTACCCTGGAGCGGGAAGTCGCGCGGAGCGGAATCTGGCCCAGTATATTGTTACACAACCCGCCGCTTGGCCCCGACTCCGCACAAAAACAAAGAGCCTCGTAGTAACCAAACTGAACTACACAAATCCCATCCAATAAAAAAAGCTTCTGAGGGAATCTGAAAAACATTAAACATATCTGCAAGAGAAGTCTCCAAACAGTGAAGAAACTCTCGCCACGCCTTTCTGGTATTTCATTTTTTAAGGTTCAGTAGGGGTTAGAAATCCTATGGAAACGAGAGATAGGTGGACCCTCACATTGACAAATTGTCAAACAATATTGGATTTCTTTGCGTCCGGTGTGTAGATATCCCAGGTGTTACATAGTAGCTCTGCCTTCACATCGATTTCAGTGTATGATCCTGACATTTTCTATGGAGTAATTTTGTAGTCTTCCGGTGACCAACTGTAAACCTATCTATCTACCTTCTTTATTCAAACTCCATGGTATTTCGACCGCTTGATGCCCTACTCCGTGTTTCCTCTCCCGCTTCACAGTCCTCTCTCTCTTCAAAGTCGCCTGTCAGCAGCTTTTATACACACTTAATGGAAGGCATGGCAAAGGTTTTCACAGGATCATCCAGCTACAAGCACAGTTTCGTTCCTAGAATCAACAGCATCGCCTTCCTATACACATTATTTTCCGGGTGCTCTCAATATCCCGTTGGGTTGGTTTTCAGGTTTTTCCAGAAACAGGGCACCTCTCTGACGGGGAGTAACGATTAAGCACCTGGTCTCCAGGCTTGTGACTGAAGGGATCTCAAGTGGAAATCAGTGTGGTTTACTTCTGTTACAGAATAACTGCTCGACATAAGAAACGAAGCGTACCCAAGTTCTCCTTCTGCTTGAATCTCCTTGTATTCTATGTCGCGCAGAGGCGCTTATTTCTTCTCGACTGATCTTAGCCTGCGCTAACTCGATTAATCGGAATGTTGTCCTTCGTCTTTGTAATTGTAGTCTGGTTCTATCTGATTTTCAATACATATGTAGCAAAGTTAATTTTAGGTCCACCCTGCAATCTCTTAAGTGTGTATCTTCTTCAATTCTCGAAACTTTGGTAAGCGCGTAACCATAGATTATCATGTTGTTTCATTTGTTTTTAGAAATACATCAAGTCTTTTTTGATTTCTGTTGCCCAGATGCCCACGGTTGGGGAATCGGCAAATTGTTAGCTATTTTGAAGTTGTGTTCCTTTTCGCTTTAAGCTTGATGTGCTCATCAGGTCTGTAAGGAATATTCATTGTCTGCTCCAGGACCGTCATTTTTATTCGTGCTGCTCAAAACCCAAGCGTAAAATTCTCGCGGGGTGTGTCATTCGAATATAAATGATCTGACGCTTCGCTCGCTGCAAAATGACGGAGCAGCGCGTACCGCTATGACACTTTTGTCATCCGCATCTAGCTCCACTGTCAGTTTGATGTACACTCCTCACGCGCGTGGGAAGTGTTTATACTCGAACGGCGCTATTGTGCGGCACACTTTTCACGTGCCGGCGTTGAGTAGTATTGCCATGCCCTCAGAGAACTATCATATTCCAATCTCTTTTTTTTTTTTTTTTTTTTTTTTCGGGGTATCATTTTACTGCATCGCGAGACCTTCTCTGAGATAATTCTTGAATTTTTTGGGTGAGGGTATTTGGTTTAGTGAGATTTAATTGTTTAGCATATGCGGAAATTGCTTCTCAGAATATAGTTAAAATTCACCTAAGCCGATGGCTCCTCGTCACTCAAACCACTCTCATACGGTAGAATCAGCCATTTACGATTTTCTTCTGTTTTCTGTCAATTTCTGCCCATTTTTACAGAAAACGGAAGAAGTGTCGAAAATAGGCAGGAAGTGAAAATTCTACACACCCCAAGGTCCGCCGCACCCATATTGAGCCGTTGGAGCAAATTTTCTTTTTTTTAGGCTTTTGAAAATTAGAGACTGCATCGAAAACTCCAACTTCGGAATCAGAACAAAATCAGGTAGTAGAAAGACTCATGTCCCCTGCAGATGAATTGGACCAAGTGCGGACCTGTAATGGACTTGTCGCTGTGGGCAGCTGGGGATCTCCATATCAGAAGTTATATTTTGCCATGACTGACAGCTCTGTTGCTTACTCCTCCCGCGCGGAAATATCCGAGAATGACTTCAAACAACTTAGGCTATTTGATCCAAGCGTTGTTGACGCTTTGTTTTGCATGAAGCTTCCCCATTGTTAAGTTGGGACTGCTCGGAAAAGGCTCGTGGACTCAATACACAAAAAAAGACAAGCTGAGGACGAATCTGGCTGTTAAGACGCGACGCAGGCGATGGAGAGCCTCTGCGTCCACCTTGTTGGTTTTTTCGTGGGGCTCGGGGTAAACGCCCTCTAGTGACGACGTAAACACAGACGAACCCATATTTGGCTCTGTATTTTCGTTTGCTAGGTCCACAACAGGGATATACGGAAATATTCGCTTTCCGTCTTCCGGCCATTTCTGCATTTTCGTTCCCCAGCTCTGGAGGGAAACATGGAGAAATCGGGAAAAAAAGCGAGTTGCATTGAAGCAGCGCGCGGGTTTCCAATCAGGGATGTGCGGCAATTGCCGTTTGCCGTTTGTCGTTTGCCGGCCATTTTTGGGACTTTTTCGCCGTTTGTCGTTTGCCGAAATTTTTGTTATTTTTCCGGCAAAACTCGGCAAAACACTGGAAGGAAACGCCGTCTATGCTAGCGGCCATGTAGGCACTAGGAGTAACCCGACTATCCATTGTTCGCTTAACCGTTATCCGAGGTTTCGACTCATCTGGGGTGGTAGTAAATGGGTTTGAAAACGCGTGGAAACTCGCGGTAATTTTGGTGTAAACTGCAGCTAAACGCAAGCTTTATATTTGACGTTTTTCGGGAGGGGGACCAGACATTGCTGAAACCACGCACTCGCACGCCACGTTATGGGCCACTAGATTCTCACAGTGTGAAAAAAATTCCTGAAAATGGTTCATTCTGTCTTTCTTGGGAAAAATATTGATATAGAAAAAAATTTAGAAGATTTTTCGCTCTTTTTTCAGCTCGCGGTAAGTTTGCGCAGAACTGCAACGTAACGCGATCTGACAGAGAACTTGGAAATAGTGTGTGAATGGGGAAAAAGATGGATAGCTATTGAAGAAGTCCAACGGAGAACGTTTCAAAAAGCTTACCATCTTTTTCTCTATTGTTATACTATTTGCGTTTTGACTGTCAGCTCGCGTTAAGTTGACAGTAAATAGTCTAACTCCCATGTGGTGCTTTAGTTTCTGTACCAGAGTTTCGACAGATTCTGGTGTAGCTAAAAGAAGCAGGAAGCATTAGTACGACGCAGAAGCATTTGTGAAACACACGTGGGCAGGGACTCTGAGAAAGTATGTCGCGTCAGTGTCAGTAAAGCACCGCGGCAGTGTCAGGAAAGTACCGCGGCAGTGTCAGGAAAGTACCGCAACCCTCTACTTGCCGCGATAGTTCCACGGTAGTACCGCAGCAGCTCCGAGATGATTACTGTGCCATAGAGATTCCGTTGCAATGTCTTGAGGATCGTCAACGCCGCGACATTGCCGCGGTAGTACCGTTGCAGTTTTGTGTTAAAACCGCACGAACTCCGCGAGGATGCATCAGCGGACCCCGTTGACTACGATTCACTGTTGTGGGTTTTTAGAACGAGGTTGTTGCTGGTTCAACAACCCAAATTTGACGTACATTCCGTATCTCCTGGGTCACAATAACGGGGATACATTATGTTCCTATCAGGCAAAGGACGCAAGCACCGCAGGTGTGTTTTTTGTTCGTAGGTTCACCCAGTTGTATTATGACTCAAATCATATGAGTTACTTGCAGTCGGTCCTATTTTTGTCAGAGCGCAGCCACCGATCGGGGAGCCGCAGCGGCACCACCGCGGAGCCGCAGCGGCACCACCTTGGAGCCGCAGCTGCACTTCTGCGGAGCCGCAGCTCTATGAGGTCCCAGATGTCTTATTTTTGTCCATTTGATGCATTGAAATGGAACTACTCCCTAGAATTGGAATTATTACAATGTTGATATAACTACTGGAGAAAAAGGAATTAAAGAAGAGCGGCATATGTGAATAACTTTTGGGTCAATCTAAGGAAGGAGGTTTTTTGCCGTTTGCCGGCCGTTTTTGGGATTTTCTTGCCGATTGCCGTTTGCCGAAATCTCAAAATCGTTTGCCGCACATTCCTGTTTCCAATGTTCCGTGTTGTGTGCGCTTCCGTTTGTGCCTTTCAAACCAGTATGGCTTTATCCGTTCTATATTCCCGGAGTGAGATTAGTTTACCGTTCTCTCTTGTCAATTCTTTTCTTCGTCACATCCTTGGTCCAGAAGCTCGCACTAAAACTCGCAGCATGCATATCACTGGAAGAAATTTTGAACCTTGCGTTTGAGGGTTCACTTCCTCATTCCTAACCTCTCGTGTCGGATATTCTTCGTCATGGATGCTTCTTTGGACTTTGCACACTCGTGCTACCGTACGTTGTAGTTAATGCGCCCCAATGAGAATCTCCGCTCGCGTGCGTCGGAAACAGTCTCGCCCGCGATTTTTGAATTTTCACGCCCTCACCGGGAGAGCTTTTTATCGAATTTTTTTGTTTAAAATGTAAATGTAAAGTTCGTGTGGTATGCCCAGAGTTCTCATGGAGCGCTGAGCCATATAAGTGGGCATCCTTCAGCTTTCGAAAAGACTGGAATTAATTGAATATCGTCCTTTTTACACCTTCCCACATAGCACCTTCCGAATATCACCTTTCTAACAGATTTCTGAACGAATATTTTGTATAACTTTATTTTTTCGAGGAAATCAGTTTCCGATATGGTACTTGAATATTTTTAAGGCTTCGCATTTTTTTTTCGAATGCCCGAATAAGTTTGTTTGAAAAATCGATTACGTCAGTTTTCTCGTATGTTCTGCAGAAATCGTAATTCTTATCATTCATGGCGCAAGCTGCTCCCTCCGTTTGTCTTGCGCTCTCTCGCTTTCTCTAACCTCCGCTCCGCACCAGCTTGCGTAGAAGCCATGAGAATTCCGCGGTTTAACAGCCTGTATGAATACTCAGGAACTCGGTGCTCGCGACCCGCGCGCATTTCGGGACATGCTCGCCACCCGCTCACCCCTAATTTCAAAGTGCTCGCCACCCGCTGCCCCCTCACAGTTGGCGTCTTTTGCCTCTACGTCGTTTTCTCTTTTCTATGCTTTTGTTTCAATTTCTCTTTCCTTAACTCTTTTGATGTGTTGTGATTTAGAACTATGGTGACGTTTTCTACTCATCATGCTATATAGATTACCTATTGTTCTCCGTGGTTACTCTGACCCGTTAGCCACAATTCATTGTGCGACCCCGTATTGTCATTTTACGGGGCAGCACATAAGAAATTGCCTTAGGTATACCCACGAGTATCCCAGATAGGTGCTAATTACTCGTACTGGGATTCTTGCGCCATAGCGCCTCCATTATCAGCATTTTAATATCACCACGTCGTAGAGTCATTCGATTCGCCTCCATTATCCGCATACAATTCGTGTATGGTGACGAGTGAACCATTACTCTACGTCTTGGAAAATTCTTCCAAACCCAACTAATCTACTTTGAGCACTATTCCCTGAGATATTTTCCATCTAAACATGGGCAATCGAAGCATATTTCTGAACGATTGATTAAATCGAGTACGTCCCTGTATTTAATTTAGAAATCCATTGAGGAAATCTTCCTTCCTTTATTCGCGAATTCTGAATGACCTATGAATGCGAAAATGGACAAAATGTTCGATGAAAGTATTTAATCGGAAAATATAAATAGTTATAAGTAATGAGTGAATATAAGTTAACTATATAGTAAAATAAAATAAAAATGTCATTCATTTATCCCTTTCCGATAAATTTTGACCTGATATTGGTCCAATATTTGAAGTTTTCCTCCTGCACATAATTCTTCACTTTTTATACCCTCGTCCAGTGCATTCTAATACTTTTTTCAGATGAAAAATTCTTCTATTGCGACACAATGTATCATTCTCGAACCTGCCCGCACAGTGCACGAGGTGGTAGTTAGCGCCTATGGAGGTAAAATGCTCTTTTTAGTTGTTTGCAGTCCATGTTCTGGTGGTTTTTCTTTGCACAAATTCTGCAGGTGTGGAAGAGGGCTTTCATGTGCTTTGAAAAGGCAGAGTTAAAGGGCCTCAAATGCATTCATTCCGCTGATGCAAGACTGGTTGGGGGGGGGCACTCAAGATTCACCCATAGAAAGATTCATCTATGAAAATGAAAATTTATTGGATAACTTTTTCGCGAAAGCAGTAATACAGTTTCATTTCAGGAGGGATACTCGGAGCTACTAATTTCGAAAGGACAGCGGCAAGTTTCAGTGGAATCCTGATATGGTAATATGCTTATAGTCGGCATGAATCGTGAGGAGACTTCGCGTTCACTGTCGATGGTTGGCGCACAGAGTCGGTGCCATACGCTATAGCATAGGTGCGCCGAGTTTGCGCTAACCTTCGACAGTGAACGCAAAGTCTCTTCCCGATCCACGCCGATGTTATCTGGGTCAAACTCCGGTCCGCAATTGCCTCTCGACACGCTTTGCGGCCGCACACGCTCGAGTCAATCGAGTTTCCAGCTCCAAAGCCGACTCGTTGTGGCTTTTTTATACAGTTTTCTCCAATTTAGTTTAGTTTCAAAAACCCACCAAGAGTCAACAGATCGGCGGCTGCGACGCTTGAAACTCTCCCGACTCAAAAGCGCGCGGCCGCAAAGCGAGTCGAGACGCAATTGCGGACCGGAATTTGACCCAGATAAGCACAGTAAGTGAACTGCCACTACATTTATGTACCACTTAAACCTACAAAAATCTTTTTTTTTCAGCGGCATGAAACCCCGAAAAGCAGCTAAGTTGCAGGAACCGAAGAGCCGTGAACGGGAAGAAGCATGAAGCAAAGGTGTTATGTGGGTGACGTAACTGCTTGTTCATATGCTAAATTATTTTATTCGCTTGTCCTGAAATCTTTGCATCAAAAATATGAATTAATTCATTAATTAAGATGATGCGATATTTATGTGAAATTTTTTTAACTTGTCGGTTAATATGATATATAGAGTTAGAATGTATATTTATCTTTGAAGGAAAACTAATAATTTAGGAATGTCTGCAATTTTATTTCATGCGAGGATTTATTGCTGATCAATTATTGATATGGATGTGGGACGTTAAACCATGATTGTGAATATAATAATGATTGAACATCCACGTGACGTCAAATGTTGATGTGAATATATTGATTGTCGCAATAATAAAGGCATTTTAACTAACTGTGAATCATAAATCCGAAACAGGAAGATTGGATTCGATGGAGCATGAGAATTTAATCATCGGGGCGGGAGCTAGTGGTAAGCAATCACGAAGGAATGCTCGCCAACCGCTACCATTTCACCGGAGACCGGAGGGAGGCGAACGGGTGGGTGTGATTTGGCGAGCGCCCGCCGAATTAGTGGTGGCGGGCGGCGAGCCCAGGCCGGCCAGCGCTCGCCACCCGCTGCCATCTCGCTCGCTGCCCGCGAAAAGGGTTGCTCGCCACCGGACTTTCGCCCCAACTTTCTGAGTAGGTTATTCCAAAAATAAAAGAACAGGTGGGATTCTCAAATGATTCGAATATTGGATTACTTGAATAGTCCAATATTGTTTGACATTTTGTCATGTGAGTGTCCATCTATCCGTTTCCATAGGATTTCAACCCTACTGAACCTTAAAAAAAATGAAATACCAGAAAGGCGTGGCGAGATTTTTCGCTGTTTAGAGATCTCTGCGATGTGTTTAATGTTTTAAATTCCCTCAGAAACTTTTTTATTGGATGGGATTTGTGTAGTTCAGTTTGGTTACTAGAGGCTCTTGTTTTTGTGCGAGTCGGGGCCAAGCGGCTGGTTGTGTAACAATATACTGTCGTTCTCGGAATTAAATTCCGGTCCACATTTGCGGACTACGGCTACTACATCATGCAACCCGTGATAATCGTGCTGGGACCACTTGGTCCCGGCGCCATTCACCTTTCACGCAGCACGACTAAATTTGGCAACACCGCTTGACCCTGGTGCGAGTTCACTTTACCTCACATTTGCTTCGAATATATTGTTCTGTTTATTCTGGTTGATCTCAGAACTGGGACCGCACTTTCCGGTTACCCAATACCGGGCGACCAATCGCTGCTCGTCTAGGTCGCCCGGAATTGGGAATCGGGTGGCGCGAAAAGTTGTACATTGTATTCTATTAGTCCGTTATTGCACATTCACGCGCAAATTCCCTGCTCCGTAAAGGCAATTTTCGCAATTCGGGTGGCTGATAACAATCAAGGGGTTAGCTGGCCACTCAAAAATTGGGGCCAGATTCCGCTCCGCGCGACCCGCACAGGGTACGGCACGGTGTGGATATCCACAGGGAGGGGGGTCTGAGCTCCGTCCGGACACCGAGTAGACGATACTAAATGGGAGTATACACTGTTTACATTCAGTTTCTACGAAGAATTCGATCATATTACTCTTCTTAAAATCTTACAACAACAAAAAAACTGACCAAATGACGCTCCTGGGGGGGTCTGAGAAAATCGCCAATTTTCGCTCCTGCAGAAGGGGGTCTGATTGTGAGTAAAATTGACCTTGGCCATATCTAGTGTCGTACCCTGGACCCGCTAACCCCTCGATTGTTACCAGCCACCCGGATGACGAAATATTCCTTTCCCGGTGCAGCGAATTTGCACGCGAATGTACAATAACGGACGATTAGTGTATAATGTTAAATTTTTCGCGCGACCCGATTCACCATTTCGGGCGACCCAGACGGGCAGCGATTGGTCACGCGGTATTGGGCAAGCAGAAAGCGCGGTCCCAAGTTCTGAGGGCGATTTATTTGACATTGCACCGTCATTTTTTGTCATCTTTGAATATCGTCTCTTTAGGCCGGCGATGGAGGGTGGTCGTGATGATCCGGTCACATTGGGTGCATCTCCACCGAAGATGGCAAGGATCGAAATGAAGGAGGATGGGGATGCGTCGTCAGAAACGACTAGTTTTGAAAATTCGAGGGTGAGTTACTTAAATATCACACTCTGCCTCATTGTCAGAGCAACTCTCCCATTTGATTATTTCATAGACCGATTAGCAGAAGATTCGTGGCAGATTCGCGAATTAGTAAACCCTCACAGAACTTGTCCGGCGCCGCGACCACATTTGAATAAGGCTTCGGGAAAGGCCATCGTCATCTAAGGCGCTATTCGTGTAAATTCAAACTGCTGCTGGCGTGGCGGCTTAAATCTCAATCTCTGAGAATCAAACCGCCGCGCTAGCCGAGGTTTGAATTTGAACGTTTTTTCTTGAGGTCACCGGCCACGGACCTAACTCTATATGTGTATTCACTATCATGATAGCAGAATATAATACTGAAGTTAAATGTTATGGGACGGAATGAAATTGAAGATGGATTAATAATGAACAAAAGGTTGTGATGGCCGTCGCCGCGATGGCGGAGAGGGCGTCAGGCCATTCATACTCCAACTCCACCACCATTCGGTACGAGCGAGCCGTCCATGCTCACCGCCTAGGGCATCTTTCATAGTCCTCACCGCAAGCGCGGGACGGGAAGGAAACAGCTAGGAAATCTCCAGCGGCGCCGCCAGGGCGGTGCGGATTAAAGTTGGGCCTCAACAGTGACGTGCACACACGGTTGAGCAGGCCGTTGTGGCGATTTCTGTCGCGGCTACGACCCCCCACATTTTCCTTTTTCAAAAAAAAAATCCAGATTTTTACGACCCCTGGGAACAAAAATTTTTAAAGCTTTATTTAGTGTCTAATTGTCAGTTTTGTCAAAAAAGTGTCAATTTTCTAAACAGCTTCTTTGTATATAATCTGCTTTTATATTGTTAAAAATGCATACACCTCGCTTGCGACTGACTACACCTACCTCATTTTACCTTATCATACAGGTTTGAAAAAATCCTAATTTTTTTTCCAAAGTTTTACGACCCCTCCCAAATTTTCATTTTGTCCCAAAAATTTAAAAATTTTACGACCCCCCGTTGTGACCAGCCACAACGCTGCTCAACCCTGCTTGCACAGAAATTCCTGGCTTGCATTTGCGTATACGTTAGCGTAGGATAGGGGACAGGGGCTGCCTATACACATAAGAACTTAATGGCCAACGGCTGTAACAGCCAGCTCCGAACGCGGCCGCGTTGCGGTCGCGCAAATTCGTACTGAAGCGCGCTATTGGCGGTTGCGAAAGAGCTGATTAAGCATGTGTGAGGATTAGATTTTGACACTTTTTACAAGCAGATCACATCACATCTCTTTAGGGTTCCGCCAATCCTAAGCCTAAATCGGGCAGAAGGTAACCGAAAATGCAAATTTGATGTCCTTCGATCCGTAATATGATTAACTTTTCAATCAACGCAATGGTCAATCACTATAACGAGAAGAAGAATAAGGATATGTAACAAAGAGAGGGTAAATGTTGAAAAACAAGCCACACTGAGTTGTGCCATAGGAATAAAGAAACCTTTTTTTTCATATAATTCCAAGAAACAATTAGAACTGCCCCGATGGTGGCACAAATGATTTAGAGAACAATTAGAACCTTGTCATAACTATTTATTCTGATAAGAATTGTTTTTCAAGAAGTATAATCAGTCAAGAGTTCAATTCGCTCAGCCCCAATGAAATGTATTCAAAATGAACACACGCGTTGTTTTTCAACGAAAATAGTGATAACACCAGATTTCTGCATCACTGATACCCACAAACAAATGATAGTTCCAAGTATAGACGCAGCAATCCTTCCGTGCCCACTATTCTTCAGAAATTCTCCGGTGGGGATAGCGCGCTCCACTACGAATTCGCGGGACCGCGACGCGACCGCGTTCGGAGCTGGCTGTTACAGCCGTTGGCCATTAAGGCCATTGGTATACCTCCCTCGTCGCTGCAGCGAGTTGTTTCTGACAACTATGAAACGTCGGGACCAGCACCGATGCTAAGGCAGGGTCGGCCGCGGGATCAGTTTGCGTGCGCCCGTCGCTGGAACAGGTCGCTGAGGGGTGTTATAGTTTTCACTGACGTAACCCTGGTACACCCCGTCGCCGCAGCGACGGCCCGTCGCTGTGCTGCGCACAGCGACGGGCTGTCGCTGGCTCTTCTGGACTCCACGGATTCATCTATTTCATGCTGTTTTATGTAATTTTGGAATATCATGGACAGCAAATTGACATCAAAAGACATTATAGTTTTGTACGTTTCGGTTTAGTTGTTTACCTGCAGTTTTTTTCAATTGGGTATTTATGTGCTGTCATTATTCCATTCAATTACTTATGAATCGTTCTTTTCATTTATACATTTGTCTAGGCTGTCGAATGTATGGATTATATTCCAAGCCGACGCATTATAATGATGATCATATTGTGACAGAATGTGAAAACAACTGGAAATGTCACGGAATCTCACATAAACTGTGATAACATGACCACAATCGATTTTTTTGTTTGCTGTGCAGATGCGCGTGTGCGGAAATGTTAGTCCGCAAAAGCGCGTGGAATTCAATGCGGCGACGAAGACTCCGTCGCCGTGTCCGTCGCCGGCGACCGGCTGTCGCTGAAGTATACCAATGGCCTAAGTTCTTATCCTATACACCGAGGGAGGGAGTCAACTCCTTCCTCGGTATGTAGAGAGTATACTTGTTATCCGATGAAAATTTTTCGAATAATGGATCGATTCGGATAATGCCGATTTTAAATTTTCCGGACATTGGTTCGAGTCAGATAATGTGCTTTTTCAAGTTTTCGGATAACGGGTCGATTCAGATAATGCCATATTTCCAATGATTCGGATACGAATATCCGGTCGGATATTTTCGGAACAAAGTTTGGGCAAAACGGTGAAAAATAAGCCAGGTACTAAAGGCAAGCCTTTGAAAACATCCATAATTGAGCAAACAGTAATACATCATTGCATTTGGCGCATGTTCACATACAAACTTCAAGTATGCATAACAATTTTATTTGGTTTCATCCAAAAATTATCCGATTTTAACCGAACTTTATCCGATTTTATCCTAAGTTTATCCAAATTTTGTCCGATTTACCCGAGTTTTTGACCCTTCGGATAATGGTTCGATTCAGATAAGGCCGATTTTAAATTTTGCGGATATTGGTTCGATTCATATAATGCGTTTTTTCGATTTTTCTGATATAGGATTTTTCGAATCTCGGATATCCGGTCGGATATCCGAAAAGAATTGAACCGGATACTAAGTGTAGTAGAGAGCTTCTGTTCCTAGGATAGTCCCAGATTATGTTGGAGTGGACTTGAACTGAGAAGCGAGCATTTATTCAAATGTTGAAACCGCCATGGCGGTTCGAGCGGTGCCAAACTGGGCGTGCCGCGCGGTGAGAACTGTTTAGTCCACTGCGCTTGTGGTGAGGTCTCTGAAAGATACCTAAACCTCCATGGCGGTTGTTGTGATATAGATGTGTATCACAAGTTTAGACGTGTAACCCAAGTAGATGCACGTATCACATCGTATCGGTATCAGTTGTTGTGATGTTATTCATAACTTGGTATCATTGCATTGAAGCCCTATAAATACCGCTACTATGTTCTAGTGATGCTCAGTGCTCAGTTCAGTCTTCGACTTCACCAGCCTCGCCAGCAACTCGACTGCCTCCTGGACTCGACTGAAGACCGCCAGACGGCTGCCGAGATGTCGTACGTTCGTGCCGTGGCCGTGTGGATGAAAGAAGGCCACCTCCTCCGTGCAAACCAACGTCAATCCTCTGCGGAGAGGGTTTTGTTCATGGGAGAGGTGCTGGCTGGCCGCAGCTCTCCTAAAGATCCTATTGCAAGGAGCCGGCGTCGAGAGGAATCCAGGACCTGCAAAGAAGAAGAAGTACCCATGTGTCACATGCGACAGAGATGTCAATTGGTATGGAACCAGCGTCCAATGTTTTGGATGCCAAAGGTGGGTGCACTTCTCTTGTTCGGGTCTCAGTTCTGTGAGGCACCACGATTCTTCCTTTCGTGCTTTTATGGAGGATCGCCTACTCGTTTGGCAAGAGCGTACGCGGAAGAAGAAGTTGTCTACAATGGCCGCCATCCTTCCGAAGTCAAATATCCTCACCTATTCCTCCCAGAATTCACTTCTCCCGAATTCTGGAGCCAATTTTTTTCGGTTGCGGGTCAGCATAAACCGGCGCTGCTGATCCGTTGTCTACTCATCCGTGCCGGAATCGAAGCAAACCCTGGACCCCCTCGCCGGTTTCGATGGCCCTGCACCCAGTGTGGGACCTCAGCCGCTGCAGGGAGCGTTCAATGTAGCAAATGCAGAAAATGGACTCATGTGAAGAAATGCTCCGGTCTCAAGTCCTTCAAGCTCATACGTGTGCCCTAACTGCGTCTCCGTACCGACATATCAACCTCGGCGCTCAAATTCCGACTCTCTAAAGATGATCCAGTGGAATATAAATGGTTTTCGCAACAAATCAGCGGAACTAGAAGCTCTCGCACACCGCATGGGAGCTGACATTGTGGGACTTCAAGAGACTAAACTGGATCCCAATCAAGGACCACCGGTGGTTCGAGGCTACACATGCCTGAGAAATGACCGAACGATTTCCGGGGGAGGTGTGGCCTTTCTGGTCAGAAACAACTTACAGTGCAGTGTGATCACTTCAGGAACCAGAGATGGTACGACGGAATGCATCTCCTTAGCTGTGGAAACGAAGGCTGGATCTGTGCACATTCACAATCTCTACTCTCCGCCTAGGTCCTCATGCCCACCCGCATACGAGCTGTCTATCGCCCAATTCCTGACATGCGGAAACCCACAGTCGTCATGGGAGATCTCAATGCGCACAGTCCTTCTATGGTCAGAGGGTGAAGAGGACCAACGTGGACAGGACTTCGAGGAGGAGATAGCGCAGTCGAATTTTGTGATTCTCAATGATGCCCATCACCGTACTAGGAAGCCGACGTATGGAAGACCCTCGTCACCGGACCTCTCGCTGTGCTCACAGGACCTAGCATCGTCAGCAGTTTGGGACACTGTTAACACAGGCGCAAGTGACCATCTTCCTATCCTGATGGAGTTCAGAAGCGAGGCCCTTATATCTTCGTCACCGAGGAACACTTTCGTGAACTTCAAAAAGGCGGATTGGCCCAAATTTCTGTCAGTGCTGGAACAACAATCGGCGGATTTCGACTTCCGGGCCACTCCACTGGAAATGGATCGATTTCTCGCATTGGCCGTAAGGATAGCAACGTCACAAGCTTTCCCTAAGGGCAGACGTAAGGCTTTTATGCCGGGACTGTCGGATACCGCTAAGGACCTCATATGTGAGAGAGACTCGATCAGAAGAACGGACCCGACCAGCACCAGAATCCCTGAGCTGAACAGAGAAATCGCTGATGAAGTGAGGAAGGACCGACAGCAGACATGGAGAACTTTCGTGGAAGGCATTGATCATCGTACAAACTCTTCGAAGCTATGGGCAACCATGAAGGCTCTGGATGGCCGTTCAGTGAAACCCAATCCCATCCAAATTTTGCATAGTGGCAAACCGTTGAAAAACAAGAATGCGGCCAACCTTTTATGCAAACAGTTCAGTTCGCCATGCCCTCATAAAAGCATGAAGTCGTCACGAAGGACCTTCCGATGGATCAAAAACTTTCCGAGAGAAGACGTTCCCATCATTTCGACAGCCCTCATCGACGCTGCCTTGAAGAAATGCAAGCCGTCTAAAGCGTTGGATACAAGTGGTGTGGCCCCTGTAATGCTCAAGCATTCAGGACCAATTTTTTCGGGAGTGCCTTAGAGCCCTTTTCAACAGAACCCTGTCAACTGGACTGATCCCGGCGTCGTGGAAGGAGGCGAGAATTTTCCCACTCCTGAGGCCTGGTAAACCTGCAGAAGATCTGAACAGCTACAGGCCCATTTCGATCATTTCATCTATGGCACGCACTTTTGAAAGAACCATTCTTCCTACACTGGAGACGCACCTGCAAATCCCTGGATGGCAGAATGGTTTTTCGGAAAGGTTTCTCCCACAACCTCAGCGTTGGTCGAATTGACCGGATTCATCACGGATGGGTTAAATGAGAAGAGACCGCCTAGGCGCTCAATTATGGGTGCACTCGACTTGAAGAAAGCATATGACAATGTGGTTATCTCCATCCTTTGTCAAAAGCTTGCCGAGTCATCCCTACCGAGAGGTTTAGCCCGATGGATTTCTAGCTACCTGAAAGGCAGAACAATACGGACAGAGTTTAGAGGCCAGATGTCGAAAGTAAGATTGGTGCGCTCCGGGGTACCGCAAGGTGCAGTTCTATCTCCGCTCCTGTTCTCATTCTACATAGCAGATCTCCCGGCACCCCCTCCAGAAACACGTCTAGTCGGATATGTGGATGACGTAACACTGGTGGCGTCACATCCAGATATTGAAACTTGCGAAAAGCGTCTGAACGAGTATCTCCCGAAGCTAACAAAGGCTCTGGAAGATCTACATCTTCAACTGTCGTTGCAGAAAACCACTGTCTCTCTTCTCTAACAACACATTCTGCTCAAGCGAGATATGTACCGAAAGTGTTCATAAATGGGATGCAGATCACACACGAAAGAAATCCGACAATTCTCGGCTACCATTTCGACACTATGATGACGGGTCGACTACATGCGGAAGATGTTCGCAAGAAGACGGCTAAAAGAGCGAATCTCTGAAAGCGTTGGCAGGAAGAAACTGGGGACAAAGCAAAGAGCTGCTCACACTGACCCACCGCGCCACCGGACAATCCGTGATGTCCTACGCTGCTCCAGCCTGGAGCCCGCTCATTGCGTCGACTCACTGGGATCGGTTACAAGCGTGTCAAAATGCAGCCTTGAGGACCGCGACGGGAAGCCTGGCGATGGCTGGCACTACCCACCTCAGCAATGAGACGGGAATCATGCCAGTCAAAGCTCATAACGAGATGTTGACGCTTCAATATCGAACGGTTGCGGCACTTGATCCAGAACATCCCTCACACGACATGATGAAGAAATCGGAACCACCAAGACAGATCAGAAAGCATGTCAGAACGATCAAGCCAATATTGGTCAGGCCAGGAAACGCGGAAAGCATTCGCAAAGAAGTGCACAAAGAGTTTGTTAAGGAGTTCCTGGTTACTATGAACTCCCCCTTGCTAAGTGGACCGCCGCCGAAGAGGAGGAGGAGACTTTGCCAAGACCAAGTCGGGCAGCGCTATCTCAGCTCCGGAGCGGTTTCTATTCGAAGTCGCAATGGTATCTACATAAGATAGGAGCAGCAGATAATCCACTTTGTCCAGACTGCGGGCTTGAGGAACACACAGTACCTCACATGTTCTCTTGCTCTGGAAGGCCAACGCACCTCACAATAGAAGATCTATGGCTCAAACCAGTGGAAGTAGCCCATTTCCTGTCACTTTAATCATGCAGTACTGTATTTGAAATGTAAAAAAAGAAAAACGAATAAAAATAAAAAATATATAAAAATTCTAAAAAAGATTAAATAAAAAAATCAAAAAGAGGGTGGAAAAACGCCCACTCAGGGATCCTCCAAAGAAGAGGATCCCAGCAATATTGCTTCGATGACGTCGTCAATATGCCGGAAATTGGATCCAGGATCAGTGTGTATGGTGGATGATGGGCAACAACAACAACAACAACATTCTTTCCTTTCGTTGTATTGTGTGCTCCGCCTCCAGTAACTCAAATTCCTCATCTACCAACCGCCCCCTATCTATTGTACACATCAATCTAAACGGCCTTCGGACCAAGCTCTCTGAATTATCTCTCTTTGCCCGTACTCATCATATCATGGTTCAGGAAATCAAACTCTCTCCTGCTGCTACCTCTCGACATCCAATCATCCTGGGCTATACTGCATCACACTCCTAGATAATCTCAAGGAGGCGGAGTCTCTACTTTTGTTCTATCCTCCCTTCCCTCTCACATAATTACAAATATCCAGTGGATGGCACTCTCGAGTGCGTCCCCATCCATCTACCTCTAAAAACACCCCTATCTCTTTTCAATATATACATTCCCCCAACTACCTTCTGTCCATCCACCTACAACCCTATACCCTTCTCAAGCAGCTGTATGACTGCTCTCTATCTCCCTCAATTGTCTTTGGGGTGGCTTCAATGCTCACATCGTTCTGCTCGTCGCTCAATTCTGATGCTAGAGGAAGTGACGTCGAAGAATGGGCGGATGAGTGCGACCTGGTTATTCTAAACGATGATCAGCCTACTCGTCTCCTGCCAACGGCCGATCTTCCAGCCCAGACATCTCCCTCGTCTCTTCCAGTCTCTCTAATGCCTGCTCTTGGTCAACATCCACTACCCTTTTCAGCGATCACATCCCTGGCTTTGTCGATATTGATATCTCTAACTCTCTTGCTCCCTATACAGGTGTTCGTCATCGTGCCTTGCAGACTGGAGCCTGTTCAGGGAGGTCGCGCTTCGCCAAGCGGCTGGTTATCCGTGAAATGGCGATTTACACCAGAAGGAGCGCCACCTATCTGATGCTATCCTGAAGGCTATGAAAGCTGCGATTCCCGAAGGTCGCGTCAAGACTTTCTTTCCCAATGTCACCAGGGAAACACTGCAGAAGAGAAGGACAAGGGACGCAAAGAGAGCTGCAGATCACCGTGACCCAGACATCGCTGAGCTGGAGAATGAGATCAGGAAGGACCTTGACAGGCATAAGAAGGAAACTTGGGAAAAGTTCACTGAGAAGATGAACTTCAGAAATGATGCAGCAGCAACGTGGAAGGCCTTGAAAAGGATCTCCGGAAAGTTCACCTCCGCCAACAATTCCAGGATTGAATTTGAAGGTGGAGTCTTCAAGTCAGGGGAAGAGGCCGCAGATGCTCTTGGGAAGCATTTTTTCATCACTAGAACCAAAAGAGAGAAGCAGAATAGAATAAATAAGCGAGAACTCTATAAATTGCCTTCTCGTGGATGTGTAGATGACGCAGTCAGCCGTCTGCACAGGTCGAGAAGGTGATAAAGCAGATGAGTAACTTTCGAAGGCAATAGGGCCAGACGGTTACTGAGCTCAGCAGTCCTGAAGAGACTGCCCAGTGAACTACTAGCCCCTTATTGCTGACGTCATAAAACACATCGTTTTCGTACATGTACTCTACCCCAAAATTGGAAAGCCGCTCGCGTTATACCACTGCAAAAACCGGGAAAATCATCATCCACTTCTAAAGGATACCGGCCGATCACTCTACTCTCACCCATTGCCAAAGTTGTGAAGCGAAAATCTTGGTTGTGGAGGAGCTGGCCGAGCATAACAAAGCTGGAACAGCAGCACCAACATGGTTTCCGTAAATTACATTTCCACCACACTACGGCTTTGCTTTTTGAGAGATTGTGAGCTTATGTTCTGGACGGTTTCAATGCCATCAAACCCCAACGTACTGTTGGTGTGGCTTCTCGACTTAACAAAGGCATTTGACACTGTCAATCTTGGCCTCACTATCAGAGAGTCTGCTGAAGTCTACGCTATTAAGCTCATGGCAGAAGCGGTGGAAACTGCCTTTCACTAGCGACGCTCAGGAGCAAATGTGCTATTCCCAGGAGACATGTTTTCAATAGCATCCCCATCGCCGCTGGTGTCCCTCTTCAAGGAGTGAGTTTTATCGCCTGCACTTTTTAGTTTATATCTTCAGAAGATATTGCCCGTTCCCCCTCAAGGCAATCAATGTCGCTGCGATACGTGGATGGTATTACTATTCTGTGCCGAGAATCGCGATATTAAGGGTAAAGCCGCCAGTAAGATCAATAATGAGCTACTTGATCAGAGCTAGCGGCTTTGCTGGGAGATTGCAATGAGCTATGTTCTGGACGGTTTCAATGCCATCAAACCCCAAACTTGTACTGTTGGTGTGGCTTTCTAGAACTGAACAAAGCGCATTTGACACTGTCAATCTTGGCCTTCCACTATCGAGAAAGAGAGAATCTGTTTGAAGTTCTACCCTATTAAGCTTCATGGCAGAAGCCGGTGAAACTGCCTTCACTAAAGGATCGTCGGGCAAATGTGCTATTCCAGGGACATGTTTTCAATAGCATCCCCATCGCCGCTGGGTGTCCCCTCAAGGAGGAGTTTTATCGCCTGCACTTTTTTAGTTTATATCTAGAAGATGTGCCCACGTTCCCCCTCAAGGCATCCAATGTCGTTGCATACGTCGGATGGTATTACTATTCTGTGTGCCGAGATCGCGATATTAAGGTAGCCGCCATGCAAGATCAATGACTACTTGATCGAGCTACGGCTTTGTTGGAGATTGTGAGCGCTATGTTTCTGGACGGTTTCAATGCCATCAAACCCCAACGTACTGTTGGTGTGGCTCTCGACTTAACAAAGGCATTTGACACTGTCAATCTTAGTCACTATCAGAGAGTTCACAAGTCTACCATTGCCATGGCAGAAGCGGATACCGCTTCACTAAAGGACGTCGGGCAATGCTATTCCAGGGACATAAGTTTCAATAGCATCCCCATCGCCGCTGGTGTCCTCAAGGAGGAGTTTTATCGCCTGCACTTTTAGTTTATATTCAGAAGATGTGCCTGTTCCCTCAAGGCATCAATGTCGCTGCATACGTGATATTACTATTCTGTGCCGAGATCGCGATATTAGCGGGGTAGCTGCCAAAGATCAATGACTACTTGATCGAGCTACGGCTTTGTTGGAGATTGTGAGCTATGTTCTGACGGTTTCAATGCCATCAAACCCCCAACGTACTGTTGGTGGCTCTCGCAATTAACAAAGGCATTTGACACTGTCAATCTTGAGCCTACTATCAGAGAGAGTTCTGTTGAAGTCTACCAAATTAAGCCATGGCATGAAGCGGTGGAAACTGCCTTCACTAAAGGACGTCGGGCAAATGTGCTTATTCCAGGGACATCGTTTTTCAATAGCATCCCCATCGCCGCCATGGTGTCCCTCAAGGAGGAGTTTTATCTCCTTGCACTTTTTAGTTTATATCTAGAAGATGTGCCCGTTCCCCTCAAGGCATCAATGTCGTTGCATACGTGGGATGGTATTACTATTCTGGTGCCGAGAGATCGCGATATTAAGCGTGATAGCGCCGCCAGTAAGATCAATGACTACTTGATCGAGCTACGGCTTTGTTGGAGATTGTGAGCTATGTTCTGGACGGTTTGACAATGCCCATCAAACCCCAACGTACTGTTTGGTGTGTGGCTCTCGACTTAACAAAGCGCATTTTGACACTGTCAATCTTGGCCTACTATCAGAGAGTCTGCTTGAAGTCTCACCATTAAGCCACATGGCAGAAGCAGGTGGAAACTGCCTTCACTAAAAGGACGTCGAAAGGCAATATGTGCTATTCCAGGGACATGTTTTCCAATGAAGCATCCCCATCGCTCGCTTCGGTGTCCTCAAGGAGGAGTTTTATCGCCTGCACTTTTAGTTTATATCTAGAAGATGTGCCCGTTCCCCTCAAGGCATCAATGTCGTTGCATACGTGGATGGTATTACTATTCTGTGCCGAGATCGCGATATTAAGGTAGCCGCCAGTAAGATCAATGACTACTTGATCGAGCTACGGCTTTGTTGGAGATTGTGAGCTATGTTCTGGACGGTTTCAATGCCATCAAACCCCAACGTACTGTTGGTGTGGCTCTCGACTTAACAAAGGCATTTGACACTGTCAATCTTGGCCTACTATCAGAGAGTCTGTTGAAGTCTACCATTAAGCCATGGCAGAAGCGGTGGATACTGCCTTCACTAAAGGACGTCGGGCAAATGTGCTATTCCAGGGACATGTTTTCAATAGCATCCCCATCGCCGCTGGTGTCCTCAAGGAGGAGTTTTATCGCCTGCACTTTTTAGTTTATATCTAGAAGATGTGCCCGTTCCCCCTCAAGGCATCAATGTCGTTGCATACGTGGATGGTATTACTATTCTGTGCCGAGATCGCGATAGTAAGGTAGCCGCCAGTAAGATCAATGACCACTTGATCGAGTTGAAATGCTTATTCGATCTCACTGTCTTTTCCACTGATAATGCAGAGCACAGTGCCCATCCTATTGTGAAATGGGACGAAACTCAATTGCAGGCCACCCGATTCCCCAAACTACTTGGACTCGTGTTGGATCCTCCGTTGAAGTTTCATAAGAACACTGAGCAGAAGCATGCCACAGTGAAAACAATACTCAACGTCCTGCGTGCTCTCGGTGGAACGTCCTGGGGATGCAATAAAGAAACTATCCAGACCACGTATAAGGCTATTGTGCAACCCGCCTTGGAGTATGCTGCGCCAGTCTGGCAGCACATCGTGTCGAACTCATCTTGGTCCAAGCTGCAGCGCGTCCAAAATTGTGCTCTGCGAATTGCAACAGGCTGTTCTAAAAGCTCTCCAACTGAGCACCTACACGCCGAAGCTCGCACATTGCCTGTTAGGGGCCACTGCCAACTCCAGGCGCAACAAATGTACACTAACATCATGAAGCAGCCGAATCATCCATCGCGAAGAGTACTAAACCCGGTGAGAGAGAGAGAGAGATGTATCAGAAAGCCTTTCGCCGATGCTCCGTCGAAAGTAGATGTGCAGAGATGGACCGAAGCACAACAAGAACGCCTCCGTCTCTTGCGCGCGGAGCATACCCGATTCGTGAAAGAACACTTGAGCAGAGTCGCTATAATCTCCATCCTGGGAGTCGCACCTCCGAAGGTCAGCAAGACAGAGATGGAACTTGGCAGGCGTGCCAGGTGCACCCTTGCATCAGGGATGAGCGGAACAAAAATATGAAATTTCGGAAATCGGTTTTCGGGTTTCGGAACAAAATTTTTTTCGGGTTTCTGAAATCGGGCGCGAAACGCCTGAAAATGCGCGGAAATGCGGCTTTCGGAACGCGAAGCGCGGAAAGTTTGAGAAATTATCTAATGTTTTCCCCCTCCCAGATGATCCGAAATTTTCGTATTCCTCAGCGTTTTTTGCGGTTTTCGGAATGCGGAACGCGGAATGCCAAAAATGCGCGAAACTGCGGGTGTCGGAACGCGAAACGCAGAACTCCGCTCATCCCTGCCTTGCATCGTTACACTGTGGACACTCCCCCCTGCTTATGTCATATTTGCATAGGATTGATAGCAGCAAACCTGACGAGTGCCCCGATTGCGGTGGTCAAGGGCATACTACTGCGCACCTGTTCAATTGCCCGAAGAGATCGACTACAGTAACGACAATGGATCTGTGGACGACCCCTACGCTAGTGGCCGAGTTTCTGAACCTATGATAGAACCCTCTCCGTGGCTGCAAAGAAGAAGAAGACCGCCACTGTTCCTGCACTACTAATCGAATCGACGGCGTCGACACCAAGCAGGACAAGACTCGCCGCCTTCCGTTGCTGTACAATGCCACTTATTGTGGCCTCTGTTTTCCAATAAAAGGTTGTACGCCACATTGTGTCCACAGAACACAACAGCGGTTGCACCAATTTAATCAATGTTCGCCTCTCCGTTTAGGCTCACTCAAACATAAATAATTCTGTGGCTATCCTTTGCTACCGTGTACGCAAATGCAAGTCATTAACTTCTGTGCATGTCACTGTTGAGGTCCAACTTTAATCCGCACTGCCCTGGCTGCGCCGCCGGTGATTTCATAGTTGTTTCCCGCGAGGCGAAAAGTTTCATAGTCCGATGCAGGGTCAAGCAGGGCGTTGCGCGATTTCTCGAAATCGGAGCGACCCCCCACAATCAAAATTTTTTCCTAACATCCAATTTTTTGCCACTCCCCCCCCCCGGGTCTGTCAGACGCTGAAAATTGGTTCAGTAGTGGAGCTCAAGCGTCTAAAACTTGAGCAGCGCTACGATCCTTCGTTTTGTTGACTAAGAATATCGAGAGTGTCTGGGATATCTTCACCAAATTTTCATTTTTGGTGCGGAATTTTCGCGATCCGCTCGACCCTGGTCCAATGTAAGGTTAAACGTTACTACCCGACTCCAAAGTCACTCCCGTTCCTGGTCTGTGAAGCCATGGTTTAGTTCTAATGAGTTTTATCCACCAAAAGTTTTACAGCGTTCTGGCCGAAATCTATTTTGGGACGCCAATATTTGTCGCAATCGCAGAAGTCTCCTTCGAAATCGAGTGGATTTTGGTTCTGATAAAATTCGGCTCAATAATATTTCAGACTGAGTCGGGCGGCAGTGTTAATAATGAGGATGAGGACGTAAAGGAGGATAACGATGAAACTACTCTGTCGCAGATGATGGAGTTATTGTCGGAACAAATTGAGGCCTACAGTGAAGCTACCGATGATTTGGAGAGCATGTCCGAAAGCGTGAAATGGGTGATGCAAGCCTCCCCAATGGAAAAGTAAGCCATCCTTCGAGTACTCGTTCCACAATTTTGTCTCAAGTCTTGAAAAAGATGATTTGAACCATGCTCTGTTCGTGGGTTTGGTTCTGTTGTGTTGGCCGGGACTGTACTTCCCGTGACTCAGTGTTTATTATCTAAAACGACTGAATATCGACATGCTTAATATGCGCTATCGCGGTCTCACGTCGCGGGAAGTACGATCTCGTCCTTGAAGGCATGCCTCATCTTGGCTTCAAATTTGCCTTAAAGGCAACATACACGCACGTAAACGCGGTTGAGATTACGACGGCAATAGAATAGTATGGCTTGGAGCACAACGCCTACGCATTTTGAAGCGTCAAAAGCGACCCCACAGTGACGCTACACGAGTAAGAAGTTGGTCCTGGCTCTGTATTTCTCCGCCCTGTATGTGCCATCCTCTAAAACAGGAGTGCTGGGCCGTTTTGGACGCTTCAAATCGCGTAGGCGTTGTGTTATGAGCCATACCATTCTATTTCCGTAGTTATCTCATTCACTTTTACGAGCGTGTATGCTGCCTTCAATCCTGAGACATAGAAGAGGGGTGGGTCCTATTTATGCTCTGAAAACGTGTTCGATTTTCTTTTAGTGTAAATGCAACCGATCTGGGTAGTGAGTGTGATAACATCACTTAACTGCCAGCCGTCGCGTCGTTCGTCGCGTTGCGCAGCGTACTTTGGCGCGTCGTAGGAGGGCGCTAGTCACCGGGTATATCACGTATTTTGGCGTCACCACATTAGATTCGTGTAGCTAGGCAACCTGCTCGTCTGGCTAGTTGACATCAATTCTGTCAAGAAGCCGCCCAACACCCTGCTAGATTGGCGGCGTCATCAGCGGGGTAGTGGCCGTGGAGCCCAGAATATGAAGCTTTAATGCCCGTGGTAGTGACTTCTGCTGGCAAGCAGCGAAATATCCTCAAACAGCCCAACCACCCACCGAGTACTCGATCCTCCTAAAGAGGGAGTTAGCAGAACGCACTTTGTCGAGTCTTCCAACGAGGTCGACTTCATAAGACGGCACGACTCAAAGCGAAAACGCTCGTTCTGATTCTATTGTGCGAGGAGCCCACCAAGTTTGTTCAAGGGCATCTTGCCGCCTCAAGATTGCCAGTCAGGGTCTCAACTTGATAGGTGGGCTAGATGCACCCCCGCCTCGCTGCGCTGTGGACCCTCAACGTAGCTAATGCTCTACGTAAAGCAAAATCGGCGGCAGCTTACCCGACGCATGCGCAGACTGGAGGTAGTCCCTGCCACAATTCGGCGCCACTTATCGAATTTTTCCTGCGAAACCCACAATGCTCAACCCACGCCTGATTTTGCGGTGGCTGTACGTTTGGATCGTGTTGCAATATTGCGTCACCGTAGACCGTGTCTCACCTATGGGACACGCGAGCTTGACAGATGGTACGCCAGCGAAAATCGATTTATGCGTTTTTTCATCTTTATTGTGTAGCTATCAATGAATTAAAGCATTTTATCAGAATTTTCTGCTCATGGAACTCTTTCTATCATGACAGGGTCAAGCGGGAATATAATTTTGCCACCACTGCTCCTGTGATATTTTCTGCTTTGAGTTGCAGATTTAGGAACCTGCCTTATCTGTTTTCAAATTTTGTATGGTTTACGTTTGGTTATGGTTGGTAAAAAGTTTGGAATGGAAGAAAATCGAAGGTCAGGGCCGATTTTGGTATTTGTAGCCAATAATGTAGAGGCACGTTTCCAGAGTGAACATAACGAGATTCCAACTCCAGGTTCCTTGCTGGTAGCTTAAGCTAAATGGAAGAAAAAAAGCTCATAATGCGCTTGAAAATTTGTTTTTGCAAAGCAATTTTTTCGTACTGGTATTGCCCCATTTCCACACAAAACCTGAAGACTTGCTGCTATGAGTTGCTGGGAGCTGGCTGACGCGGACCTTGACTTCCGCTAGTCGAGTCTAGGGTAAGGATTTATACATTGGACCTGAGAAAGCTTGGAATTTCTCTGCCCGTGTGACCAGAGAACTTAATTTCTCAAAAACGTGTCCCACCGGTTGCAGGACACGCGGATCCGAAGTGGTAGTCAACGCGTATCCCACCGGTAGGAAACGTGTGGTCATGAATGAGGTTAACTACAATGGATCTATGGACAGGAATTCAACGCTGGTCGCCCCACTTCACTGACCGCCTGTGTTGACTCCTTCTTTTGCGGTTGCAAAGAAGAAGAGGCACAGTGGTCAGGCGAGGAGAGGCTCGTGTGGCCCGTAATACTTAGTATCCGAATCACTCCATTTTGGATATCCGACCAGGATATCCGAGATTCGGATAATCCGATATCCGAAAATTTGAAAACACGCATTATCTGGAATCGATAGACTAATATCCGGGGAAATTTAAAATCGGCATTTATCTGAATCGAACCATTATCCGAAGGGTCAAAATCTTCGAGATAAAATCGGATAAAGAAACGGATAAAACAGAATAAAAATCGGATAAAAACCACGGATAAAACGAGATAAAAATTTGCGTAAAATCGGATAAAATCCGGATAAAAACGGATAAAACGGATAAAAATACGGTTCATTTTAGGTTAAATGTAAGGAAAGAGTGTGTGTGTGTGTATGTGTGAACTGCATGCATGTATGAACGTATGTATGAATGTATATGTGTATGCTAATAACCTTGAATATAGATAATATATATAGATATAATGTGTGTATAGACATATGTATGTGTGTACATGTGTGTTAAGTCATACAATAATATATATATGTATAAAATAATATAATATATATAATATATCTGTGTAATACATGTATATCATACATGTGGTATATATATGTACATATATGTGTGCCATGTGTGTATGTGTGTACAGTGTGTATGGCCAATGGGTGTAAAATGTAATACGTGTGATATGTGTGTACAATATGTGTGTATGAAATTGTACATAGCCGTATGTGTGTATATGTGTATGTGTACGTGTGTATGTGTGTGTATATGTGTGGCACACTGTGTGTATGTAGTGCTGTATGTGTGGTAGACAGTAATCCATTACGTGTACATTAATAATACATTGTGTATGTGTGTATGTGTGTGTACATGTGTATGTAAAATATGCAATGTGTACATGTGTCATGTGTAGACAGGTATATGTGGTATCGTAGAGTTATGTGTGTATGTGTGTACGTAGATGTATTGGTGTACATGTGTGTAGGCAGACAGGTGGTGCACATATGTGTGTGGCATATGTGTGTGTACATTGTGGTATCGCTATTGTACGTGTGTACGTGTGTATGTGTACGTGTGTATGTGTGTATGTGTGGCATACTGCAGGGTGTGTACAGTGTGTATGTGTACAGTGTGTATGTGTGTGTTATATGTGGCAGATGTGTGTATGTGTGTTCATGTGTGTGTATGTGTGCACGTGTAGACAGGCACGTGTGTATGTGTGTGGCCCAGGTATGGAGGTGTTTATGTGTGTATGTGTGTACGTAGTAGCATTGGTGTACGTGTGTATGTGTGTTTGTGTATGATTGTGTATGTGTGTATGTGTACGTGTGTATGTGTGGCACGTGTGTGTGTACGTTGTGTGTGTGTACATGTGTGTATGTGTGTATGTGTGTGTGTACGTGTGTATGTTGTGTGTGTGTTTCAGTGTTGGGTCCCTGAGGTTTTGTTCCGATAATATCCAGAATTATCCGACTGGATTATCCGTATCAGAAGATCATTGGAAGCAAATGGCATTATCTGAATCTGATCCAATATCCAAAAATTAGATGAAACGCTTTATCTGAGATCAGAACCAATATCCGGTAAATTTAAAATGGCATCTATCCGAATCGATCCATTATCCGGAGGAATTACCTTCGGATAACAAGTATAGTGGCCCGCTTGCCAGAGTTCCAGACTCTGTGTCACTAACAACATCGAGTGCAATCATACTCCGAAATAGGATTGACGATCTCATTTCTTCCATTCTGCTGTGAGTCGGTTCATTTTGTAGGTAGGCTAACCCTTTGTTAGAAGAATCAGAGAGCAGGTTTTCCTGATTGATCTGTTATGGGATAAGAGTCCGTTCCTGGCAGTTTTTCCTTTTTCGCCAAGCATGATGCGAAACAGAATTCGCAAAACAAGAGCCGCTTTCGCCCTCGGAGCTGTGCCGTGTGTCGCTCATTGACGTAGCCATTGATGTCTTCACAGCACATTTTTTGCAGCTTTTCAGGAGTAATCTCATCCGCCAACCTTTAAAAAGGCAAATCCCTGTAAGAAACAACCAGTTGAGTATTCGCAACTTTAGCTGCAATTTGCCTATGGACGAATCCAGGTGCTGAGTTATTGCACAAGTGAAAAGGATTTATTACCACGTCGTGGTCATTCCAAATGAAATAAAGCCTTCCTAGCATCAATTTTCGCCGTAGAATTCGAATTTTTGAATAGCAGCTGTTAAGAGCTTCACTGAACGGAGTTATATGCCGTTGCTTAGCGCTTCACTCGCTAGACGCGCATTATAGCGTGTAATCCACTTGAAGTATATTCGTATCGCTTCCTGAGATACAACGCAGTGTGATTTCTACGCGACGAGGACTCACTGGATTACACGTTATGATGCGTCTACGAGTGAAGCACTAAAAGCGCTTATAACTCCGTTTAGAGAAACGTTTCGCAGCCGCAATTACCGAAAATTGAAACTCTAAATCGAAAATTCGATTCTGGAAAGAAACATGCTTCACATCTGGAATGTATTGCCACGGCGATCGTAATGATCCTTCCCTTGATCACTTCCTTAACCCATGACAAAAGCTGCTCCGTGGCTTGCGAAAGAAGATGAAGATACAAGTAGTTTGTCTTGCAGGAGCCTACAATTTTTACTCTGAGTAGCTGTGAATAAGTCACTGTTCTCCAGGGGGCCGTGCGCGGTATTATGCAAAGCTGTAGTTATGTCAACGTTCGTTGAAGGTGATCGTTGAAATTTTAGCGCGGAAATGAAGCACCACCTATTTTTGATAAGGTTGTATGCAACGACCCGCATGTCTCTGCACCGAGCCCGGAGGCGTGGGGGGAGAATCTTAAGCAAAATTGCCCCCTTAGCCACCTTACTGCCATTGCTTACGTGATTCCTTGTTATTCGTTCTAAAGCAAGCTGAGTACGCTGCTAGTCCCTGGAAGCAGCAGTGGGCTACCCAGCCGTTTTCAGCGAAATATATGTTTCAATCTAGTTGTTACTTCTGAGGTTTTTGTGAATCTGTCTTTGTTAATGCTACGAAGATCTCCAGAACCGGGTTACGGGGAGTTTCTCTTTTGGGTCCAGGCCACTTAAATGTGCTCTAGGGGTATTGTCGCGGATTGCGACTAGTTCCTCGTGAGGGGCACCGTTGGTGCCGGGCCTCGCGGCTCAGTCCAGAGCGGCATGGGTTGTGGCCCGGCTGCTTATCGGCAGCCCTGCGTTGGCTCGTTGCCAACTGCGCTCGGTGTAAGCCCCGCCCCCTTGCCCTGCCTCATGGCAGTCTCCACCGGCGCGGCGCATGCAAAGCGACCGCGCTCGTCTCCGCTGGCATGAGTCCACGCTCTATCCAGCGTTGGCTTGAGCGCTGGAGCTTATGCAGCACCGCCAGCCCTTGGGGCTCCTGTCTACTCTGGTGTGGACGGTTCGCTTTCCGCACCTGGTGCTCCTAATGCCACACCGCGGTGGCGAGCGCCAGGGCCAGGCTTCCACGGGTTTAATACTATCCACGCGATAGTCCTGGCAGAGAGAAAACTGGTCGCCTCCCGGCACAACACCAGCCAGCTGCTGTTGAGGAATCCGGCCCGCAGCACACGCAGCTGGGTTGTCAGATCATGAGACCACACTCTGGGGCGCTAACTTCGGAAGGAGCGCCAAGGGAAGGCAGAACTACCGCACGAGGCGCGCATATTCTCTTCGCTAGTATTTAACCGCCATATATTCGCTTTCTACTTGGGGATCCGGAACGCGCCCCCTAAGGATTGGAAGGATCCCAGGTATCGTGGTGATTTCAATGTTATTAGGATAAAACAGCATAACCTTATTTTTCTAGTGTTTTATTTTTTCTTTTTATTTGTGTTTGTGCTCAGCGGTTCCCGCTTACCGCCAGGCCTTGCCAGTTTGACCCCTTTTTACGCATTATTCATGCCATACCGCTGGCATGGTAGGTCAGGAGTTAGGATGCGTAAGATTGCCAAGGAGTGTGTTCCTGAGGCGACCCCTGCTTGGGCTAGGTCTGCACTGCTCTGGTCAGCCCACTAAGGGCGGCTGGACGCGATTACCCATGACGGGGAGAGGTCGTGCTTCCTGCAGAGTACGGCTGGATCCCTGAGGATTAGACGTCACCGGGGGACGTGAACACCGCCGATGCGGAGGCTCGGTCGTGGCCATGACGCATGACCACTTTTTGGCTGAGCTCGAACTTGTCGATGGACGCGGCCCTTTGTGCGCCCTGTGACAGGTACCCCTATCACTTCGAATAACTGAGAAAACCCTCCCGTAACATTTTTGCAGATTTCCGCAGCCGCTGGGCTACAAACTTTGGATTTAGAAAGCAGGGACCAGGCGAAAAAGAAAAAGCTGCTGCCGAGATGTCGTACGTTGTTCTACCCAGTGCCGTGGCAGTGTGGAGGAAAGAAGATCATCTCCGTGCAAACCGACGTCATCCTCCTCCACGAAGAGGGTTTTTTGTCATGGGGAGAGAGGTGCTGGCCGGCCGCAGCTCTCCTTCGAGATTCTCCTGCAAAGGGCCGGCGTGGAGAGGAATCCTGGACCCGCCCAGAAGTACCTATGGCGCCGCGTGCGGCAAGGATGTTACCAGGAGACATACCAGCGTCCAGGTGCTTCAGGGATTGCCAAAGGTGGAGTGCATCTCTCCTGTTCTGGGTCTCTGTTCTGTGAGGCATCATAACTCTTCTTTTCGATGTGTTTTTGTGCTGCCTCACCTACCAACTCTGATTCCTCAAACTCCAATCGCCCCCTTTCCATTGTACATATAAATCTCAACGGCCTTCGTGGCAAGCTTTCTGAGCTATCTCTCTTTGCACGTACTTACCATCCAGACGTGATCATGGTTCAGGAAACCAAGCTCTCTCCATCCCCTACAAATCCTCATCCCAATATCCCGGGCTATACTTCGTACCATGCTCCAAGGTCAAATCTTGGCGGAGGAGTTTCCACTTTTGTATTATCTACTCTTCCCTCACACCTCATACCTAACACTCCCACGGACGGTACTCTCAGTACCTCCCGGTCCATCTCCCCTCAAAACTCCCCTTTCTCTCTTCAACATCTATATTCCCCTACCACATCATGCCCTCCATCCTATGATCCTATTCTTCTCCTCAGGCAGCTTTACGACTGCTCCCTCTCATCTTCGTCTATATTTGCGGGCGATTTTAATGCTCATACATGTTTGCTCGTCTCTTGGCTCTGATGCTAGAGAAGTGACGTCGAGGAATGGGCGGAGGAGTGCGACCTGGTCATACTAAACGATGATCAGCCCACTCGCCTCCTGCCAACGGCCGATCTTCTAGCCCAGACATAACTCTTGTCTCTTCCAACCTTTCAAACACCTGCTCATGGTCTACCTCGACTACATTGTCTAGTGATCATATTCCTGTCTTTGTGCACATCGATCTCTCAAATTCTCTTGCTCCTTATTCTGGTGTTCGACAACGTTCTTATCTCAATTTAGGCCAAGCAGACTGGTGCCTGTTCAGCGAGGTTGCGCTCCGCCTAGCGGCTGACTATCCGTGGAACGGCAATGTGCATCAAAAAGAGCACCACCTGTCTGATTTAATCCGCCGGGCCATGAAGGCGGCTATTCCTGTTGGCCGCGTTAAGACGTTCTATCCAAACGTCACCAGAGAAATTCTCCAAAAGATTAGGACTAGAGATGCCAGGAGAGCAGCCGACCATCTAGACCCGGTCGTTGCTCAACTCGATGACGAGATCAGAAAAGATCTGGACAGGCACAAGAAAGAAGAATGGGAAAAGTTCACGGGACAGTTGGATTTCAAGGCGGACAGTGCAACTACGTGGAAGGTACTACGGAAGCTATCTGGAAAGAGCTCGCCAGCTACCGTATCCACCATTGAATTTGATAATAACGTTTTCAAGACGGGTAAGGAAGCCGCCTACTCTCTTGGAAAAAGCTTCTTTGTCACAAGTACACGGCGTGGTCCGCAAAATAGAGTGACAGTTGAGAGCTGTGCCGCGTCCCGCTCATGAGCGCGGCCGATGCGTACACTGTGGCGCACGTAGAGAAGATCATAAAGGACATGCGGAACTCCAAAGCTGTCGGTCCCGACGGCATTTGTCCTGCTGTACTGAAGAAGCTCCCGACTGAGATCCTCCCACTCGTCGTTGATGTGATTAACACTTCATTCAGCTCGTGCATTATTCCCCAAAACTGGAAGACAGCCAACGTCATCCCGTTGCCGAAGCCAGACAAACCTCAGTCGTCAGTAAAGGGTTATCGACCCATTAGCTTGATGTCACCTTTCGCTAAGGTAGCCGAAAAGCTCATTGTGGAGAATTTAGCAGAGCATAACGAGAAACAATTGTTTCAACACGGGTTCAAAAGGCTGCATTCTACAACTACTGCGTTGCTAGAAATTACTAGCTATGCAATCGACGGGTTCAACGCTTTGAAGCCATTGAGAACTGTTGCTGTCGCGTTGGATCTCACCAAGGCTTTCGATACGGTTAACCTAGGAATCTTGTCAAGAAACGTTTTGGAGTCGTCGATACCACCGTGGCAAAAGCGCTGGATATCGGCCTTTATCAAAGGTCGACGGGCAAGAGTCATGTTCCAGAACCATGTCTCCAACAGTATTCCTATGGCAGCTGGAGTCCCCCAGGGCGGTGTTTTATCACCAGCTCTCTTCAGTCTGTATCTAGAAGATATGCCTGAACCACCACAGGATATCAAGACTGTCGCCTACGCCGATGATATAACAATCATGTGTCGAGACCGGGATATAAAGGTAGCCGCCACCAAGATCAACGAGTACCTGAAGACGCTGAAGAGGTTCTTCGACGACAAGATGCTAAAGATCTCCGCATCGAAATCATCAGTATCCGTCCTCACAACGGACCCATCCGAGCACAGAGCTCATCCGGAGGTAGAGTGGGATGGAGACCGTCTGCCTGCTGCTCGATTTCCAAAACTGCTCGGTCTTGTGCTCGATCCGTCGCTCAAGTTTCATAAAAATACCGAGCAGAAGCAGGCTGTTGTTAAAGCCAAACTCAATGTTCTCAGGGCCCTAGGCGGTACCTCATGGGGTAGCAGCAAGGAAACGATACTCATGACGTATAAGGCGATTCTTCAGCCAGCCATGGAATACGCCGCACCGGTTTGGCAGCATCTAGTTTCAGAATCTTCCTGGTTTAAGATGCAACGCGTACAAAATGCCGCTCTTCGCATTGCCACCGGATGTGCAAAGAGTTCCCCAGTCGAGCATCTGCATGCTGAAGCCCGTCTATTGCCTGTGAAGGAGCACTGTCAGCTGCAAGCCCAACAATTACGAATCAATATTATTAAGCAACCAAACCACCCGTCCTGGAGAGTGCTTAACCCCGTTAGAGAGAGAGCCAAAGAATGCCATTTGCCGATGCTCCATGCAAAGTCAACTTGCAGAGATGGCACGACTCACAGCAAGAACGACTCCGTCTTTTGCGCGAGGAGCACACCAAGTTCGTACGGTGTCATCTTGAGAAGGCGGCGGTGAATCCTATACTAGGAGAAGTACCGCCCCCAGTCTGCGAATCCGAGACTCAACTCGGAAGAAGGGCTAGATGCACACTGGCATCGTTGCGCTGCGGTCACTCGTCAATGCTCATGTCCTACGTCAGCAAAATCGACAGCAGCAAATCTGATGTCTGTCCGGACTGCGGTACTATCGGCCATGATACAGCACATTTATTTCGCTGTCCGGTGAGACCTACCACGCTGACCATAATGGATCTATGGACGAATCCACTACTGGTCGCCCAGTTTCTTCACCTATGACAAAACCCTCGATGTGGCTGCAAAGAAGAAGAAAGAAGGCGAAGAAAAGTGGTCTGGAAGCGGGTGTGAAACAACGTTCTGGATTTCGCTCAAAGCTCCTTTCTGGGGGTTACTCAGGGTCTTAATACGAATCTGGGGTATTTTTCTCGATCTTCGAAAAGTTTAAACAGGTTTGATTCTAAGCCTCCCACCCGGCCAATTTCGCAACCGAAGTGCGACTTTTGATGATTTCCTAGACGCGAACGCGACGACAAATTTGCCTCGAAATTTTCTGTAGTGGTTATTTGGGGGTGTTGAACACGAATCTGAGGTCCGTCCATTGAGTTTCGACGGATTACGGTAGGTTACAGTGGATATACGGTAGTTGGATCGAAGTCTCAGATCCAGCTGAAAACTTCTCTGTGGGGTTGTTTGGGTGCCGAACACGAATCTAAGGTCTATTTATCGACTTTCGAAATACTAAGGTGGGTTACGCTAAGTAAATGGCAGTACGTGGACCATTTTTTTCTGGGAATATGAAAATTGTGTGTCGGGGTACCCTTAGCTTTTCGCCCAATTGGGAAAACCCGCCGTAACTTGATTTGGAGATCTCCGTAACATCAACAAACTTGAATTTGGAAATAATCTCAGAAGTACACCTATTTAGAAAATATTTCATTGGAAACGACTCGGTGATCCAAGAAAGCCTTCATGGATAGAAGTTTTCAACATTTTATCATACGGATTTAAAAATCTGCAGGTTTTTTTTTCTTTCAGACTCGGCCAACTGGTGTGTGGAAGGACGTTTGTTAGCTGCTGGCCCCCACTTGCCGAAGATGTGTCTCCGGTTTTGCGATTATGAGAAACTCTGTACAGTATATTATAACTTGGATTTTGGAGTCTTGGCGATGAACGCCGATTTGAGCTTAGTGCCTCGTTCTTCTGTGTTGAGTGATTTTTTTAAATCTTGTCTTTCATTTGAAGCATCTCGTGCGTACATTTTTTTTTTTCTAGATCGCTCTTACAATGAGATTCTCAATAAATTCTTGTGTTCGGATTCTTTTTCTAACATGTGTTGGTTTTGGAAAAGAGTCTCGCCCAGGATCATCGTGGGAAGGGCTAGCGGTGCGGCAGCGAAATCTTTTGTACTGACGATGGCTTTCAGTAAAGGTTAGGTGCGTTCATTAAATGATTCGATTGGCAAGTTTGCAGTCGTCGTCCATGCTTTTTGTGGCGCGAGGGTGGGGTCATGTTCATACTTCACGCGATCTAAAAGGGACGAAAGACTTGTCATCCACGATCTAAGATCGATAAAACCTACAAGCACTGTCGTGGTCGCTCGTCGCGTCAAGTATGGACCCGGCGTAGAGTGGGGTCGCAGCGTAGCTGACTCAGTATCCATGGGCTAGTGCATAAATGTTTCCCGCGACGCGACGTTTGTGTTTGGGATGGATATCGACGAAAAATTGATATGTTCGGAATTCACGGTCGCTATTGCGCATCGTGGCAAGATCAGTCGGTACGGATGGTACTGATATATACTTCGCGTTCCTTGTTGTACGTTGGCGCAAACTCGGTGCGCACGTGTTAGGACATACGTGCGCCGGGTTTTCTTCAACGCACAATAAGGAACGAAAGGTACCAGTACGTCTCGTAGGGGCATATGCGACGTCAACCCGGCGGTGTCAAAGTTCAGATAGACCATCTTCGCGGGGTTGGCACGGACCTCAATCCCCTTTCACAGTTTGCCAGACGACGCCGTCTGACACGTGATAGCGACATCGTTGAGTGTCGCTGTGCGCCACCGGATGGCCGACGTCTCAACGCGTCGTTCAACGTCGATGCGAAACCGCTCCGTTGATGGTGGTGTGATCAATCTTATTGGTTGCGCTGTCAAAGGCCTGTTGGGCGCCGCGCGCGACGTCGAAAAAATGTCGTAAACATTAACTGTGAAAGGGGCCTAAGGTGGTAACTTCGAGCGCGACGACTCAGTAAGGGATCAGTCTTAGCACACTACAGATGGCCTCGGAGTTTGGGGGGTATTTTAGAACTATAGACGCTCAGTCCAGGGTCGCGACTTTAGCCCTTTACTGTCGTGACAACTTCTCCCAGAGATCTGCCGAACCTCGGTAACCTAGTGCAGACGATAGCAGCAGGAAAATATGAGCCAAGAGACGGAATCGAAGTTTGCGAATTCCATCTCACGCGAGGCTGAAAATTCTGCATAATCGGAAAAATCGATTCTGCTGGTGGGTTCTCAAGAATCCTATTCCCCAGCTTTTTGTACCTCTTAGAAATTGAAAACGTGGAGTTATTCGATAATCTTATCTGCAAAATGTACCAACCAGGCCATCCGAAAGTTCTTTAGTCATTCATTAGAACAATCCTGCGAAATGCATGGTGTGAAGCATTTCCAGCGCTCAATTTATTTTCATACCCGTGTAGTTGTGGTCCGCCGGACCGCTGTTGTTTGTGCTTGTCTCGGGGTAAAAGTCAGGTCTTTCTGGTGAAGCAGAACCGCGCGTGAAAGAGCACCCAAAAGTGATTTTTTGACCGACTTTTTGGGTCAACGAGTTCGGCCTTCATACGGCAGCGGAGTGCCGAAGCACAACTACGAGTTTCTGAGTTGCAATGGAAGAATTTCGGTGCATGGAAGAGTTTTTTCTAAGGGATGACTCTCTAGTGGCGCGTGGGCAATTATCCAGTTGTAACGTGAGAGAGTTGAATGTCTAAGAACAGGTTTATAATCCTTTTAAGGAGACCGCACTGGTGAGGGGACTGGAGATGAGGTGAGCCTTTACATCTGAGGCCGGATTCTTTAACGAGTTTACCCCGGGTATTAGGGCTCATCAGGGTATAACTTTCTCGTTTTTCAAAAAATGCGAAAAGTTATTCTCTGATTCGCCTTCATACCCGGGGCAACGATTGAAGAATTCGTTCCCTGGTCAATGAGGTGTTCTAGCAAACTACATTAAAAGGAACTTAGTTCTGGCTCTTTGAGCATTATGATCTACAATGGCAGCGAGCAGGGTCCAGCGAGGCATGTGACCGACTCCGATAGAGCTACGACCCACCTGCCTCGGTGGTCAAAATTTTTCGAAAAATGTCTGAATCTGTTACGAACTCACCTTCATAAAAGAAATTTTAGCTTAAAACTCTCACGACCTCATTTCCAAATTAACTGATTTTCTTATCTCGACCAAAATTTTTACGATCGCCGACCTCCGTTGTGCCCCCTCAGGCAGCGTCCATACGTGGCGAGAGCGGGCGTTCCCGCTGTTGTTCGCCTCTCGACGCTCCTCAACGCTGGAGCATCCCGTGCCCGCAAATGAACACAGACAAACACCCCTTACCTCGTGTTGATTCGATTGGAAACGTTTGATCGGGTGATCAATCGCTCGAGTCGGCGCAACGGCTGATGATTTCCCACCGTTTTCGACTTTCGTGGTGGAATTACCGAAAACTAAGGCAGTAGTTCTGCTACAGGTTTAATGCCACCTGCTTTTGTGATGAAGCAGTTAGCTTGGAACTTGCTGCTTGCTTCGTAATGCTGCGCAAGCGCGCGAGAGCGAGCGGGCGAAGGCGCGCGAGAAGGAGCGCCTGCGAGCGGCTAGCGAATCGTGTGCCCACGATGACCATCGATTTTGCGCAATCGCACGCTCTCGCCTCGTATGGACGTAGCCTCACAACCCCGCTTGACACTGGCTGCGAGCGAGTAGTTTTTGGCTAATAAATTGTTCTCAACTCAACTATGCTCCGATGTTTCTATGAAATGGTCAAAACTGTAGTAGTGCCTCAGGCAGTTTAACACATTCACGCATTGAAGGTGAACTCGTCGAGTAGGATTTAGGTAAACAGAGCACATACTTCAGATGGGCTGTTGAATTTGTACTTTTTTCATCACTTACTAGGGAAAGTCTTGAGAGACCCGCGGCGATTCGGGAAACGTCCTACTGGAAGTTGTGAAGGATGGATAGAGTAACAAACAAGTATGCCGCGTTTTCCCAACGGACCTTCCGGACAAGGAGGTTTTTTTTTCAAATTGATCACCATGGCTGCATTTCTTATTTCGTACAAGCAAAAATTGGCTGTTATGTGCAGCTAACAGCCCTCCTTCAAAAAATAGCATACTGGCTTGAAAGGATCTGAAATTTTTTTTCGAGTTTTTTTTTCCACCACGCCTCTCCCTATAGGATAGACATCAATCCATTCCACGAGTCCTCTCAAAAGTGCATCGGCGACCGCGTTGGCCTTCCCATGGACGTACTCTTTCTGGAGCTTATACTTCTGCAACTCTAACGCCCATCGCGAAACTCGATCCGATACCGCCGTCTTCTTGAATAAACTCGTGAGGGGCTGATGATCCGTTCGGACCACGGTTTAGAGGCCATAAAAAAATTAAACTTTTTGACAGCGAACACCACCGCGAGTGTCTCTAAATCCTTTATGTGATAGTTTCTCTCGGCATTTGTGAATGATTTTGAGGCGAAATAGATGGGATGCACCATGGTATCTTGCGATTTCTGAGCCACAACCGCTCCCAACCCTTCTCTCGACGCGTCAGCATATATCAAAAATGGGTTAGAACCATTTCGCGCTCCCTCGATATCAGGTTGTCCTACTGCAGGTGCACTAGATATTGCCTGCTTCAGCTTTACGAACGCTTCCTCTTCTCGGACTGACCACTATACTTATGTCGAGTCGAGTCATCGAGTCTTGGTATCGACTGAAACAGTCGACATCGAGTCATTCGACTACTCGATTATTCGAAATTTAAAAAAAAACCGAATTAGTCGAAAACTCGATTATTCGAAATTTCCAAAAATCGAATTGGTCGAAAACTCGATTATTCGAAATTTCCAAAAATCGAATTGGTCGAAAACTCGATTATTCGAAAAAATTTTCGAGTCGCCGAAGTATACTGACCACGCCCACTTTCGTTTTGGGCTTGACAAGTTGTAAAGCGGCTTGGCTATCTGAAAAATTCCAAGGATAAACATCCGATAATATGCCAAGAAATGTACGCAGCGCCGCAACTGTTTGCGGTTCCGGATATTCCAGGATTTTCTCGAACTTTCCTGGACCAGTGTGTACCGCACTTTCGTCGATTACTCAGATAATAACACCGGCTGAGCGGGCACGCTTATTTTTGGGGCGGAGCGTCTTACCGGCTGAGCGGCATGGCTTTACGTGTTCAGCGGGCGGACATAAATCCACGGCGGAGCATGTCACCGGCTGATCGGGCAGACATAGCATTACCGGCTGAGGGGCATGGCTTTACGGGGTCAGCGGGAAGGCATATGCATATCATTGGCCCAATACTGAAGACCTTAAACAAACCAGGCTTATGTACGGCGCGGGCAGAATGGCCTTCGAGCTGATTCGGGTGATGGCGTTCAAACGGGTGGTCATCCACACGATAAGGATCATTGATCCCTCACCCCTTACGGTTCGTTGTGACCGTGGGGTGTGAGAGAGGATCGGTTCATGAGTTTTGAAGCGAGGTAAAGCTTACGGCTTTATGGATGAAGCGCGAGTCTGGAACGTGCTGGAGAATAGGGGGGAGGGGCTACTAGGGGCTTTATCTGCTCCTGCAGATCGATATCATTCACATGGTAAGCAATTGGTATCGGGTGAGCAAATCTCCATGCACCGGCTGAGGGGACAGTAAATGCGGGGTGAGGGGGCCACTACTTGTCGGCTGAGCGCTCCACCATTTATCTGCTAAGTGGGCAGTGAATACCTGGGCTTGCCCGGGTACAAAGTTTAATCAGCCGGTATTGCCTGCCCCCTCAGCCGGCGTTACTGCCTGAGTACGTGGCCCAGAAATGCCACATTTCTCTTCAAGAATTCACATTGTTGTGGTTTAAACCTTAAATTCGCCCCTCTCATCGCACCTAATACCATTTTCAACCCCTCAAATGGGCATTTTTTTATTCGGATCTCATCCTGATCGACAATTTGTTACGTCTGCGGCTAGCAGAGAGAAAGCAAAATGTTTAATTGGCGAGAATACGAAACAGTCAAAAGTGCAGTAGAATATAGTGTCAAAAACTTAGTAGAATATGATGGCGGTAGGTGGGTGATGACGGGTGCTGGTTGACGACAGCTCGTTAGGCGTGGTAGCAACTGGAGATGGCAGCAACAGGAGCAGCGTGAGGGTGTCTGGAGCAGGTGCAGGAAACGGGATGGAATCTACAAAAGTGCAGCGACAGGGGTTTATTTGGCGCGTTGGGTGGTCTATGATTGGCGGATTTTCGCGCCTAGATCAGGAAACTCCGCCCATTTTGTGATCGGCTGCTACAGCGACCAAAATGTGATCTTTCATCACAACAAGTATCATGCTCAGAGTAAACAAACCGAAGGGTATAAAAGGCGCTCCATCGCACTGAATGATCACTCGGCATTTCGAGGCCGATTATGGAAGGTGACTTCAAGTCACCTTTGAAGGATCACGTATAAGCCGACGAATAATTTTGGCAGCTGAGGGTATGGTCCCCACGGCTAGGGGTGGGGGTGATCCCGCACACGGAGACCGTGGTGGGACCCATCGGAATAACCCGCATGTGGCATCGAGGACGGATCGCTGGCTAATGTCGGGCGGATCGCAGGCTATTGGCGGGAGGATCGCTGGCTGCCGGCGGGCGGATTGCTGGCATGTGGCGGGCGAATCGCTGGCTACTGGCGGGCGGATGGCGGAGGGATGTCGATTCGCCCGCCAAAAGCCAGCGATCCGCTCGCACCTATTGTCTGAGCAGCCCGTGCGAAACCGATGCGTTGCATGCCCTCTGCGCAAGTCCGCAATGACACGCACTAAATTTAACCCCGAACCGGGGGAAATGTTGCTTTATAGGACGCAGCCACGGCTGCTAGCACTTCAGCTTAGTGTTGAATACTAAGTATACCCTTTTACACTCTCACTACCTTTTTCAGGGGGCGACAATCGATTGATTAACATACCTGTGGAAACTTCATCGAAAACTGCTGTTCAATGTTCAATCGATGAAAAGCATGTATCACGGGAGGAAGGATGCACATGGTGAAAATATGCTAACAAACTGTCCCCAGATCGTTTTAGGTAAAGTATATTCCGAAGGCGGGCCGCTACTTGATCAAGATAGCCGTATTACTCTCGTAGAAAATCAGGAATGCGGCCATAGTGGCCACTTGAAGAGAAGCTGCACCCAATTTTTCGTAGTTTTTTCTTCCTGTTCGAAATACCGAATGGTCCGTTAGATAAACACAGGATGCCCTACAGGCATTTTCCATTCACGCTCATGATCCGCAAAATAACCGGAAGGGAGAAGGTCTGTACATAACCCAGGAGCTCAGGCCATACGTAAGACTCGCCTTCTAACATCTAAAGTGGTGGTCTACAGCGTTTCCGTCGTCGACGCTTTATGCTGCTCCAATTACTAGCGAGTTTTTGGCTAGGTGCGGTACTTTCTCTGGTTTTCTCTCTTATCTACGTGACAAAAATAGGTTTTCGATTTCAAGTGGGTATCAGGAGACGTTTGGCCGTGTAAACGCATTTCTTATTTGATATTTTCAGGCTCTGAAGAAGGAGGTTACTCCGAAACGTTAGCCAAAATGAACTGTATCAACCTCGCGTCGAGTTCAACATCATCAAACAAACGCAGGATATTTTTCTAATTTTTTTAAACATTCTCCACAACATTCAGAAGTATGTTTTCCGAAACGCTGCGGGTTTTGTAATCCCTTCCCTACTTAGACACATCATGACCACCACATCCCAACTGTTCTTGCACTTGTATATGTAGGGTTGTATGGATGTAATTTTTCGGAGCTGAGAAAGACCTGGAATTTCGAGCCTCCCCTCTTATAGTAGCTATTGATAATCAGTTCTTGACACTCCTTCATTGGAAATGGGTTGTAACAAGTGCTATGCAACCGAAATCGGTTTCGATACAAGCTAATGACATCATCTGTTCCTATTTGATGTGGAGCCATTTCGCTGATAGTGTTTCATATCTGGTTTAGAAGGCACAGGTGTAAAAAGTATGAACAGCAACGAATCTGAGTCATCGCGCAGATCTGGTTTTGCTGTGGTCGCCCATTTAAGCGCCGCCGCAGATATCCCAACCCGTTGAAGAACGCCATTTCCACAGCTAGATCGTCTCTGCCTATTCCCTGCTAAAACTCACCCGAATTCTTGTGTACAATGAAACTTCAAGCCGACATGTCACCTAAGCCAGAATGGATCAAGGAGAAGGACGACAAGGCCGCAATAATGGAGAAAGCGGAAGAGTCGATTTCTGAGGAAACCTCTATCTCTAACTTATTTTCTGATCAGAAGCCAACACTGAGTGCGAAGCTTGTTGATGCGGCCAAGAACACAGCACATACTGTTTGGGAACTGTAAGTTTATTCTCTTTCGAAGAGAATGTTTCGTTGAGTTTTTGTGTCAAGTCACAAATCATACATGTAGCCTTTGCAGCTAAATTAGGAAAGTTGACCGCAGCGTACTCCAAAAATTCTGTTCCCGGGTTTTTCTTGAGTTTAAAATGGGAGGAAAATATCTGAAGGAAAGATAGAAAGAATGGGGATTAGATCAAATAATTAGGCAAAGCGAAAGCAACCCTCTAGGTGAAACTGACAGGATTTTGAACATTACGCATACATAAAGTCTGTCTGAGTGAGACTGTCCGCCCACGCGGTCAGCGTGCGTGCCGAGATGCCGTCGTATATACACTTTTCCGTAGAACTCTCTCACGGCTGCAGATAGCTGACTGGGAAATCATTCACTAGTCATCTAATATTCCTACTGCTCGATTTACAAGTCCTAAAAATGCCTTCGCGAGGGCTGTTGGACACGTACGCCGACCGCGTTGGCGGAGAGTTTCATTCGGACCGACTTTAGTGCCGCTTACGCCGAGATTGTTCAAACAAAAAAGATACAAAACGAGCCAAACATTTTGTCACAAAACACGTCGACGCCGTGAACGCCGTTTTTGTTTAGAGTTAACATTTTCAAAATTTGAAAAGAAATTCGACGATCCTTATTGTGGTCATCTCAAAAATGTAATTAGGTCTGAAAAGAACAAGCGTCTTCTCCTAGTTATGACCGATTTTCTCTCCAAAGGATCACGCTTTTCCCGAAAGTCAAGCTCTCATAGGCCTCATTTTTCAGTCAGAGAACTGGTCATAACTAGGCAGAGACTTGCCCTCTCTCCTACTCTGGGCACACTTGAAGCCAACACAATGAGACGATCGAAAGGTTCTCCCATACTCCAAAAGTGCCTACTCCAAAGAAAAACGGCGTATTCGTCGCGATTTCGTGTTGCCAACGCGTTTTGAAACAAAAATTATGATTGGTAACGTAGTTTCTGATGTCTCCTAAGATGGCATGCATGAACGTGGCCGCAGAGGTCAGGGAGCGCAACTCAGCACGCTCGCGTCACGATTTTAATTCAAATTGTGGCGCGTGCGTGCGGCCTTGCGCTCTCCTAACCTTCCCGCCGCGTTCATTCATGTCACCCTTGGCAAGTTCTGGCATCCCAGCAGGAGAGAAACTATATTTCGTTTCAAACAGGCTCTTCGAGTTAAAGTTTTTTTGGATTTTTCCCTAAGGTGCGAGATTCTTCCTCTTATATGTATGAATATTGGAGTACATTATTTCATTAGTCTGATACAAAATTTATTCGTACGTGACAAGAACCTGGACCAGTTCCTCTATCCATGTACTTGTACTTGGATCGCTACACTGTCCCAATTCCCTTAATCATCGTGAGGTCTCATTCCCTTAACCGGATTATAAACCTGTTGTGCGATAGTCTGGTCTATGAGCGTTACGAATAGTGGTTTGAGGGCCACACTAAGACAACAATTCAATCTGGTTTCTGAACCTGATTGTTCCAGGAAGAAGGATAAATGCTGTTTGATGCCGCAGAACTGCTGTGTTCTGTCTGATCAAAGTCCGTTGAGTAAAATACCCGGCGTTCGACAACTCAAGGAGAAGCTCACACCGAAACATTCTGAATGAAGTCTACAGCATTTCATTCACAATTCTGAATCATTTTTAATCTGTAAATAAAGTTGTTTTTGTTGCAGTCTCGAGATAGCATTGAAATGTACATACTCGCTATGATCGTATGCTCTCATGCAGTCATATCAGGCGCACACGGTAAAACAAACTGGACAGCCTCGTAAAGGCCGTGGTGGGAATAAGGAATACTAGGGCATTGGCCCTACAGTTGGGTTAAGGACTAATGTTTACGGATTAGAGCACTCAGCTCGGTGCATGTTGCTCCCTTCCCGCAGCCCGCGTGAGGGGCATGCGATTTGTGCGCTCTTGATGACCACAGGTTCAACAAACTCGTGTTCTCAGAAGGAGTTAGTGCAGTGGGTGGTCGCCAAGCGTGAGCCTTGACGCGGCGACAAAAATGGTTCTAAACATCGTAGCCGCGTAGATTACCGCTCGCTGGCAGTGACTCAGAGCCGTTGCAGCGTTAGACCTATCTTAGAGTTCCATCGCAGCGCGGCGCGATGAAATAATTTCTGTGGGAACCGATCGGTAACGCGCCGCTCGTCGATTCACATATGAATCTTGAAATTGCTCCGCGCGGCGGTGGAACTCTAAAAACCCCCTCAGAACACTGCGGTACTCACTCATCGCCGTTCACGCCGCATCGAATGTAATCGATATTGTGTCACCCAGCGCTGCTCGTCGCTGTGAGCAACGCCGCGACTTCGACTCAACAGACCCCTTTGCTCTGCGTCGTGGGGCTATCATCGCACAGTCGGGACCGGCAAGGAAAGCGAAAAATAAACGGGGGAGGGTTATCATGCAAAGAACACAAATATTCTGAAGGCAGTGCTCACGATAAATCGTCTCTGAGTTTTCAGTGTGAAACACTACGCTGGCATTTGCTGGGGGCACAAGGTCGAAGAAAGCAGCGAAAATGGGCCAGAATTCGATAAAAACGGTAGCTAAGTGGAATTTTCGTTAGCCCAGTGCGCCTGCTTGGCTAGCCACGCCCCCCGTTCTGATGAGCTTGTTACGCCGTGTACGTTTCCGATGGTAAATAGCTAAGCAGCACCACCACGTGCGGCGTGATCGATTCGAGCACGTTCCGCCATTAGCGCGTCTTGCGGAAACTAGCAAGGCGCGTTCACATCCTGAACATTGGAAGCCGCTACTTTAGCTTATTCCGATCGATTTTCTTCGCTGTTTTTTCACTACTCGACAGCTCGCGACCAAACAACGCCATTTTTGAGTCAAACAAAAAATTTGGAATTTATCGTGAGCACTGCCTTTAGGCAGGAGATGAAATCGTTTCGTTTGCTCAACCTGGAAATTCAGCGGAGGCCGTAATATGTTGAATACCGCTAAGAAGTCTACATTCGACAACAAATTCAAAGTTATCAAAAATGACATTTTTATCGCGGCATTTCACAAGGTCAAAGGTTTGAAAAAGCAGTTCCCTGACTGCAGTCGTCTTTTATGCAAGATACGCTCATCTTAGTTTCATTGCTTTCGCGAAAGTAGGCCCACGAAGATGAGGAACGTAGAAAAAAGGTTCAACAAAAGCTTCTGCTTTCGGAGGTGAAACTATCCTGATTTTTCGAACTGCAAAAGAAGGGACAACTCCTCCATTTTCGTGCACGACGACCACAACCCTACGATCTCGTCCGATTGAGCCTAGTGCACACTTCCCGGACGAGAAACGCCACACAGTTCCTCACATATAACGATCGAAAACTCATTTTTATTTATTTATTTATTTAGTTATACTTGGCAAGAAATCACGGGAAAGAACACAAAATGCAGAAGTATAGTAGTAACGTAGGTAGCACGAGTAAAACGGTAAAGCATGAAATCGCAACAGAGCAACAGACTAAACAGTAAAAGTAAAACAGTTACGGCATAAAATAGCAACAGAGTAGCGCGTGGTAATCCCATGAGTTAGTTCCTAAGGTACCCAGTGATGTGTTTTTGAATATACCTAGACAGTTCGGTGAAGCGTGCTTTTTGGAGAATTTTAAGAAATTCAGAACCAACCATATGCGTAAAAACGAGGAACGCAAACGGGTTTTCGCCTAGGTAACCCAATTTCGCTTGCGGCACCCTGGTATTAGATGCGTAAATAGAGTAAAGTTGGCTGATCGGAAGATTAATTTCACCTACCATCATTTTATAAATCATCACCAAGTCGTATTTTTTCCTGCGAAACTTGAGTGGCGGAAGTTTGAAAATATTGTTGCGAGTAGAAGCTGAAGGGGTGGTGGAGTAGCCATATCCATAAGTGCGCATCCACAACTTTCTTGTGAAGCTGTTTTGCAAAGCCTCAAGTCTGTTCTGGCTACGCACTGATGATGGATTAAAAGCCGTAGTTCGATACTCAAGGATGGGACGAGCATAGGCCTTATATGCCAAAAAAAAGTGCCCGACCGAATTTGTAGTCAACGATTTGAAAATACTGTGAACAGTCTCCTCTGCCTTCTTCGCCACAATATCACAATGCTCTCGGAAATTTAATGAAGAGTCTATTGTGAACCCGAGATCGCGCAGTCGCTCAACACTGCTCAGCATAGCATCACCAATGTATTAAGTGTGTTTACAGTTAGTAATGCCGAAATGCAAGACTTTCGTCTTACTTTCTGATAGAGGAAGTTTTAAGTAAATAGACCAGTTCAGAATAGTATTAATCGCAGTTTGAAGAGCGACGATATCACTGGAATTTGTAATTTCGCTGTTCATCTTGATATCGTCAGCAAACATTTTGCAAGAAATAGTGTTGGTTAGAAGACCAGGTATTTCCGAAGTATACACCGTGAAAAGTATGGGAGACAAAACTCCACCTTGCGGTACTCCGCTTGTCAATGGATAGATGTCAGAAAAAGACTCGTTAACTTTGACATGAAAGGTTCTGCCAGTGATAAAGTTTTTAATCCAGCTCACTATCCTAGGATGTAAACATGTGCTCTGAAGCTTGAAAATGAGTTAATTGAAACGCACTCTGTCAAAAACCTTGGCAAAATCAAAATATACATCATCGATGTCAATCTTATTATCTAGAGCTTTAGTCCAATCATCCAGAGTCGTTAGCATCAAGGTTTCAGTAAACCATTCAGCCCTAAAACCGTGCTGGTTTTCAGGCACCGATTCATTACTCTCAATGTGTCTTACTACAGTTATTTCAATATTTTTTCGAAGGTTCTAGCAAGAACAGGTGTGATGCTTATAGGCCGATTATTGCTAACTAGCGAATACGGCGCTTTTTTGGGAATAGAAGTGACGAACGCGTGCTTCCACTTATTGTGTATTTGACTGTGCATGAAACTGAAAATGAAAATCAGCTCTAAGGAGGCTGCAATGGCAATAGCAACCTTTTGAATGAAGAACGGTGGCACGAGATCAGGAGGAACCGAATACGACCAGGACAATTTACAAAGCGAATTGTAGATTTCCTCTTTACAGAACCAAACGAAGCTGTCATCTTGTGATCAAGACATTCAGAAAAGTTGAGCTGTTCAGAAAATGACTTTTTAAAATGACTGGTCAACATTGACGCTTTAGGGATGTGTGATGAAGCTGTATTACCATGCTCGTCTGCTAACACTGAAATGAATGTGGACCGTTTTAGCCTAGAGTTATTTATTATTATTTATTTATTAGAATGCACGCTAAGGTGCGTCGAAAAAAAAACAGTATGTATAACAAACAAATCAAACAAATGCAGTGTTGAGAACAGAAACATAAAAGTAATAAGTAACATAAAAGTAGAGTTGATAAGTTTATACAAAGAATTTTTCTGAGGGTTTTGTAAGGGCTTTTGTTCCATAGAACTGTTGTATTTTTGTAGTAATTTCTTGAACCTCTCTTTCAAAATACTGAATTGTTGCTCGTTTTCTCCAGTGGGACTGGAGAAGAGCCCAAGGCCTCTCCTTCTCCTCAAAAAGCCTACATAGATTTGGCGGCAGGTTCTTGCTTTTAACTACGACTTTATCTATAGGGACAAATTTTTCGATACATTCATGAAGAACGGATAAAAAGAACTCGTACGTCTCATCCGCTCTTAAGAATCGTTCAAGAAGAAATCTCCACTGAATAGAGAACAAATATTGGCATATTAGATTGTAGCCGGCTTTCTGGTAAGACTGGCGAAAACAGTATTTCGGTGGATTGGGAGAAGTAGCTTTTCCGAAAGATAAGCAGAAATGATCACTTGAACCAGCTGGAGATATCACACAAACGTTTCTTACCAACTTTCCGTGGCTAGAGAGGATAAGGTTTAGTGTATGTGTGCCACGGGTGGGCGTAGGAACTGCTTGAATGAGTTTGTTTGAATTGCACATATCGAGGAAGCACTTTGAACCGGTAGTACTAGCTGAGACAGGATTTTCAGTCCACGCATTGTCTGGTAAGTTAAAATCACTAGCGACCACACATTGCGACTCGCATGCAGACAAATCACTTAAAGGCAGCATACACGCTCAAAAATGATATCAATTTTATGGAATGAATCGAAAGTCTGAAGCTGTTAATATTCAGGGATAACGAAAAAACCGGAAGAAAATCGACTGAAATGAAGATATAACGGCTCGTTCTATATTGGCCCAGATGTGGACGAGTTTTACCGCATTGGCTGAAATAGCGGAGCTAGCGACAAATTTGTTGGGATAACGACGCTAATGTACTCTTACGGCCCTTTCTGGAACTCTTACGACCTTAGAAGCGTAAAAAATGAGCCGAAATGACCGTAATCGAGCCTTGAACATTTGTATTGAAGGGCGGAGCCCGTATCGGTGGGCGGAGAAAGGATGATTTTGTGACTCAATACGGCTCAAATACGGTCATCTTAACTCGTTTTCAACTCTTCCAACTTCGTGAGGGCTCTCCTAGAGCCCTCAAGATCCCACTAATGTAAGTATCTCAACAACTTTTTTGAGCGTGTCTGCTGCCTCTAAAACCTCACTTAGCTGAATCTTGTTGCTCAAGCTACAGCTTGGCATTCCATACACAGCAATTAACCGAATTGTAGAACAAAGCAACTTTAGGTCGCAACAAAGAATTTCGAATGCCTTAGGAACAGATTCATGCCAGACGGTTTGAAAGTTTATGGACTTTTTCACCAAAATTAGGACTCCACCACCTCTCCTAAAACTTCTGTCGCACCTTAGATAGTGAAATGTATTACATAGCCTACCCAAAACATGTTCTAAATCAATGAGGTCATTCAGCCAAGTTTCTGTTACCACAGCTATATCAAAGGACAAGTTCTCATTGCAAAATCTAATAGAAGCGATGTTTTTTTTTTGAATGGAACGCGCATTACAATAGAAACACTTTAAATCGTGGCCAGATCCCCGAGGAACGCTCACTGGTTTAACACTATTTGCGAATCATTGGGCTGAGAAGATGCAATAACAGATTCATCGTTCGCTTGCTGAGCCCTGGTATTACGAGCTAGGCAAGATGCTTTTCTACGATCCAATTCAGCGTTTGTGAGTGAGAGTCGTATGAACACCCCCTCCACGGAGTAGGACCGAAGCCGAACAGCTCTCTTGATGATAAGATTCTGATAGTAAGTGTTAGGAAGTACAACCTTGAGAAGACGTGTACGACTCTCAACAACATTGCCCAGACGATACACATTCGAGGAACACATTCTATTTCTAGGTGATCAAGAATCTGTCTAACATTGTCGTAATCATCAGAAGCCCTAGAAGTAGAGGAAGTAGCAAGAGACTCGCTGGTACCAGCTATAACGATCGATCTTAAGCGCTCTTTTTCTTCAAAAGAAGCTGGCAGTATGATTATTCTGACTATGAGCAACTACATTAGAAGAGACATCAAGTTTCGCCTCAGCTTGAGCTAAAGCGCCTTTCAAAGTGGAATTCTCTTCTTGCGAAGTAGAAACCTGCTCCTGGAGCTGTTGAATTTTTGAAAGAGCTACCGACAATTGGTCTCGCACATCAAACATATGCGTGACAAGCTTCTTCAAAAATACCGGTAACTTCTTATCTTGCTGTAGTTTTTCGAGAGCCATGGCGATTCCATCGTTGGTGCTTTCATCATTATTTGGCTTGGAACTCATGCTTCTAGTGAGTCGTTGAGATGCACCATCCGCTGTGGCCATACATATTTCGACGAGATCTCAGTATGGTCAAGAAATACAAACACTGTCGACACCAAAACCCTTCCACGAAACGAAGTCTCCCGAATTTATCTTTAACGGTGGCTTGTCTTAGATTAAGGAGATAATTGGACCCGTCATAAGGTCACTCGCTTGTATAGTAAATGTGGAAGCTGTAGAATAGAAGTAGTCTGGAAGTCGAACAGGAGGACGAGAGAGGATGATTCCACGACCGCACGAGAGCGAGGCGCTGGTTGAATTTCGCCGATATGCACAGTCACTGTCGAATGTCGCAGCAAGTATTGTCGTGAACTGTCTTCAGTTTCACGATATTTTTAGAATCGGCTACCCCGCAGTTACACTACCTTACACTGCAGTCACGCCCCTGTCCTCCATAAAAGGCGGGCGAGACGCTCCAAGGGGGCTCTACTGTGCTCTCTATTGGCAGCCAGGATCGGCACTATGCCCTTCCTCTGCCTGCAGCCGCATTCCTGACAGTCCTATCGAGCCCTGGTAATAACGGTCCCATCTAGCTCTATTATAGAGCTGCGGACTCACCAGCGTAAAGTGGAAAGAACGTGGAAAGGAAATAATGAAATGAAAAGGAATGGATTTGTGAAATAATAAAGAAACAAGACTTTAAATAACGTAGTAGTAAATAGTAGTATCTTTGTTCTTAATAAATATAAAATACAATGTGTTGTAAGTAGAAGCAAGAACCACCAAAACCCATATCGAACCGTGATGCAGTTCGAACAAGTATGGATGCACTAGACCTTGGCCGTGTGTCATTAATTTCTTCCGTTTCCAGAATCTCAAAAAACGGAGAGGATTAGTCTGGAAATCATTGCAATTATGAAAGACTATGTGCTTCAAATCCATTTTTTCGGTGAATCCAAGCAGATTTTCCTCGATTTGGCTTCCGATTATGCAGCATTTTCCATTTTTTGCTTGTTGCATGACTATACGAGTACTTCAAACACATTACAAATTACCAAATGTTTGTCATAAAATCATCAGCAAAAGTTATAACTGTGAAGTTAAAGCACCACGGCGTGAAACCAGTTCGAGAAATGGGTCTGAAAAGCTCTCGCTTAACCGCTTGAGAACATTTTCGTCGGTCTTACACCAAGCGTCGAGAATGGCCTGCTTCAGAGCACTGAATTTGTCGTATTGCGTCTCGATGTTGAAAACTTGTCAAAAACAGGTTCCCAATAGGTTTTTTCTTAGGCTTGAGTCAGGGTTAATATGTAGCTGATCAACGCAAACGGTCGATATGAGTGTTTCGAAGCCACTCCTGTTCCGACCGCCTGACATGGATTGACTCATTTTCCTGGGCACACTTTAGTTGCCGACGTCTTCGATAACCAAGAAACGGCAGTAGTTGAGAGGATAAAGCTTCTTGGTACATTTTTGAATGTACTCTGTTTGAAGCGAATACAGTGCCGACCTCACCACCGCTGCTGAAGACGGTCTACGCCATCACGCTGCCTTCTACGGGACTTTGTAGGCTGGCATAGGCCTGCTCCTTGCTGACAATAAGATTTCTCCAGTAACGTCTCGAGCCATCAGGACCATCCTAAATTGACTTTTTCTCGTTGGGAAACATAGCCCAGAATGCTAATTTGTAATCAGAGCCTTCAAAAGCGGAATATCCTGATTGAACGACTATTTCCCATTTTGTGTTCCCGTGAGACCGTGTGAACTGAAGACGGACAATGTTGTAAAGATGCTCTCACCTACAATACCCGCGCTAAGTCTTGTAAAAATGGAGAGTATTCGCCAAACTCGGCAAAAAAACGTCCGATGCTTGGAACTTTCATAATGAAGACGCTTTTAGATTCTGAAAATGCTATCATTATCACAGCTCAAATTCCTGCATAATATTGGAAATTGTGGACCGAAGTTCCCTAAAATCGCTTTCTGGATTTTGCGTTCGTTTCACAAAAACGTCTCGCTCGGCGAGGCGCGTTGAAACTTTGAGTAGTAATTGTAGAATTATTAGAAGAGCAATATCTATATTTTCTTCGTGAGTTAGATGAAAATAGGGCCATCTCGAGATCTGTGCAAAATGAATGTTCGAGATCCTTCATTAAACACTCTCGGGAGCTTAAAGGCAGCACACACGCTCGAAAATGATATCAATTTTATGAAATGAATCGAAGTTCTGAAGCTGTCAGTATTCATAAATAACGAAAAACCCGAAAAAATTCGACTGAAATGAAGATATAACGGTTGGTTCTATATTGCTTCGAAAGTCGACGAGTTGTACCGCATTGGCTGAAATAGCGGAGCTAGCAGCCAATTTGTTGGGATAACGACGCCATTGCACTCGTACGGCCCTTTCTGGAGCGCACACGCCGTTAGAAGCGTAAAAAATAATCCAAAATGACCGTAATCGAGCATTGAATATCTGTATTGAGGGGCGGAGCCCGTATCGATGGGTGGAGAAAGGATGATTTGGTGACTCAATACGGCTCGAATACGGTCATTTTAACTCGTTTTTGACGCTTGTAACTTCGTGAGGGCTCTTCTAGGGCCTGCACGACCCCGCTAATGAAGTTATCTCAACAACTTCTGCGAGCGTGTCTGCTGCCTTTAATGAAGAATCGGACTTTTGTTGCGAAAGCCTCAGACCGATAAATGGAGGATTACGAAAACTTAATCTGCACAAATCGTGAGATAGCTCCATTTTCAGCTAGTTCACGAAGAAAACATAGAGATTGCTTTTCTATTACTTGTACAAGTACTACTCGAAGTTTCGCCGCACTTTGCCGCGCGCGACGGTTTTTAGAAACTGCCGCAAGAACAATTTTATGCGAAAACTAAGCAATTTTAAGAAGCTCCACACAGCAAAATATTATGTAGGAATTTAAGCTGTGAATATGATAGCGTTTTCAGAATCCAAAGACGCCTTCGTTCAAAAAAGTTACATGCATTTTTTGCCAAGTTTGGCAAATCCTCCCCGTTCTTAGAGAACTTAGCGTGAGTGTTGAACTTTGTTCTTCCTGTCTGATCTCACAATGTTGCCCCCACGGAGGATGGAATGTATGATGGTATATTTCGGGAGAACGTTGCGGCTCCGCGATAGTGCCGCTCTGGAGCCTACAGGCACCGAAGGGGCACTATCGCGGGCCGCGCCGGCACTACCGCGGAATCGTGGCGGAACTACCGTGGAGCCGTAGCGGCGATGCCGAAGTGCCGCTTCGGCTCCGCGATAGTGCCGCAGTGGCTCCGGGGGAGTGTCTGATATGAAGTTACTTAAGAATGATAGTACAACTAGGGGAGGGGGGGGGGGCAAAAACAAAAATACGCACCTGCGCTCGTTACGTCATCTGTCTGATAGCGACAGAGGTTACCGTTGCTTTTGCGCCCAAGGCAAATAAGGAATGTACCTCGAACTTGGGTAATTGAACCGGCCACAACTTCGTTTCACCACACGGGAAAGTGCATCGATCTCCACGTGGGCTCACTGCTGCAAGTTCGCGGAGCCAGCGCTGTTCTAAGGCGGAGCCGCTGCGGTACTATCACGACGATGTCGAGGCTCAAGACACGGCAACAAAGTTATCTGGTCACGGAGCCGCTGCGGTACTATCGCGGAATTATCGCGGTACAGTCAAAGGTCGCGGTATTTTCCCGGCGCTGACGCTGCAAATTTTCTCAGAGAATCAGCACCTATTCAGAACGAGTCGTCGACGCCGACACGATGATGCTGAATGCTCGCCCAACAATGTGTGGTCCTTCTTGTGCGAAAAGCTTCCTTGGGCGTTCTGAGAATTAGGACGAGCAAGGATACCGCTAAGAGCTCGAAATGCACGCACCTAACCGTCTAAGCTGTAATCTATCGGACACCGAGTCCAGCGGCGCCCGTGGTCTCATCCTGGGCTTGTTCTTCAGATTAGAGGGGATAATCACGTGAAAGGTTGATAAGTTTTCACACATAGCATCCCGCTTTCAAAATATATTACGAACTGGAAGTTTCGAGATGAAAATCGCTATATAGTTTCAAGTTTCACAAGTGTTCGTATACTTACATATGTATGCGATAGGCAGAAAATGGAGTGTGCCTCATAATTGGAAGGAGTGATGATGACATGATGTGATACATAGTTTTCGGCGTAGCAAACTACATAAAAACTGATACCCTTACTCGAGTGGTTCCTTTAATATCCAAATAATCGATTTTGGAAGTGTTCGTATACTTATGCAACGCCCTGTAATTCTGCATCCGAAGCAGAGGATACATAGTTGATATAGCAGAGGTATAGTTGTACAATTTCGAAAAAAAAATGTCGAACGAACGAAAAATGAAAAAGTTCAAAAATCTTTCGAAATTTCGGAGGTCGAACGAACGAAATTCAAAACTTATCGATATTTCTATTTTTTTCTGAAATTTCGTATTTTTTTCGAAATTCGCCGAAAATTTCGAATTTTTTTCGGAATTTGTCGGAAATTTTGTTCGTGTACAGCTATAATACATAGGCTTGTAATTTTCGTATTACATCAGCTATCACGGCGGGAATTAATCTCAATAGTTCCGTGGTGGAAAAGGAATGGACAAGCACAATTTGTGATTAGAAGATTAGTGTAAATCTCTTGCCTGACCATGTCTCAAGTCTCTGTCTTCATTCATTCCGCTCAGACAAGCCTGTTGTTTTGCACTTCTCAACAATATTCATCATACCTACACGTACAATGATATAATTACAAGGATTACATACTGAGATCAAATACACCATCTAATCCATGAGTCTGAAGCTTCACTTTGCGCGGCAATCTCAAAGGAATATACATACATAATATGTGTCCGAATGAGACTGTTTGCCCACGCGGCCGGCGCGCGTGTCGGGTGGAGACCTTCCACGGCTGCAAACTGCTGGCTGTGACATTACTCTTGTATCCGTCTGATATTCCTGCTGATTGATATACAGGTCCAAAAAATGCCTCCACGATGGTCTCTCGACACCGACGCCGACCACGTGGACGGACAATCCCTTCCGGACCTACCTAATGTACACACGGATCATAATTGAATACCGATTTGTACTGCCTTGGTTCTCAATGATTGAGAACATTTCTAAGGTTGCGATACCGTTCAAGTTGGTATTGAGTCTTGATGGGTATAGCATTGGCAGGGAAACACTTTCAAGTTCCTGTAGTTAGCATCATAGTTGGACACCGCTGAGAATGCGCCAGACTCTTTGAGCTACATGTAGGAGAACCTGACCGAGCGCGACAATGCAGGGGGTGATTCGCTGTTTGCGGAAATCCTCTTATGAAACTCGCGGCTGTCGTTGTTTTGGGGACTTCCGAATATCAGCAAGGAGTTGTTCTTCGACGATTTGATTATACGGTTTCAGCTGAACGATTGGACGAACTGGCGTCACCAACGACAACAGATAGGCTTGAGTTTTCCTGTAAATGAGATTCGTTACTGGCTGAAAATAAAATTATGTATGATGGGCTACAGGAAGCCCTAGGCCGAAAAGTTGAAAAACTGCTGGAACGGTTTTGTTTTTCAAGACGTACCCGATAGCAAACAGCGGCTTCCCATGGCTCTGATCATAGCGCAAACAGATAGACGGTCTGGTAGACATTTCGGACTTGAAACTCTGAAAAATTCAATTGAATAAAAGGAAGCCATTGAGCGTCAGTGGAAGTAAAAGTACGAGAGCAGCTCAGTTGCGTTATAGCAGCACAGACAAAAAGACTCCTGTTTTTTCCCTTTGCCACCGCAATGAATGAGGAGTTGGCTATCCAAAGAAAAAAACTCTGATCGGAAGGTTCCCAGTTATCGGTTTGTATCTATCGTCTCTTAACGTATAACGATTATCTTATGCTCTTCACTAGTCCTTTTGTTGCCTTTGATTATGTACGTAGGCTCCTCGCATTCAATGTAGTCTGATGAATGGACGGATCTGCGACGGTACATCGCCGCGCTCAAAACCCCGTTGCCCGGTGATGCCACCAAAACTGCACGGCAAGCTGCAATCATCGCGGCCAGTCCATTCACCAGACTAAATTTGATACGCAAACCATTTTGCTCCAGACCTTTGGACGAGAAGATGCCAAAAAATGTCTGCTTTCCACGTAATAGCCGAGAAATAGCAGGGAAACAACTGGTGACCGCCAAACAGTCGAGAAATAGTCGCCAGGTAATGCTCGAAGCAGAATAGCCGTGAAATAGCTAAGAAATAACGCTTTTCAAGGAAGTACACGATGCATTATTGGAGGATGATTCAGATGCCAACATCACTTTTGGTTCAGTTACCCAAGCTTGAGGTACTTGGACATCACTCATCCTCTCGAGGCCCCTCTCAACCGCTGAGGGGCCCCTGGTGGCGGCTGGGCCAGCTGGCGACGCCCGCGTCGCTCCTCGGTGTGGCGGCCGTGAATCGGTTAATTTTAGTTATTTCTGCTTATTTCTCGGTTATTTGACGGGAAACCGAGAACTGGCCGAGAGATAGCTCACCAGGAAACTAGAAAACTATTTCTCGATTGAAACTCTCAGAGTGAGTGGTATACACTCCATGGCAACGGAAAAAGGAGTTTGTGCGGTCGCGTATTTTCACTCAGCATACTGTAGCCATGGCTGGCTCGGTTCTATTTTTGCCAGTAATCGATGAAGAAACAGCTGATAACTTACCGTGCTATGGTTTTTCCGTTTCTTAATTTTTTCCCGTTATTCCTGGGTGTATCTCTAGTAAAGACGTTAGGTGTAGTGTATCGGCATTGTGTGTGTTAAGAGGAAAGGGACCATCACCATTTTTTAAAAACTTTTCGGAGAATTTTTCCCTAAATGTGGATAAGAAATCTGAAATTTGCCGTCGACTAGGGTGCTTCGGTGCGCCTGCCAAAATTTCAAAAATTTCCCCTTATTTTGAGGAAAATATTCTTTGAAGGTAGAAAACGGTAAGTTTTTCCATTTACAGAACTTCAACATACCCAAAGCCCTCACTGTAGTCACACGCAAAGATATCAGGAAGAAATCAAAGAAACAAAACAAAAAAAATGAAAAAATGTGCAAGCTGTTCCCCCATGGGTGCATGGCAAACTCGGAACCGGACCAACCATGGCTACATTATGCTTAGTGAGAATACGCAACCGCACCACCGCCTTTAACTATTGCCGTGGACTGTATACTACTCATTACGTAAGTAATCGAAGAAGACGAAAGCTTTTGCGGCGAGCATAAGTTGCCGTGGACTATAGTTGTAATCAACAACGAAGCCCTTTATGTTTCAGAGACAGGGTACGGCACGAGGTGTGGACAAGGTATATTTAACTCAGACCCCCTCCCCCAGAAGCGTTTATTGGCAAAAAGTTTGACGGTCTTCTCAGACCCGCTAGGAGCGTTGTTTGGTCATTTTTTATGTAAATGTTAAAAAAGAGTAGTATAATCGAATTCTCCGTAAGGAAATTGATGTAAACAGTGTATATCCCCATTGAAAATGGTTCAGCGGAGGAGCTCAGGCCCCCGTGTGGATATCCACACCCCACGCCGTACCCTGTTCAGCGATACATTCGACACGAAATGCCCCTTACCTTGGTGTGTTTCGCAACAAAGTACACAAAAAGAAGGAAGAATTTCGCTCGACTGTATCATCAGTCCTATTCTTTCCAGTCTTCCGAAAAAAAAAACTGAAATGCAGCAAATGTTTTTTTTTCTTTCCATTGGCCAACCCTACGTACACAACCAAGCATATTGGAAAATAGGGAAACGAACCTAAAAATGCTATATCAAACAGATTATGTATGAAGACAGAAGTGGATCTAATGGAATTTCGACCGCCTATAAGTAGCAGGCCGTAGAGAAGTGAACAATGATGATTGGTTTGTTTCGGGAGGGCAGGCGGAGTTCTTCGACCACTATGGTTTGGATTAGTGAACAACACCACATAAACAAACAATCCCATCACTTCCTGCCAATTGTTGCGACTGAAAATCTGATTTCACTGAAATATTGGCCTATTCTAACTTGGACGGTTCTGCAAAATGTGAGAAATCCAGAAGAAAGATCGACGAGATGGGGCTTCATCGGCAGTAGTGAGAATCCACTGACCGCTGCGCACGGCTAATGGATGTGGTTGAAAAAAAAACGGACGCATGTGGCGGAGTTCATCAGCAATACTTGCAGAATCCGTTTGTCGACGATGTGATCGATAGGTTTTCGAAAAATTTCGCAGAACCGAATTCTTTCGAAAGCAAAAAAATTCCTAGTCTCATACTCGAGGTGCATCGCAATCCTTTTTGCAGGACCAATTTCTTTTTTCTGCATGTATTTTTTCCGAGATTGCTATCGCAACATGCCTCCGCGAAATTACTGTAGATTCCGCGCCAATTCACTGCTCCTCAACGGCGTCAGTTCGTCATACTGCCCTGTCATTATCAGCTGATAAGAGAACATAATGGCTAAAAAGTCACCCAGTCACTGAGCGCGCCATTTTATACCGCAAAGACATTTTTGAAAGAATAGACGCTTTTCCTTTTTGGCAGAAACTAGTTGGAAATGAAATTTTCGGTAAACAACTGAATGTATAAGGGAACTGAGTTAGACGCAATGGCTCCTCAATTACTTCTAACAAGACTTAGTTCCAAGCTGGAGAGGTTGCAAGCATGGAATCTTTTGTGGTAGTCTACCATTCTATGTTGACGTTTCTTCATGTGTCATTAACTGTTATCGGAACGATTTCAAACGCGAACACTCTGCTTCTGGTGCGTGTTGCAGCAGCGGTTGTCCGAAACTGCAGACCGGAGTTTTACCCCGATAAGGACGATATCCTCTCCATCTGGAATGCGCCGTAAAATTTTCTGATAAAATTTGAGCAAAAATTTTTTTTTACCAAGGATATTGAGGATTTTCTTTGATAAGTCCGATGAACCGGCAGAACAGATAAAAACTTTTGGGTAGTCGTCTCGTGGCGCCAAACGGTGAGAGGAGCGGGCAGATCAGATGGAAAGCCAGAGCAGGGCTACTGGCCGTCAATGTGACATCGACCAAAAGGGTGCTCGGTCCTTACCTCTGATCTACAAGCCCTGCTTGCTATTTGGCGCCACGAGACGGCCACCCAACTTTTTGGATTTTAGCTAGGGATTCCATGCAATACCACTACTATAAAGTATCTTCGCATTTCAAAATAAATGTCAGCGGATGTTTTGATTGTCAGTGGATAAAACCAATCAGTGGATCTTTAGTTTTATAGAAATAGCATCTCAAGTTGAAGGCAGGGTTCGCGATAAAAATTACTTTCGAGCTCTATCCGTGAGAAAGTAGATATGGTCATCTAAAAGTAAAACTAAGTGGTAAAACCCGGAAATTTGCGTGGAAAACGCTCAAAAACAAGGTATAACGGCTAATTACCAGTGTCAGCAGGCCCCCTAATTAACGAGATTCTCATTCTCTGAGAGAAATTGCCGCTGAGGCTCCGCGATAGTGCCGCCGCGGCTCCAGGAGAGTATCTCGTACGATGCTAATCAAGAAATATAATACAACTAGGTGGGCCTAAGAAGAAAAATACGCAACTGCGGTTGTTACGTCCTCTGTCTGATGAGGACGGAGGTTACTGCAGTTTTTGCGCCCAAGGAAATACGGAATGTACCTCAAACTTGGGTAATTGAACCGGCGACAATTTCGTTCTACCACACAGGAAAGCGCATCGATCTTCACGCGGGCTCACTGCTGCAAGCTCGTGGAGCCGGCGACGTTCTAATGCGGAGCCGCTGCGGTACTATCACGGCGATGTCGAGGCTCAAGATACGGCAACAAAATCGTCTGGTGACGGAGCCGCTGCGGTACTATTGCGGAACTATCGCGGTACAGTTAAAGGTCGCGGTACTTTCCCGGCCCTGACGCCGTAAATTTCCTCAGAGTTACTGCTTCCTTATTCGCCTTCTGTATTGCTGCTAAAGTGGACAGTAGTCTTCAGAAATGCTCAGAAATTACTTAAGAAACAAAATCAAAGTTGACAAAACAGGCTTTTACACAAATCTCGATAATTGGGGCGAGAGGACACCAAGCGATAACTTGTTCCTGAAAATTTTTCCTCCAATTTTTTTCTTATTTTCACTTTTGTGACGGCCAGATCTACCATTCCATGAGGATAGCGCAACAATAGATTTTATCGAGAATCCTGTATTTATTGGGGCGCGAGTTGTCCTTGATAATCTTTCAGCATTAAAGACTGGATTCGTGATAAAGGCACTTGCGGAATCTATTGGAAATAGAAACATCTTAGTCACAGTTCAGTGCAGTGTTAAGCTCAGGCACTCGAGGGGGGGCAAGCCTCGTTCATTTTCGCGCAAGGGGGCCAGCCTTGAACCGTAATTGTGGGCGGAGACTTAAGAGGGACGCGCTCAGACCACCGTTGAGCCAGCTCTCTGCACCGCGACGCGACCGTTGGGATTCGAGCAGGTTTTCAACGGTGGAGCACATAATCTCAACCATCGTTTTCGTCATTCGTTTCACCACTTCATTATTCTTCTTCTGCTTTCACAACTCCGGATCAAAATTCCATTTTTTCCTCTCAGTAGGTTTGGTTAACCATTCATTTAATTGTCTTCAGGGCACTATTCCACTTTCCGATATGTTTTTGTTTATGGGATCTCCGTCGTCTTGCCGAGATGAAAGAAGGCCACTCCTCCAGAAACGATCCGACGTAACTACGTGGAAGACGGATTCGAGGAGCCATCAGCTCATCAATAAGTATTTTTGTACCGTTCCTTCACAGCACTTAACCACCACTGTGAACTTTGATTTTCAGGGACGATGTGCGCGATTACAAGTGCGCCGTCTTTAATATTGGATGTGATTAGACAGCTCAGAAGGCAGTTTCCTTTGCAGTGAGGTTTGTTATACAATCTTTCTGATGAAGATAGTCATTGCAGGACTGCGGAGGTAACTTCGGGACGACACGAGGAACTACTGGAATGGGAAGGCAGTGATGAACTTGCGTACCTTGGCATACACTCGCATCGTTATGCTCTACATGTTGTTTTTCTTTTTTCGCAGATCTGCTACATTCCTATTATTCTTTTGTGTTGACATCTGAACCGTGGAAGTTGCTATTTTAGTTTTTTTTCACTTGAGTTGGTTTCCACAGATTATTGATTCATCGGATTTAACGATTTTAATAAACAAAGACTCAATGTGTGTTATTAAAGGTTACTTTTCAGTGAAATGGAAACTAAGAAGATTGTGGAAGCCGCCTCACTTTGTACGACTGTGAATATTTGTGTAAACTACCATTAAAGTGAAGAGTATCCTGATAATGGTAATAAATATTAGTAGTTCTCAAGTGCTTTGCTAGTCTAATTAGGGTGGAAATCGTCCTGAACGGCGAGGAAGCGATGAGAAGGAAGCAAATCCTAGGGCCGGGGGAATTAGATTTGGGCTGATCCGCGTAACCACTGCGAGTGAGAACCGCGGTGGGACGGTCCCGCCACGAAAAGATGATGGGGGCGCCAGCCTCGTTCCACTGGCACGCCAGCCTTGTCATGGAAGGAAGGCTGGCGTCCTGGTGGAAGTGGGGCTCGCCCCCCTCTAGTATCTGAGAAAGGAAATGTTGCGGTTGCGGTCACACACTAAAACCACGGTAGAAGACGCCAGATTTCATTATCGATCGATAGCACAGCTGATTTTCTGGGCGAGTTACGGTTTTCCTTTTTTTCATGTTTGTTTTTGCATTATTTTTGTTTCTGACTGTCTAAATATTGCGAATAGGGGCCATTCCAAGTGCGTGAGGGAAATTAGCCGTTTGTTCGGGCTTCGAAGTGTTTTTTTACAAAATTCTGTTTTAAAATCGAAGAAGACGGCAAATTTCTCTCGCACACTAGGAAAAGCTTCTACTTTAATATTATAAGAGTCAGAAACAAAAATAATGCCGAAGCAAGCATGAAAAAAAGAATAACCGTAACTCACCCAGAAAATCAGCTGTACTGTCGATCGATAATGAAATCTGGCGACTTCCACCGTAGTTTCAGTGTGTGGCCGCAACCGCACCATTTCCTTTTAACATTGCGGTAAACCGTAGTCTCCATGGCAGCTGCGCCGACAAAAAAAACGACAAGAAACCAAAAAAAACAATGCATAATGTGCGCTCACGTTGATTTTGGAAAATATGAAGTTTCCCTGGACCCTTGTGAGCAGTTTCACTTCCTGATGCTCGTCTTTATTGTCCCAGACAGGTAATTTTCATCATTTTGCCGCGTTTATTTGATTTCGTTTCTTAACTAGTTCATTTCAGATAGGTTTTTCTTTTTTTCCGTCAATCAACTTCCACATGCACAACTTAGCCCTATGTATTAAAAAATATGTTACTACATCCCAAGACTTCATACAGTTTCACCCCTCGCCCACTTGATAGATTGTGTCAACCCTATATCCCCTGTTTGTGGTGAGCCATCTTTGATTTAAAAAGGAGAGGTTCCAATGCTGACTCCAAGATATCTTAAACTTTGGAAAATATCCACATTGCAGGAGGTCATGATCAAATGAACGATTTCCTCCTTCTGAAAAATACTATAAGAGTGGGCGATGTAGAACCTGAAAATTGAAAATATCAAATCTTCCTTTTTCCATCCGCATGAAGCCTACGTGTAATCTTTCGACCTTGTCTGCACACACTTACATTTGAAAAAGAAACACTAGCACTTCATGGTGGTTAAGAATGTTTGAGTCATGTATTCTCTGAGTCAGACCAGGTGGGTGCTGAAGGATTTTCCCTAAAACAGGTGTACTCATAGTATGTGAAGAACGCAAATAAATGAATATGAAGAAGGTTCTTACTCTCCATAAACGCCAGCGGCGCGGAGAAATTTCTTTTGCTGTATTCTCTGCCTTTTCTTGGTCTGGATTACCTTAGAAAGAATGACTGTCGTCCTGGTTTCTATTCTGTTTGTGGCTATCGGATTACTTGTCCTAGTTGAACATTTTTCAGCGAGAATTTCTTTTCTTTGTGACCGTTAGTTTAAGAAACTAGAATTGTTTCCCAGTTGTCACTCCATCTGCTCATCGATTGTGGCCTTTTCTGGATGATAATCAAGTGAAATTTGGAAAAAAAAATCCGTATAGATTCAACGGCGACAAATGCCGACTGACTACGTGGATGGCAATCGTGAAAAGTCAGCTGATTGCAAGTGCATTCTATCCCGCAGAAAATTCCATAAAGTGTCAACGTCGCGAAGAAAAGAGGCGCCACAAGTGTTCGAGAAACAAGCCGATTTCTTTGTGACAAACGCTCCAAGGAAGGCAGAGAGTTTGTTCGAGAGAGTGGTCAAAAAGCCTTCGGATACATGTAGTATCTAACTGCTGATCACCGACGTGGATTATTTCGAATAATGGGAAAGTTTTTATCATGGACAAAAAATCTAAGAGCAGCACCCTGGAACGGCTTTTATGTTTAGTCAAGAGAATTCAATTTTTCCGTTTTTTGATAAATAAATAAATAAATAAATAAATGAATAAATGAATAAATGAAATAAATAAATAAATAAATAAATAAATAAATAAATAAATAAATAAATAAATGAAAAATCGTGTAAGACTTAACTCGGGCATCATCTTCACAGGTCTACGACTACCGATATACCTTTTTCATCCCGTTATGCGGGTGAAACAATCATTGCCTCGGTGAAGATTTACCGAGTAGTTGAGTAAGGGCGGCGCTGGGTCTTCGGTGGTGCAGTGCGATAAGGCGCTCTTTCGGAAAGGGAACAAGCTTGGTCAATCTCGCCAGGAGCCAAACGTTTTGCGATCAACTCAGCATCCTTTGTTAATAAATCAATGAATAAATTAACGGCTGAATAAAAACGACTATCTAATTAAAGTAAAAAAAATGTCAAATGAGGAAAACAAGCGAGTTAATAAAAAACGCTCACACTTCTATACCCTTGCTTTTTATAAATCATGGCCATTTTGCGTTTTCAAAAACATTTTCGAACACATTCTTTGTCGACTCAACGCCACACGTCTGTTCTGCTTTCCACAAGTTTATTAGCCCCATCCCATAAAAATTTCTATCCCCTACCCCCCCCCCCCACATGATCGAACTTTTTCTTCTCCGAAATCGTGATCACCATGTTTATACCGAAAACCTCGCACAATTTCTCGTACTCGGGGCGACATGTTCGATATTTTACATATCGATTCTAGAATTTCTATTATTTTTTGTTCTCAGATAAATTTTTAATATTTTTCCCTTCTCAAATTTAGACAATGAATCTCTCTCTCTGGCTTATCAATGTGAAAAATAAAAGGACATAATTGTATTGTTCTAGTTTTGTGAACACCAGCACCAGCGTTCAGATGCACCCCCAAGGGGAGCTCATTTCGGTCAGAAGTCGTCCCCATCGGCGCCGAACTTGAACGACCTGGTTGTTGCTCCCCCAAACGTCGGAGAGAAATTTGTTCTGTTCCCTCTCTAGAACGTCTGCACTGCACTATTATCTCCATTTCTCAATAACATGGGAATGCCAGATTCGAATGACTTTTCTGTCACACATTCAGGCCTTTCTCGGCTTTTTGTGTAACTTAAATATACCGTAACTTATCGCGTTATCGGCATCATGATTCCCGCGCTGAAAAAAAAACCGCCAGTTCGCGGGAAGTTCAAGCGATTTCCACCGAATTCAGAGCAATTGCGCCTCAAATTGTTCGGGCAAAGTTTAGAGACTGCTATACACAATTCAGAGGACAATGTTACTCGTTGGACAGAACATCAATAAAATTATCCCAGAAAGCCCTGAGTTTAGGTTAGATGCCTTACCGGTGAAACATTATCTAGCGAGTGTCTTCTGCTTTTTCTTTGCGCTGGAGTTTTTTTGGCATTCCCTAGAGAAAAAATGCACTACCGCTGTTTTTCGAAGGGCACTCTATTTCCAAACCGTCGATGCCCGTGTGGATCTTCCCAGTGGTGTTGGCTCCTGGTGGTACCCACTACCAAATACGATGAGTTCATTTTCAAGTCAATATTTTATTGTCGGCGCAGCGGCATCGCTCTGAGGATCATGCGATCCTGAAGTTTATTCTCAGTGTCCGGTGAGAATTACCCATCATCGACCATAAATAGCGCCACCTTCAGAGAGCCTATACGAGCGCGGTTATGGTAACTTTCCCACTAACAAGTAACCTTTGAGATTTCTAGCAGTTCCATCGATAGGCGCGAAATTAGCTCATGTGTGATATTTCTTTTCATTACTCTCTAGCTTAGAGGAATTAGAGGTTTGGACGTAAAAAGTTCCTGGGACTTTTTATTTCTGGTTATTCACTAGTTGTGAGATACGGACCGGCAGTTCATGCTTGTGGATCAGAAACGAATCAGAAACTCGTCTTTTTTCTTTCAATTTAGTACAAGTCTCAGAAGCTTGAAAGTCCACCTTCCCATTTAGACAGTCATGTCTGGAAAAAAATCTGAGAAGCATATGATTGAAATAGAAGGAAAACGAAGGCGTTAAAAGAAATGAAAAAACAAGACGAGAAGGGAATCAGAATCTTATTCAAGGCAGTACTCATGATGAAAAAGTTTTTAAAGTGTTGTTTGTACAAGAAACAGAAAACAAAGTCAATAACCTAGAAATTTTAAAGCACAAAGTCATTTCCGAAATTACGTTACGTTACGTTAGAATCATTACGTTAGATTTGTCTGCAGCTCCCAAAACACACCGAATGGGCGTAATTAAATATTTCAAAGGTTTTGTGGCACAGTTTTCTCAGGTACTTAAGAGTTCTGTAAGAACACTTCCATATTAACCTCTACTTCGTGGACTCACCTACTCAGAAACGTCGAAAAGTAGCATACGGTTTTTATCGTGAAAACTGCCTTTGAATGAATAATATTTTCCTAACCACGATTCTATGTTTAAAAAAATTTTAAATTATGTAAACAAAACAGTCAAATCGGAACTTACGAATAGGAAGTTTTTTTTATGAATAATTTGTATAAATCACCAAAGCAAGACTGAAGATTGATGGGTTGTAATAAGTCCCACGTTTCGACGACTTCGTCGCTCTCAAAGACTGTAATTGCTTGAAGTCGGGCTTGAAATGAAACGCATCCGACCATGTTCAAAAAAGGAGAGCCAACCACTTCCTGAATCTGAAAGGGGGCTTGAATTTGACGATCTCGGTCAGGTGACAACCTCTCAAACCAATGAGTTTCATTGAGCTCCTTCGTGTCCGCTGAGGCTGTCTTTTTAAAGGCACTATTCGCAATGAAAATCGCTTTTCTGTTTTTTTTTGCCTATCTTGAAACCGGTCCCATTCTGATTCCGATGATGCTTCTAGAATCGTACAAGACCTTCTGGGAATGGAGTTATGGTCCCTCAAAAATTAAGCTAGGGAAGCATGGTGGACGAATTGTCCGAGGCTTGTAACTTCCGTCTTTTGCAGCCAATGTATGCGAGCTGCCCTGAGTAAAGAGAGAAGTTGGGAATGAAGGGAAGAACGGGGCTTTTGATAGGAAACCAACGCTCAACTCACGATTTCGAGTGTTCCTTTGTTCACGTCGAGGGGCGGAAAGGGGCGGGCTTGCCCAGGATGGCGGGGTTTGCCAACTTTTCTAAGCCGTTTTGCGGCTCCTGGGTGGCTTTTCGCCCCGTTTCTTCAACGTTGTTCTGCTTCTGAGAGCCACGAGAAGCGTTTGTCATGAAAAATTCGAGAATGAAGTTTATCGCGAACAGTGCCTTTAAGGCTTTTTTGGGCATACTGCTCGACTTCTTAAAGACAGTGTTCACAATAAAAAATGTGTTTCAGTTTCCACTAGGAATGGGTAGTGAAAGGGCACACTGTGACGTCGACGTCGAAAGAACGCATAAAAGCGAGCCAGGAAGAGCCTCAAAAGAGCCCTAAATTGCCACTTCGAGCGCAACACAAACCACAAATGCGCAATGCCCGCCCTCCGACGTTAACAAGTGAAAATTTGAGATCGTGAGATGAGCTATGGTTTCCGGTCAATAGCTCCGTTCTTTCTTTACTCAGGTCAGCTCGCATACATCGGCTGTAAAAGACGGAAGTTACAAGCCTCGGACAACTCGTACACCATGCTTCTCCAGCTCAACTTCTGAGGGACTATAACTCCGTTCCCAGAAGGTCTTGTACGATTCTAGAGACATCATTGGATTCAGCATGAGACAGTTCCCAAGATAGGGGAGAAAACTGAAAAACGATTCTCATCGTGAGCACTGCCTTTAAAGGTTGCCGTCCGCCATCGATTTTGGGGAGTGATGAGCTATGGCTTACCGCCACCCCCCACCAGCTGAGCATTCTCTTCCAGGCGCTACTCATATTCCTCAACGCCAGATCGTGACGCATGGGCGTGGCGTGGAGTATGAATGGCTCAAAAAATGAACACCAGCGCGGCACGCGCGTGACGCCCGCTCCGCCATATGGCGATGGCCAAGACGACTTTTTCATCACTTTCAGTATTAAGCCATTAATTTCATCCCGTTTCATAATGAGGCATTCCAGTTTTATCCTCTGCTATCATCATGGTGAACGCGTGTACCAGGCTGTTCAATAGGTTTTGTCGTTCGATAAGAGAGGGAGTTGCTACTAGCTCGATTTTTTTTTGTTTTGTTGGTACACTCTTCATATGAACGTATGTGAAGTTTCATTTCAATCTGTTGATTTGATCTTTGTCTACAAGCCATTTAGTGTCGCCGTGTCACAGCAATGGAAAAAATTGAATATCATGCAGTGATAAAATTCTTATTTATGGAAGGTGTAGCACCCAAACGAAATTCACGAACGAATGTCAAAAGTGTATAATGATTGTTCACCTACAATTAGAACAGAAGAAATATGGGTTGCCAAATTTAAACATCGTCGTACAAGTCTTGAAGACGATCCAAGTGAATTACGTGCAAAAAGCGCATCAACACCAGAAATCATAACCAAAATACAGGATATTGTTTTGGAAGATCGTCGTTTGACTGAGAGAGATTTAGTAGAGGCTCTACACATATCATTAGGCAGTGTGAGCCCTATTTTAAGTAAAATTTTGGGTTTTAGAAAGCTGTGTGCACAATGGGTGCCGCATTCGCTAACATTGGAACAAAAAGACATTCGAATGCCTTTCTCAGGAAGATTTGGAGCGTTCTTAAAAGGATCAAGTGGATTTTGTGCGTCGATTCATCACTCTGGATGAGAATTGGGTCTATCACCATGATCCTGAATCAAAACAAGAGGCTAAAGAGTGGTGTGAACCTGGTTGTTCGGCTTCGAAATGATTTCGTGTCCGGAAATCGGCCAGAAAGGTTATGGCATCAGTTTTCTTTGATTCGAAAGGAATTTTGTTTGTGGGTTACCTGCCAACTGGTAAAATCATTAATCCTGAGTATTATTGCAATTTTTTGGACCATCTCAAAGACAAAAATCAAGAAAAAAGGCCCGGTTTGAAGAAAAAAATCATTTTTCATCAGAACAATGCACTCTGTCACAAGAGCATTTTGACAATGGCTAAAATCCATGAATTAAAGTTCGAGTTGTTGGAGCATCCACCGTATTCACCAGATTTGGCCCCCAGCGACTCCCATTCGTTACCAGAACTCAAACAATTTATACGTGGCAAGCGTTTTTCATCAAATGAAGAGGTCATAACGGCTGTTGAAGCGTATTTTGCAGACCTTTCGGATTCTCACTTCAGGGATGGGATCCACAGATTAGAGGTTCGTTGGAGCAAGTTTATTAATGCTCAGGGAGATTATACTGAATAATAAAGTGTATTTTGAACCATAAAATTGTGTTTTTCTTATGCAACGACAAAACTTATCGAACAACCTTGTACACTATTCGCTTGCTTGGAAAAGTTAAGATACACTTTATTCCGATAACGTGTATTGTGTATTCTGGAGTAATCATAATGGGTCTGCAGCATTGCAGCGACCGGCGAGCGGTCGCCGAGCGTCAACCTCGACGCGGCGACAAAAGTGTTTCCAAACTTCATCGTCGCTGCGTTGGTTGCCGCTCGCGGCAGTGAGGCAGAGCCGTCGTGACTCGCGACATCAAAACTCCGCGACTTGAACTCTGCAGAGCCCTACCCTCCCCGAAACCGCGTCACGCGGGTGGCATGCTCTGAAAGCGTACCCTCTCCAACGCCACGTTGGTGTGTGACGCGCTGGCGTTGTGAAGTATGAACAGCGTCTCTTTGGACGGCAGAACCCGAATGATGCACGCCCGTACCACATGCCATATGGGTTGATCTGGCATGCTGTGTTCGGCACACACGTGAGCAGTGAGCGGCTGCACTATGGCTAGCATAGTGGAATAACCAGAAAAATTCGGTCGTCATTGCAATTCATTCATTAACGTTGTTTGTGTTTTCGTCGCGGCAGCGTATCATCTACAATTCCTCTAGAGTCGTTCTAACCCCTATTGCGTACCCATAAGCGAGAACCGTACACTTTATATAGAAATCGTCTCTATGGTGCTCTCCCGTCTGGTGCCTACAAAGAGATTCTCTCACGCGCTTCTACGCTTGAACAAAATATGTTCGTTCACGCTGAATGCCCAACATCCTTCCAGTTTCGCCATCGCATTTCAGATCAAAAACCGGAGCTGGTAAATAACTCCTTTTTGAGCGCAATGTCTAACTGTTTTAGTCGGACAAATCATGCAGTTCGGCATCTCATGAGCTCTGTCGTATAACCTGTTTGGGACTAATTTGCGTCTGAGATCGTTTTTGCGGGTGTTGACCAGAACAAAATCATTGTGTAAGTCCATGTGTAAAATCACTGGTAGTAGACATTAATGTACGTATGGCCGCGGTGCCTTGGTCTGAAATGAATGTAGTTAAAGACACACTTCATTCTCACGCTCTTGACGGAGGTTGTGCCGTGCTTGCCGGTGCTTCGATGCTTCATATACGTTTAGGCTTGCTTTTTGCCTGGCTAGCATTTGTGACTCCTCACGCTCTGCAGGACCCGTGCATACGCTCACAGCTGTCCTGCACATGTTGCGTACAACAGCATGCTTTACCTACATACTTTACATACACATTTTACGATCAACAGATTTTTTTCTATTTGGTCCAGCGGTGGTGACCAAGAAGTTAATGACGGATAGAGATCATGTTCCTCGCCTCCACAAGAGGCTTTTGACTGTCATAAGGGGTCTACAGAGTTGAAGTCGCGGTGTTGCACGCAGCGACGAACAACGCTGGTGATGTAACATCGATTACCTTCGGTGACGATGGCGATCGACGCAGCGTGAAGGGCGACGAGGGGGTACCGCAGAGTGTATTGACGCCGCGACGGCCCTACATCACTGCCAGCGAGCGGCAACCGAATCCACGACGATAATGTTTCTAAACATTTTTGTCGCCGCGTCAAGGCTGACATTCGGCGACCACTTGCCGGTCTCTGCAACTCTGCAGACCCTATAGAACTCAAATAAACAGCCCACTTACCGCCGGCCAAGTCGGACTACTCGACTTCGCGCGGCTCCAATTTTGTGAGCGTGGCACAGCGTCCCACTTCCCGCGGAGAGAGAGGCTTTCCCGTCTTCCAGCGGAGTGTCGGCGGGCAGTCGGCTATTCTTGGGGGTCATCGAACACTCCTCATCAATTCTCTTAAAGGCAGCAGACACGCTCGAAAAACTTGTTGAGATAATTACGTTTCTGAAGTCGCATGACCACTAGTAGACTGGTCAAGCCGTTGGAAGCGTCAAAAAGAGTCAAAACTACTAAATTTCTGCAATGCAAATCGAAAAATTTCCGCAACCCCGCCCCAAAATACAAACTCGTCCAGATTGATAGTACTAATACGGTCCCTTTCGCTGGTTTTTGATGCTTTCAAAGAGGTTAACGTTCCAGAACAGGCTGTAAGAGTATAACGGCTTCTCTATCTTAACCGTTTTGTTGCTAATATTCGCTGTTTCAACCGCGCGCCGTAAAACTCGTCCACTTTCACCTGATAACAAAATAACCGTGATTCCTCTATTTGCACACAGTTTTCGTTACATTTTACGTCAGTTCTCAATACAACCAGCTCCAAACCTTTGATTTATGTCATAAAGTTGATACCATTTTTGAGCGTGTCTGCTGTCTTTAAAGGCACAGTACACCCTCAGATATGAATTTTGTGATTTTCATTTGTTTGTGTAGTAGACCCCGTCTGTATAACACTTGCCAAGTGCGAGATCTCAATTCCTCCAAATAAGCGAGATAAAAGCGACCACCACGGGCCCGACCCCCTTTACTCACCACCACAGGCCCGGCCCCCTTCCCGAATTTCGGCCTTGATAGCGGCTAGATGGATGAATGAATTCTCGAGAACTCGTGTTCTTCAGTCCATTGCCGGACTCTCTCCTTCTCCTGGCTCGCTCTCGTGCAACGATTGCTAATAAAAGGAAATACAGACCTAGGACAACTCGTCCACCAGTTTTTCGCCCTCAAACAACAGGCTTTTTTAAGAGCCATAGGTCCTTTCGTAGGGGGTCTTGAACGAAATCAGAGATACCACTGTGATCAGCGTGTGACCGTCTCCAAAACAAGCATGAAAACTGAAAAACAATTTTCTGGGTGTACTGTGCCTTTAGAGTGTGCAGCATTTACAAGCTCTTTTTTGTAAGTCTGACGAGGGAAGGACACTTGAGCAAAGTGGTCATTCATAGTAAGATCCACTTTACTAGGGCAATATTCTTCAGTGGATTTATATTTCTCTCCCTTTAGCTGCGGAAAACCCAACGTTTTGGGGACTGCTTCTAGTTGTTAGCAATACACTATGTGACCTTGTGTTCCAACATGTCTTCGTTATAAAACTATAAACATACACTGGTCAGTTGTGTGGATTCATAAACGTAACGTTGTCGAAAGCGAAACTATTTTTTAGTGATTTCCAGCTAGTCTTCAATATGAGAATACCGAAATATTTTTCCCGCTTACCCCTGGTATGGAAAAGGACGCCTGGAATACCAGCCTGAGCCAGAAGAACAAGAGAAGCCACAACCGGTGATTTTATCTTCGAGTGTTTTTGGGCCATCAATAATCTTTTGGACCTGAACAATGTGCAATTTTTACTCAACTTCTAAATGTTCAAATTTTTTCGCTTGTAACAGGGATTTTGCAAACATCCTTCTTCATGTTCGTTCCATGGAATGTCTTAGCTCTCTGTTTATGGTGAAAAGAGACCTCTCATTAACTAATCCAATGTATATAACACTGAGTTATCCACTCATGCCTCGCGCTTTGATCCTACCGCACTTTTGCGCAACCACAAATAGCCAGAAGGAGCACTGTGCTACCATGAGAAACCCCCTATGGCACGATTACCTTCAGCATGTGAGTTGAACGTGAGTTCTCCGTCAGACAACCTCCCTCTCCCTAGGATGAAAACGATTTTGTGCAGTGCTTGACCGCAATCCCTTGTGTCGTCGGCTTGATCCGAGAAATCGTTTCACAAGAGTGTCTTATGACGGGGGCGCATTGTCTCAAGCATGAACAGCTGTTGCCTGACCATCAAGGATTTGAATCCTCGGCGCAGTGATTAGCACCGGCACATTGCGACACAATTCGCCGCAGAAAGAGGCCGCGCATGCGCGAATATACCGTATCCACTGCCACCGTAGTCCGAAAGGTACTTAGCCATAATGAAAGCCATAATGAAAGCAAAGCGCTCCTCAATAATTCACAGCACAGAGACATCTTGCTGTTAGATAATTCCCTAGAATATTGGAGTAATCGTTAATTTAAACGATGTCATCAGGCTGTTTAAAAATCGTAGTTCTTACAAGGGCTCTCAAGGGATAACCAACGCTTGACCGCCTTCCTGAAATCCGCCACTGATTCATAGCCTTGTCTTTAAGGGGCCAAATCGGAAACGGCCTCCTTTCCCAATGATACTTTCGGACGCAGAATTTCAACCAGTCCTGTATATGTGCGACGCGATCCACCGAAAAAATTTTGAAAGCGTTTATACCCATAAGATTTTTTTAGTTGAGCACCGCCTGACATTTTTGGGTTTTGGACGGTTTCGACGCAAAAACTGCTGACGAGATTGCCACTATTTCATGGAAAAGAAGTGGGCGTGTTAGCATTTCCATGAACAGGTTAGCCTATCATCTTCATAGAAGATTTCGCGATGGAAATATTCTTGAAACCTGCTGCTGAACACGAATATGATGAGAGTTTGTCGATTTTTGAAAGATCATACTAAGAATCGATGAGCTACAGGGTCAAAATTTAGAGATGCCTGAAATCGGTGGTCTAGCCAACATCTAGGGGGTGTGTATACAAGTCTGTTGGTACCTGCTCGTTGGTGCCCCTGCTTCTACTGAACCCAGCAGACGTTTGAGTGTACACAGGGAACGTTCGAGCGATATAGCGTGCACAAATATATCGCAAAGTATAAGTATCCCGCACATTGCATAAAGGTGTCGCCGTCCGGCACACTAAGGCCTCTGGTCCATAACACCTTAGGATCCGTACCTAGGGAGTTCATAGAGTCTTTGGTCACAAGCCACAGTTTTGCCACCCTGAACTGTCGATCGCTTTCGAGTGATATCCAAAAACTGCGCTATCCAGACTTCTGAGCTATTTCTATGCACCGTTTGCTGCTTTTGCAGGAAACCCGCCTCAGAGGATAGACCCGTCATCAGCGTCGGAGAGTACACCATCTACTGCGGTAACGCTGACGATAGAAGAGTGGGAGGCTGTCCAATAGCTGTAAGGAAGGATTTTAATGATATGGTCAAGGAGTTCGGCTCAACGTCGTGTCGGAATGCATTCGTACGACTGCGGGATCACAGAGGATTCAATCTGTGGATAGTGAGTGCTCATGCGCCCACTGAAACCGCCGAAGACCATTCGAAGGATGCGTTTGATGAGGAACTAAATACGTTGCTGGGCAGGATACCTTGTCAACATGCTGTTGTCGTGGGGATTGACGCAAATGCGAGAATGGGACTTGATCAGGAATCCGAAGTACTCGGTAAATGGTTCTACCCAGTGGAGCAAACATCGGACAATGGCTACCGCCTTGTCGACTTTTGTGAACGCAGTGGTCTGATTATTGCATCGGCATTCAAGAGGAATCATCGCCGCCATCAGCTTACGTGGCAGGGACCAACCCCGCTATCTCCAGAAGAGCAGCGGAAGCGGAAGATGACAACTTTGAAACTACAAGCTTGACTATGTCCTGACGAGGAATATTCCAGTATCGGACATTCGAAGATCTAGAGCTGTGTGATGTCGCATTCGATTCGGATCACCGTCCTGTTCTGTTGAACTTCACTGCGAGGATTCATAAGAAAGCGAGGGGCTCAGCCTCTCCAGAGGATTGACATGACAAGTCTCAGAGATGAAGAGTGCAGAAGGAATTTTCGACAACGCGTTTCTATTCACATCGGAGTACGGACTAAGAAGAAACTTTGCGACGCGGATTCTTTTGTCAAGTGCATCCAGGACGCTTCGAAAGAGGTTTTCCCGGTTGTACAGCCTAAGAAGAAGTTCGCCTACGTCTCAGAAGAAACAACATCTACCTACAACAGAGTATGTGCTCTCCGAACTGCAGGAAACTTCGTGGAGGAGAAGCGTCTGAGGAGAAAGTTGCGTCGGCAGCTTCAAAGTGACCGCGAGCGAGAGTGGACGTGTAGAGCTAAGGAGTTCGAGAAGGCTTGGGAGGAGAAGAATCCGAGGAAAGCCTACACGTTGCTGCGACAGTATAGCGGGAAGATGAAGAGATGTTCTCCTGTCTTGAACACTACCAATGGAGTTGCAGTTGGTGATGCGACGCTGCCAGTACGGAAGGATTACTTCAGTTTACTACTGCATCGTCCAGCGCCATCAGTACCTGAGCTCCCGCATGTTCAGAGAGCACATTACGATGTCAGTGAGGAACCGCCGACTGAGTCTGAAGTTTTGGATTGTGTCCGGAAAATGAAGAATGGAAAGGCTGGTGGAGATGACAACATCACTGCTGAAATGCTGAAAGCTCTTCCTCCGTCTGGGATTCGTGAAATGACCAACACCATCCGTGCTATATGGATGAGCGAAAGGATACCCGATTCGTGGAGACATGCGATCATCGTACCTCTTCACAAGAAGCTATCCGTCACGGATCCTAAGAACTACAGAGGAATCTCTCTACTTCGTGTCATGTACAAAGTTTTAGAACGTATCATTCTCGAGCGACTTATCAAACATCGTGAAAGAATGACCAGAGATGAGCAAGCCGGTTTTCGACCTGGAAGATCGACCATCGACCAAGTGTTCGTCGTGAGAAGAGTAATTGAATCGTGGCAGCGGTTTTCGAAGGCATTACAGCTTGCTTTTTGAACTTTGAAGCCGCGTTCGACTCTCCTCACCGTGATCGATTGCTCAATGCTCTGCGAGCAGATGGAGTCCCGGAAAAGTATGCTCGGTTAATCGAGGACATGAACAAAGGAACAACAGCAGCAGTTCGTGCACCTGTCGGATTTACGTCAGCTTTCGAGGTGAAAACAGGAGTAAGGCAAGGAGCCGTTGCAGGACCTTTTCTTTTCAACGTTGCCGTTGATGACATCATGCGTAGAGTTGCAGAACAGTTTCTTGTGGACGTGATCATAACACCATCAGGACGCTCCTTGTCGACCTGGAGTACGCCGACGACATCGTGTTATTCGCTGAAAACAACGCAAAACTGCAAAGGATTGTGAACCTCGTTTCGAAGTATGCCGCAGCCTATGGGCTTCGTCTTCGTCCCGACAAATGCAAGCAGATGTGGGTCTCTCAGAGGCCTTCAACTGGAGTTTGTGTGGACGGACAACGTATCGAACTGGTGGACGATTTCTGTTATTTGGGCTGTTTGCTGAAGAACGATGGTAGTTATGCAGCGGATATTCGACAACGATGTGCAGAAAGCTACGTCTGTATTTAATTCTCTAACCAAGTGTTTTTGGTTTACCACCATCGCGAAGGAAGTCAAGTTGCGCGTCTACCTGTCCACTATTCGCCCTATCATGATGTACGGATTGGAGACGTGGGCAGCACCGAAGACGCAGATGGAAAGGTTGGATTGCACAGAAGGAAGCTTTTTAGGCGTTTGCTCCGGATAATTCTGGCCGCGTGTATGCCATAACGAAGACCTTTACAAGGAAACCGACGCAGTACATAAACGCTTGACACGAGGGAGGTGCCAGCATCTCCTAACGCCATCTCAAGCAGCAATGGAAAGTCGACTTCGACTGCTCGGGCATATACTAAGGAGAACGCCGGATCGTCTCGTACAACACGCTTTAAGAATGCTTCCGAATCCTGTCTGGAAACGGCCACCTGGGCGTAGGCGAAAGTTCTGGACGGATGTGGTTAAAGAGGATTTGAAAGTCACTCGGGATCGAAAAACAGTTCAGGCGCGATGTTTTGTTTCGCAGGAAATGGAATAGCGACAGCTGGATGGAATGTGTTCAAATTGTGGCTGAAGACCGAGAAAAATGGACACGGCTGACTACTAGGACGGCACACCTCGGTGAAGATGCGGAGTGACAGCGTCAGGCGAAAGCCAACCGATTGAGTCAAGTAAGTCAAGCCAACATCAATCCGGTGGCCTACTATCAGAAAGCGTCAAGAAAGAACGTCTCAGCTGCGATTCAAAGGCGTCGTTCGCGCTAAAAATCAATTTTCATTTTTGGGCTCAATTTCATGATTGAGCTCGGTAGACCACATTGGTAAACTTTGGCGCGTCAAAAACGTGGCAATGAGGTTGGAAGGCGTCAGAGATGAAGATCCGCCACCAAATGTCACCAGTCATCTAGCACTTTCTCCTAGAATGTTGGTGCGACCGTAAGACAACATGAAAAATAGTTACGGCGCGAAGTCCACATGCAGAAAAACTCCGAAAATGACAGTGACGAGGGCCTCCAATAGCAGAAAACTTTGAAAAGGATTTCGGCGCGAAATTCAAATTCGTATTTACAATGTGTTCCGATTGACTTTTCTTTACAAATGAAGGTTTTTATGGGCCCTTCGATATTTTCGTTTACTAGAGAGGCCAAGCTACACAAAAACATAAAAATAATATACGGTTTTCTGCGCGTATCGTCCGCGCTGAAAACCGATTTCCGGTTTTTGTGTTTTATCATTCAAGTGGACCTTGATCAGGCCATTCCCAAAGTGTGCGGTCTCAAAATTGAACCGAAATGGACTTTTCACCAGTTGAAAACGTCTTTCTGGAGTTCGGGTGCTATTTGAGTCGATCATCTGTTACGTCCGTTCACCAAATGAGAAACTAAAATAATTGATTAGCAAGTGATATAGTACAAATGGGTGGGCATTGATGAAATATATCATATGATCGCGTGATGAATGTGTTTTCTGCACATCGTCTGTAAGCCTTTTCTCCTTGAAAATCATCTGGAAGAAAGATGAACGGGGCTCGTCTGCGGCGCTGATCACGATTCTGAAGTGCGTATGTTGATTTTCGAATGATTTTGGTTGTTTCGGTTCAGAGAATGCCATCGAGGAAACTTTTTGCTGAACGCTCAAAAATGAATGTGTAGGTTTAACTTGAATCGCCTTTGTATGGATTATTCAACATGAACATAAGGGTCGACCATTCACATATTTCCGGTGGATTGCTGCAGGCTACGGTGGATATACGGCGAGAATTTGGTTAAGATAATCTCATCGCGTTGAATGTCTTTAGGTTTTGGGCAAGTTTTGGGCAGCTTGGTAAGAGCTACAGACTTGGTTCAAGCACTCCAATTGGGATTATTCGAGTGCTAAACACGAATCTGAATGCAAATGGTTGATTTTCCGAGCACTAAGATAGGATATGCTAGCTCTACCAACTCTAAATAAACATTGATCCCCAGAATATCCACAAATAGAGCCATATTTGTGTTCATCACCACTAAAGGCACGGCGTACCGTGAAAATGCCCTCTTAAATTTCGGCCTATATTGAGGCACGGTTCTACACTGATTCCATGACTTCTCTGTAACCGCACAAAAACTCCTGGGAACAAAGGAACGGTCCCTTAAAAGTTGCCTGAAATTGAGCGGCGAATTCATGGTAGACGATGTCTAAGGATTTCAATCTAATTGGTAGAGAAGCTGGGAACGAAGAGAAGATCAGGGCTATCAAAAAACCCATCGCTCATCTTGCCACTGTTGAACTCAAGGCATCGTCTAGGGACGTGGCGAAGTGGCTTCTTTCTGTGAGTGCTCTAGAGTAGCTTCTCCTTTTATGCGTGTTATTAATAGGAATTGAGAGCTTGCACTTGATAGGTGTTATATAGGGTTGAGTCTACTTCAAAATGATGAAAAACCACAGATCTTGTCCCTAGACTTGGACTGTGCCTTGGAGAACCTCCCCAACAAGAACGGTTTTGACTAAATCTGATTCATCTTCGGAACACCTTAAAAACCGCAAGCCAAGACTTCTATGAGAAGCCTGTTCAATACCCTATCCTCAATCCTTTATTTGCGCCACTTAGCGATGAACATTTCTCACCTAATTTGTGCTCCGAGATATGCACTATGCGTTTCATCGGTACCAATACAATACCGCTCATAACATGTGTCCCAAAACGCGTCGGCGACGCGAAAGCGCGTCGGAAACGTCGTTTTCGTTCAGAGTGAACGATTTCGGAATCTGAAAACACCGTTCGATTCGTCTAGTCGCGCTGATTCCAAAAATGTATTGAGGTTTGAGAAAAAAAAACAAAATTTCGACCTAGTTATGACCTACTTTCTCAGAAAAGAACCAAAATCTTTCAAAGTAGATGTTTTCAAAATTTTAAAACGTCAATGCATTGGTATTGTCATGCTGATTTAAAAAATGTATGCATAGTAAAGGTCAGTCCGCTTCTTGGCCTACTTTGATTTTTTTTTCAATTTTAATTAATTCAAACTCTTTTCAAAGCGGCTATTTTGAAAATATAATAGCACCATTCGATTCGCAGCGTCATTAAGATTAAAAAATGTGTTAAAATGCGGAATAAACTTGATATCAAGCCTTATTATCGTTCATTTACGACAGAGCTTTCTGATGACCTCACTAATTACCTTCTAAACTGGCGCTGCCTACAAAAAGTGCAATCTTGGGCAAATCTGGTGGAACAACATTTCGCACCTTTACCTCTAGTCATTAATAACACATGCATTTGGCACAGTTTCGAATGCATTTCAAAACTACTGCAAGGCTGTTTTCTCTTCTGCTTCTAATGATAACTCCGTTGACAGCGGACTCAAGTGTTTAACAAATTGCTTAAATCGACTAAAGACATCGATGTGAGCACAGTGATCTATTTTTAATGTTTCTAGGGATGGTTTCGTCATTTTCCATTTGCTGGGGCGGCCAATACACGGGCGACTCTCCGCTAATGGCGAAGTCATCGACTAGCCGTGTTACGGTAAGGCGCTGCTCACGCAAGCAAAATAAAAACGATTTTGACCGGAGCACTTCAAAAATCTGATTTGAAATCGTATTTACTTCTGAAATCAGGAAATCCGATATTTTTATCAAATTTCAAAAATTTCAGTTTATTTCAATTTTCAAATCTTCCAATTATTTTAATTTTGAAAAAATCTCTGATATCAACTCGTATTTATTCTTGAAATTAAGAACTCCGATTTTTGACTTGAAAATTTACAATTTATTTTAAATTTCAAAATTTTAGTTCAATTCAATTTTTGAAAAGGTTTGATATAATATCGTATTTACTTCTGAAATCAGGAATTCCAATTTTTCAAACTTTGTAAAATTCGCAGTTTATTTCGATTTTTCGAAACTTTCCATTTATTTTACCTCTGAAAATAACTCTGATATAAACTCGCATTTATTCTTGAAATTAAAACTACGACTTTTTCAGATTTCAAAATTTTCAATATATTTCACTCTCAAAAATTTCAGTTTATTTCAATTGTTGAAAAGAAAAATCGTATTTACTTTTGAAATTAGGAACTCCGACTTTAACCAGATTTCAGAAATTTCCAGTTCCTTTCAATTTTGAACATTTTCAATTCATTTGAATTCTGAAAAATCTTAATCCAATTCGAATTTTAGAAAGGTTAATAGAAACTCCGGGAATTTTGTTTTAATTCAATTTTTTCAACATTTTAACTTTATTCAATTTTCTTAAGAATTGAGGCCCTGCTGAGAAACTCCGTACTTAAACTTCCCTTCAAAGTCAGACACTTTTAATGCAATATTGAGATTTGGCCGTTAGCGTCTCGCGTCAGATCGCGGGCCCCTAACATGCGCTGCAATTACTGGCCGCGCAACTCCTCAGCTGGGCCACCTCGCCACACACACACCGCACCGATCAATCGAGATAGAGTGTCAACTTTCAATTATTTTATGAAACTCTCTTATCGAGTCCAAATGCATCAAGCATTGAAGATGTTTCGCAAAATTTCAGAAGATTAGGTACGAGGGTTTGTCTACAGATTTGGAACCTTGGCAGAGCTCGACTAGTGTGACCCTGCACCCCTCACATGATGGTTGATTTACCAGCGCGAGCTGGCTCTCTCCGCCGCCACTGACCATCACAATATCGACTGGATGGTCCACACAAGACGTAAATATTGAGAAATCTCCCCTAAATATACGTTCTCACTCACTAAGCGGTCAAAATGCTAATGAATTCCAGAAATCGTAAACCTTTAAGAATTAAAAGAACTAATTTTACAGGTTTTTTGTTTTTTTATCAAAAATTTATTTCATTTATTGTTTTCAATCTTTTGTTTTTCTCTGGATTTCCATAATTTTTACTTTTTTATTTTTTTGAGGCTGGTATCTTTATAATAGTTTTTTTTTAATTTAATCTTTTCAATTATTGGTTGCTATTTTCTTGTATACTTATTTATTATTTTATTAAAGTCTCTTATCGATCCAAAATGCATCCAGAATTGCAGAAATTCCAGGATTTTAGATTTTTTTTCGATTTCTTTCACAACTAAAAAAAACTTCCAATTCATTTCAAAATTCTAAAACTTCCAGATTATTTCAATTTTAAGTTTCGATTTTAATTCAATTTTCGAAAATTCTGATTTCCACTCGTATCCATTTTCGAGACTAAGAATTACGGTTTTAAAATATCAAACATTCCATTTTTCCCAATTTCAAAATTTCCAGTTTATTTCAGCTTTAGATAATTTCTAATTTCCAATTCATGCGGGAGTTTGAGGTTCAATTGGGAGTTTGTTTGTTCACACGGATTGAATCTCACTCGAGGCTCATACGTGTTTTACACGCTATCCTTCACATAAATTCAGGATTATCCACGCTTGCTGTTTTTCTCACCCGTCGTCCCAAGAGAATATTGATTGGAACGGTCCAGACGGAAGAAAACAGTGAGTCCATATTAACAAAATCTGCGTCGAATCATTCAGCGTCTAGAGCAGAAATGAAACTTGTGAAAATCGTCATTTTCCAGAACCTGAATGGCGAAATTTTCACACGAATCATCATTCCAGTCCTTGTTCCAGAATAAACACAGAATTTCTGGAGTTTGAGGATCATGTGTGAGTTTGTTCGCACGCAAGTATCTCTCGGAAAGATGCCCGTGCTGTGGTACACCTCCCACACCATCAGCCCTATAGGTTGACCCGTCCTACACGCGCGCACCGTGCATGCACCAGTGACCCTGTCTCGTCCAGAGCGCCAGTGGACCTCCATCGCGCCTGCGACGTATATCCCGCGGCAACACTTTCAGAAGCAATTACGATTTGAAATCAGAATGTTTTCGAGAATTCGAAATCTTGAAACTTTGAATGAACTGGAAACTTTTGAAATTTGAAATGAATTGAAAATTTTTGAAAATAAAAAAATGGAACTTTCAATTTCAGAAGTAAATTCAACTTCACATCATAATTTTTCTAAAAATTGAAAAAAACTGGAAATTTTTGAAATTTGAAATGAATAGGAATTTTCGATATTTGAGAAACTCGGAATTCTTGAAATTCGTTAATATTTTGACTGCTGAAAGAGTAGGAACGCATATTTAATGAAGATTTTTCAGTATTTCAGTCTTGTGTGGACCATCCAGTCGATATTGTGATGGTCAGTGGCGGCGGAGAGAGCCAGCTCGCGTTGGTAAATCAACCAGCATGTGAGGGGTTCAGGGTCACGCACCGGGCCAGCGTTGGCAAGGTTCCAAACCTGTAGACAAACCCTCGTAAAAGCCCTAGAACTTCCAAAATCTTGAAATTTCTGCAATTCTGGATGCATTTTGGATCGATAAGAGACTTTAATAAAATAATAAATAAGTATACAAGAAATTAGCAATCAATAATTGAAAAGATTAAATTAAAAAAAAACTATTATAAAGATACCAGATTCAAAAAAATAAAAAAGTGAAAATTATGGGAAATCCAGAGAAAAAAAACACAGATTGAAAGCAATAAATGAGAAATAAATTTTTGATAAAAAAAAAAACCTGTAAAAATAGTTCTTTTAATTCTTAAAAGTTTACGATTTCTGGAATTCATTAGCATTTTGACCGCTTAGTGAGTGAGAACGTATATTTAGGGAGATTTCTCAATATTTACGTCTTGTGGACCATCCAGTCGATATTGTGATGGTCAGTGGCGGCGGAGAGAGCCAGCTCAGCGCTGGTAAATCAACCATCATGTGAGGGGTGCAGGGTCACACTAGTCGAGCTCTGCCAAGGTTCCAAATCTGTAGACAAACCCTCGTACCTCAATCTTCTGAAATTTTGCGAAACATCTTCAATGCTTGATGCATTTGGACTCGATAAGAGAGTTTCATAAAATAATTGAAAGTTGACACTCTATCTCGATTGATCGGTGCGGTGTGTGTGTGGCGAGGTGGCCCAGCTGAGGAGTTGCGCGGCCAGTAATTGCACCGCATGTTAGGGGCCCGCGATCTGACGCGAGACGCTAACGGCCAAATCTCAATATTGCATTAAAAGTGTCTGACTTTGAAGGGAAGTTTAAGTACGGAGTTTCTCAGCAGGACCTCAATTCTTAAGAAAATTGAATAAAGTTAAAATGTTGAAAAAAATTGAATTAAAACAAAATTCTGGAGTTTCTATTAACCTTTTTTAAAATTCGAATTGGATTAAGATTTTTCAAAAATTCAAATGAATTGAAAATGTTCAAGGTGAAAGGAACTGAAATTTCTGAATCTGGTTAAAGTCGGAGTTCCTAATTTCAAAAGTAAATACGATTTTTCTTTTCAACAATTGAAATAGGCTGAAATTTTTGAGAGTGAAATATATTGAAAATTTTGAAATCTGAAAAAGTCGTAGTTTTAATTTCAAGAATAAATACGAGTTTATATCGAGTTATTTTCAAGAGGTAAAATAAATGGAAAGTTTCGAAAATCGAAATAAACTGCGAATTTTAAAAGTTTGAAAAAATTGGAGATTCCTGATTTCAGAAGTAAATACGATATTATATCAAACCTTTTTCAAAAATTGAATTGAACTAAAATTTTTGAAATTTAAAATAAATTGTAAATTTTCAAGTCAAAAATCGGAGTTCTTAATTTCAAGAATAAATGCGAGTTGATATCAGAGATTTTTTCAAAAATTAAAATAATTGGGAAGATTTGAAAATTGAAATAAACTGGAAATTTTTGAAATTTGATAAAAATATCGGATTTCTGATTTCAGAGTAAATACGATTTCAAATCAGATTTTGAAGCGCTCCGGTCAAAATCGTTTTTATTTTGCTTGCGTGAGCAGCGCCTTACCGTAACACGGCTAGTCGATGACTTCACAATTAGCGGAGAGTCGCCCGTGTATTGGTCGCCCTAGGGACTTCAGCAAATGGAAAATGACGAAACCATCCCTAGAAACATTAAAATAGATCACTGTGCTCATATCGATGTCTTTAGTCGATTTAAGCAATTTTTTAAACACTTGAGTCCGCTGTCAACGGAGTTATCATTAGAAGCAGAAGAGAAAAACAGCCTTGCAGTAGTTTTGAAATGCATTCGAAACTGTGCCAAATGCATGTGTTATTAATGACTAGAGGTAAAGGTGCGAAATGTTACGGTTGTCTCCACCAGATTTGCCCAAGATTGCACTTTTTGTAGGCAGCGCCAGTTTAGAAGGTAATTAGCGAGGTCATCAGAAAGTTCAGTCGTAAATAGACGAGAATAAGGCTTGATATTAAGTTTATCCCGCATTTTAACACATTTTTTGAATCGGAATGACGCTGCGAATCGAATGGTGCTATTATGTTTTCAAAATAACCGCTTTGAAAAGAGTTTCAATTCATTGAATCTGAAAAAGCTGAGAGTAGGTCAAGAATCGGACTGATCTTGACTATGCATACATTTTTGAAATCAGCATGACAATACAAATGCATTGACGTTTTAAAATTTCGAAAACATCTACTTTGAAAGATTTTGGCTCTTTTCTGAGAAAGTAGGTCAAAACTAGGTCGAAAGTTTGTTTTTTCTCCAGCCTCAATACATTTTTGGAATCAGCGCGACTAGACGAATCGAACGGTGTTTTCAGATTCCGAAATCGTTCACTCTGAACGAAAACGACGTTTCCGACGCGCTTTCGCGTCGCCGACGCGTTTTGGGACACATGTTATGAGCGGTATTGTAGAAGCTTTGCCCGCCTACTGATCCTTGATTTGAATGACCTGTGGAGGGGACGAAATAAAAATGTTGAAGGCAGTGTTCACGATAAAAGTCGTTTTTCTGTTCTCCCGCCTATCTTAAAAACGGTTCCATGCTGATTTCAAGGATGTCCCTGGAATCATGCAAGACCCTCTTTGAAACGGAGTTATGGCCCTCAAAAATCAGCAAGGGAAGCATTGTGGACGAGTTGTCCGTGACTTGTAACTCCCATTTTTGCAGCCGATGTGTGGGAGATGAACGGAGTGAAGAGAGAAGTTAAGAATGAAGGGAAAAACGGGGCTTCTGATCGGGAACCATCGCTCATCTAACCACGAATTCGGGGAAACTGTTATAAGACTTGGGCAGAGTGGCCCAATGGGTTGACTGGCCCACGAGATTTTCACCCACTTATCGGCCGTTTTTCGTCGCACTTCCGTTCTTAATCTTCTTAGAGGACCCGAAGCTAACGTTCTAGCCAGAAAATGTGCAACTAAACCTTCGTGAACACTGCCCTCAAAAGAGAGCTCTACGAGAACATACTCATTCATTGCGCCCACAGGCTCAACACTTTCTGTTACACCCTAAACCGATGCAAATCGAGCTGCACTTCCAGACCCCTGATTTCTTTCGACGACGTTTTCCAACAATGCTATTTTGTCTAAAGCGTTCACCTGTCCCACAGTAGTGACAGATGAGTGAATGTGTCAAAAAACTCGATCTCCCGCGGCTTCGGTGCTTTTCATGCGCTAGTTCTGCGCCATTACGTCATACATAGCTGCAGCTGTATGTATCAGTCAGTCCCCCATAAAGCAAGGCTGAAGAGGTTGAGGAAGGAAGAAGCGGTTTCTGATGGTCCGTGCACCTGTTGCTTAGGTATTCTTTTGATGTGTGTCGCCGATTCGACATGATCGCCTTATTATTGTCCACAGCGCACGCTCCCTCACATAATGAAGGCATCCATTGGGTAATGGATGGACCCGCTATACCCGGGTGAGACCACACCACGAATAAAACGATGCCGACGATTAGACAACACCACGTCGTAAATGTGTGCAACATCTGATCGGGCGAGAGAAAGACATGACACTGACCAGGTGCCATTGACACACCCAAAACAATGTTCTCAACACAGATACATACTGCGTTTATACTACCATGAAAATCGCCTACTATAATAGATTGAAAGTAAAGAACTGAAGAGAAGAGCATATTCGAAGCAGTGTACCCAATAGATTTCACTTTCGAGTTCTCAACGGTATGCGGAATGACTGGTGCTCTACATAGCAAGGCACGCTCAAAAAGAACGCGACAACCCTTATGAGAGACTTTTTAGGTGCCCCATGTCTGCCCTCAAATAATATAAGTTGCTTTCAAAACGGGTCTTCCATCTACAATAAAAATGGATTTTTTTCATTTTGAAGAGAAGAAATGACAAAAATTGGGTTCATGGCTTGGGTGAGCAGTGTGGACACGCGGTCCTTTAGGTGTTAAATACGCTATTATTTATTGATTTATTTATAAACGTGGTCGAGCCGCATGAACACCACATTCATGATGAATACTTAAACTGAAATAGGGCAAGTAACACGAGACGCTACTCTCTTACAAGGGAAGTATACAAAGCGTAGGTCGGATCTTCGGAAACGAATTATATTGTCCGTATCTCTTGAGCATCTATAGTAAAACGCTGCAGTACCCCGCCACGAGCGGCTGGTTTCAAAAAGATATATGAGAGTTTCTGAAGTTTAGTGAAATGGTAAAGATGTCTTTCGAGGTGTTTTGGAAAAAATTCAGATTTTGCCCAAAACTGGGTATGTAAGGGTAATCTAGGGTGCTGAAAACTAATCCAGGGTTTGTTTGCCAAAGTTCTGAGGTTTACTGTAGGGACAAGGCTATGCCATTTGCCATTAAGATGCAAAAGCTACCTTTATAGCTCGAAATTTGACAAATGGACATCGAGTTCGTATTCACCGTCCCAAATAACCCCCACATACAAATTTGATTCAAATCTGAGACTTTGATCAAACTACTGTATAGTTCGCGCAATAATTTTAGTCTGATGAATGGACGGGGCTGCGACGGTAGTTCACCCCGCGCGAATCGAATCCCCATTCTCCAGTGAGGCTGCAAACCACGCACGGCCATCCGCTTGGCCCATGCGTCAGACTAAATCGAAAACGGAAACCATATACCCACCTTTAATCTATTGTAACCTTTACAAAATCGGAAAACGGACCTCAGATTCGTGTTAAACACATCAAAATTACCTCCAGATCTCGAAAGTGGCGTTGTGCCCTCAATCCCCCGCCGGATTGCTTTGAGCGAATTAAGCCGGAAATTTTTGAAGAATCGGAAAATAAACCACAGATTCGTGATTAGCGCCCAAAAAACCTAGGGAGAGCTTTAAGTCTAAATCTGGAACATTTTTCTGAAGCGCTTTCACAACTTCGAATTGAAATAAATAACCACTCAACTGAAAATCCGCCCAAAACGAAGATTTAAAGGCAGTGTTCACAATGGAAATCGTTTTCTTGTTTCTCCGCCTATCTTGAAAACGGCTCCATGCTGATTCCAATGATGTCTCTGTAATCGTACAAGACCTTCTGGAAATGAAGTTATGGTCCCTCAAAGATTGAGCTAAGGAAACATGGTGGACGAGTTTTCCGAGGGTTGTAACTTCCGTCTTTTGCAGCCGATGTATGCGAGCTGACCTGAGTAAAGAGAGAAGTTGAGAATGAAGGGAAGAACGGGGCTAATGACCGGAAATCATCGCTCATCTCACGATCTCGAGCTTTCATTTGTTCACGTCGGTGGGCGTGGAAAGTGCATCTAGGTGTGACGAGCTGACGGGTGTCCAACTTTGGAGCCGTAGGGAACCGTTCCAAGCTAATTTTTCATAGTTTTTTCAACGTTAGGGTTGCGCTAGGCCCCGCAGCAGCCGATCTCCACCAAAAAATCAGACATGGTTTTTATCGTGGACACTGCCTTTAAAGGCAGTGTTCACGATGAAAAAAGTTTTCGAAATTCCACTCAGATTTGGGTAGTGGAGGGACACTCCGTAACGTTAAAGTCGAAAGAACGCATGAAAACGAGCCAGGAAGAGCCCCAAAAGAGCCCGAAGTTGCAACTTCGAGCGCATTGAAAACCCCAAAAGCGCATCACACGCCCACCGACGTGAACAAATGAATGCTCGAGATCGTGAGATGAGCGATGATTTTCAATCATTAGCCCCGTTCTTCCCTTCATTCTCAGCTTCTCTCTTTACTCAGGTCAGCTCGCATAGATCGGCTGCAAAAGACGGAAGTTACAAGCCTCGGACAACTCGTCCACCATGTTTCCATAGCTCAATCTTTGAGGGACCATATCTGCGTTCACAGAAGGTCTTGTATGATTTCAGAGACACCATTGGAATCAGCATGGGGCCGTTTTCAAGATAGGCGGAAAAACAGAAAAGCGATTTTCATCGTGAACACTGCCTTTAAGTCCAAAACGCTATCAGTCTGCACAAAGTTCGGAAGATGTGCTTTTGCCCAAACCTTGCTCAGGGGGTTTTTTGGGCGCTGAACACGATTACGAGATCCGTTTCCAGATTTTCGTATGTTTACTGAGCGTTTTTGAAGGTACAAGAGGCACAAAAAACGACCGCTTCCAGCTTATAACTTGTCGCAACCAGCGACTCGAGACGGGGTATTGCACAGTTTAACTATAGATGTTCTAGAGATGCTAGCAATGCATTTCATTTCCGCAGATTCGACCTACGCTTTGTATACTTCCCTTGTAAAGAGAAAAAGTGTGGTTGGGCCATTTTGGAAATATCAAGATTGAATGCATATATTCGAATAGAACCGTTCAAATATATAGTAAAGATATCGAAAATTACGAGATCGTACATCCCGAATGCTGTTCAAAAAGCGCACTTCGAAAATGGGTTCATTCAAATCCATTCGGGATTGCGCACAAACCTCAATGTTTTTGCATATAAATAAGAAATGCTTCTGATATATTGCCCATATATGCTGGTCAATAATGTAATGCGGTGGCTGGGAATCTGTGTTCGAGTTGTCTGCCAATTCTATTTGCTCCATTTGTTTTGCACCCAAAGTTCAAAGTGATAGGTTATGTGAAATACATATCCTTCGCGTCTTGGGCGAGAAACATTGCAAGAAAACAGTCTTTGTGGCCTTTCGTCATATTGAACTCTGATGAAATTGGCCCATTCGGGAAATTCCAAAGAAGAATCAGCGTCGAGAGCTCTTTCTTTAGTAAAGGTATATGGCCTACTTCCAATTCGACCACAATATCCATATAAGAGTGAAATTCCGGGCCGCATTTGCGGACAAACGCTGCTGCAGCACGCAGCTCGAAGATAATCGTGCTCTTATAGACCGCGTGAACCCAGTTCCAGTCGCAATCCGTGTAGCAGCTACGGTTTTCCGCAGTTTCGTGTCGGAATTCCACTTCGATATGGTCTTGGGTTACGGGTGATCGGGTCTGCGTGTCTTCTGATTCAATCTAGAGGCGTTGGAGAAATATGAAACTCGCTAAGACTTATCTGACCCGTCTCTTATAACATGCGTTCATTGAGTTTTCTCCATCGATTAATAAGGAACCCGAAGTATAAACACAGCATTTGGTCGCGACATCATTCCATCGATAGCTATCGTCTGTTTTCCCTGGTGCAAATTTTCACTGCAAACAGCTTCGTGACTTCTAATTGAAACAAAATCACCATGGGTCTCTATTTGCCTCCTGAACTGACACAATACTACGAAAATTGCAAAAAAAAATACAGGCGGCAATCTGAGTACGCGAATACTCTGCGTGCTCTCAAAATGTCGACCAAAAGGCTACGCGATGGTTGAGCATGCTCAAACAGTTACGAATATTTTGAACCGCTCACTTTTACCGTTAGCCGGTTCAAAAATGGCTGGATAGTGAATTATAAAACGGACAGGTCACCTATCCCAGTGCCATCACAGCTTTTGCATGACTTAATTGATGCGCCTGTCATTTGAACCAATTAGTTGTTCATAACGACCCCCGTGTTTCCAAACCTCAGCGGTCAGTCAGTTTCTTAGATAGTTATGGCGCGTGTGCTAATGGTGTTAATGATGAGGTGGTTGCGATTTGGCAAAGCTGACCGACTCAGTTAACGAGCTACTCCAACGGTCGTTAACATCGGCCATGATAGCAGACAGCGGACTTTCTGCCCGCGTATTCAAACGCGCGACCGACAGAGTGTTACAGAGGGAGAAGGTCGTGAATTGCGTCATCCATAGACGAATCACCATTGCCAATGATGACCTCAATATGTCACAGAGTATACTCAACATAAGGTACTACACGCGTGCGCTTGTAAAGCGGTTGTCTCAGAAGTCGGATGTAATCAATTAGACCTATTACACTTGCAATATTGACATTTATAGGTTCACTGTTACATAGGTAACCCGGCGGCTGTCACAGAAGTGATCCTGAAGTATATTTCATCCAGCTACAATCAGTAGGAATCGAAAGATGCCCGCCATATTGTGGTGAGCACCACACAGCCTGGAATAGCCCGCACATAAGCGAATTGTTCGAAGACAACACCTTGGAGAAAACCCTACTATCTAACTAATATTTTTAGCTGTACCTACTCGCACCTGCTCGAAAATGTTCATGTTTTAGATTGGAGTGCGATAAATTCATAATGTCTCTCTCTAGGAATTCGAGGGCAGAGTAAGCAGCGAAGCGGTCGGTCTCGGTGAAATACTGGGAATTTCACCCATTATGATTTCCCTTATTTTCAACGAAACCTCGGCCTGCTTTTACGCTTTTTTCACCACATTGAGTGGGAACCACTCCAGACTCAGACTGAACATTCGGAATATGGTCTAGTTAGGAACTAATCATACCCTCACCGCCAGTGTGTGACGCGCTGGCGCCGCGTCGGACTATGAACGGCCATACCCCTCGTCTGCGAAACCCTTTCCCTCCATGGCGGCAACGCAGTTGAGGTTATCTTTACTCTGCTCCGCTACTCTTGTTCAGCACCCCCAAAACACCCTCCCTGGACGGAGTTTGGGCCGAGAATGTTTCGATTTCTAAAACCCGAAAAAGTGCATTTGTTTGTCGTGATTGATCTAATCAAGTGCATTGAGTGAAATTTCAAATCTTAAAATTGTTTCCTTTCATCTTTCCCACAACTCTCAGTAGACCTCATAAGGTACCTGAGTTGAACGCAAAAGTCAGATGTCAGGCCGGACTCGAACCTGCATTGCACGCTTTCCGGGCGAGAGTTTATTGCTACACCACCGGCGCCTCGTTCTGCATCCCTCTGCTAGTGTAATAGCTGAGGGATGCAGAACGAGGTGTCGTGGTGTAATGTGTAACACTCTCGCCCGGAAAGCATGAAACGCAGGTTCGAGTCCTGCCTGACATATGAGTTTTGCGTTGAAGTCAGCTACCTTGTTACATCTTGTGATCATATATCATGCCATGAAAGGCATTAAAATAATTCAAGAAATATCTCAATAGACCGTTTCTCGCAACTCCTGCTTGAGTTCAGGGGTGCGTTACGTTCCCATGGCAAAACGCGTCCATGGAAACGTAGCCATAGCCACGTGGGAGCAATTTTCAGTTATTATTTGCATCCATGGAAAGCTAATTCGTCCATGGAAAGGTTGTTTTCTTCCCACGGCGTCATGGGAACGTTCTTGGAACGCACCCGAGCACGGTCCCCACAACGGGTATTAAGGGAGCCAGAGAATTTATACATATATCCTTGTTCTACAATCTCATTTTCTCGAAAACTTTTTAATAAACTTTTTTTTTCAATTTTCGACCGCTTCATTGTGTTTACATAAACAATCAGCCTGAGAAAGGGATTATTCGACAATCAGAGCAACTTAATACCAGCCAATAGTCTACACGCTCTCTTTGTTTCGTGGATGATATAGTTGTGCCATTCGAATCGATATTTTCGAATGATTGCCATTCGAATACGTATTCAAAATCGGTATTCTTAAAATCGCACCATTCAAATAGTTTCTAAAAATCGGTCCTCGAAAAACGGTTCCATTCGAATGCTATTCGAAATTCGGACTTTAAAAAAGGGGTCATTCGAATCAATTCGGAATTCTAAGCCTACTATTCGAATGAACATTCGGATAGTTGTAATTTCGAATAGTTTTGAATAAATTCGTCGCTGTTTATGGTGTACGGTAGGTGACCGTGTGTACCATTGGCAGGCATCGTCAATCTCTGGTTGGGGTTAGCCGCGCCACTGCTATAATACCTCTATCATGAAAGTCAAGCGGTTTTTGAGAAAACACAATGGTAGAACTGGAGAAACAACCGCTCCGCACCCAAGATTGATAGCAGTTGCAACGCGGCTTCCTAGAGATAAGATACAATTAATACTGTCGTTCTCGGAGCCAAGTTCCGGTTCGCAATTGAGGACTACGGCTGTTGCATCACGCAACACTTGATAGTCGCGCTGAAAGAAAGGTGTATCGTGCCGGGACCAAGTGGTCCCAACACAATTATCATCTTAATGTGTGACGCAGCAGCCGCTCTCCGCAAGTGCGGACCGGAATATGGTTCGGAAAACGACAGTATGACCACGTCAAAAGATTTCGAAGCCAATTGGCGACTTGTCGCGTGCACCAGAATTCAAAAATTAGTGCTCCCATGGTGGCGTGGCGGCTCGTATTCAAAATATTTCAGCGGTCCCTACGAGAAGGACAATTCTGAAGACGATGTGTGAACAACTACAGCAAGTTTCCCTCCAAAACAGAGGATACATTGACTGCTCACCTGAACTGTTTTCAGTTTGTCGATTTAAAATTATTCGAATATACTCGAATCGAATTTATTCGAATCTATTCAAAATTCGTACCTCGAAAAAAAGGGGTCATTCGAATCTACTCGAAAATTGGGCGTCAAAAAAGGAGTCATTTGAATCCATTCAAAAATCGGGCGTTATAAAAAGGGGGTCATTCGAATCTATTCGATATTCGGTCTTTTAGTCTAGGGCACAGCTACAAAGGATGACTAGAGAATTCAGTTTTTTTTGAAATGATGTTCGTTAGGTTGCGATAAACTGAGGCGTCGACACCGCTCCATGCGTCGAGGATCACTTTCTTCAGTCCAGCAGTGGATTATCTTCTGCTCACGTACACCTTGCGCACGATGATCCCCTAGACGTTATATTTGATTGGAAGCTTCAAGCTAACTAATCCAAAACTTTGGTACTGTTTCACAGGAGCGAGGAAGTAATTGATCTACTGCAGTATAAGCTGGCATTCTTTTCAAATGTCAGTGCTCGAAACTGTGGCCTCACGAAACCGGCAGTTCTTGTTGCACAACTTCTTGATACTCGCCGTAGTTCAGTTTCGTCGCATAAAAATACCTACAACACCATGAAGGATCTACCGCAAAATGGTGTACAGTCGGCACGGATCGCACTGGCACATCTTGTTGCCTACCGGCGGTGTAGTTTGCATGGCCCCAACTCGGGGCGCATATGTATGTGTGTTATCGCATACGTGCATCGAGTTTGCGCCTAAAGCAAGCTACACACTCAACAGGAACAAAAAAGCTAGTACGATACGTGTCGACTGTATGCGAGCTGCTTCCCCCAAGCTCCTCCGGGTTCTTCCCATTTGATCATGCCCGCCTGAGCTATTGGGCCTCTTCTCGCTGTGAAAATTGACCTGAACATCAAAAATCTATCCCTTAGGCCTAGTGCGAAATTCCCCGCGGAGCGCGACATCGACAGTGGATGTCATACATATTGAGTTTTGCTCGACATGGATGACAGAGACACTATGTCGCGTCGCCCGTCGCGGGAAGAATGTACTAGGTCTCATAAAAATGTGCTGCTACACATCTTCTCCACCTCAATCTGTTCCAAACGGTCGTCATGTTCCTTTCCACAAATTGGAGACACGCTGGCGGAACTTCCCTTGCAATGTTATCGTTACATTAATCTCCCTACAGACGGTCATTGTCAACCTCAGGCAGGGTCCAGCATGTATGGAGCATAGCTAGCCAACGGGTGGTGAAGGGGTCGTAAAAATTTTCGTTGAAAAACGAAAAGTTAGAGGGAGAATCGTAAAATTTTTGGGTGGAAAAGAAGATATAATATATAGAAAAACAGAGAAACTTAAACGCTGTAGAATTTGTTGTGGACTATGGCTATTGCATCATGCGACACGTTCTAATCGTGCTGGGACCACTAGGTCCCGGTACTATCCACCCTTCTCCCAGCACTATTATCACGGGTCGCATGATGCAACAACCGTGGTGCTCAATTGCGAACCGGAATTTGGCTCGGAGAACGATAGTACTTATAGGCTATTAACCCATTCACGACCACGCCTAATTTTGGGTGGCTGCACGTTCGGACCGCGTGCAATATTGCGTCACCGTATACAGTGTCCCACCGGTGGGCCACTTTTGCTCGAATGGCACGCCACCAAAAAATCGATTTTGGTTTTTTTTGTTTATTCTACGACTGTCGACGTCAAAATCATGATGCCAAAGTTTCAGCTTCCATAACTTTTCCTTCCAGAGAAATTGCCTCCTAAATTTTCGACTGTGTAGATAAGACCATCCACAAAATCACGAAAGTTCGTTGAATTCTAGCGGTTTGGAACATTAATTATCGTAGATTACCTTGATAGACATTCCTCTGTTCTTCAATTGGCAGGAAATGCTTAGTGAAATGATATTTTTTTCAGATTTGCACTAATTTTGCTTTAGCTACTCCCTTGCTCTTGCGGTCTATCGCATTCCGGCGCGAGTTTTTTTTGTAGTAAACATTTTTAGCATTCTTTTTGACATCTAGACGTAGAAAATACTCCTCAATTTTAATATTGACTTTTAATGCTGATGGAAATGACTTTTTTTAGATCTTCGCCATTTTTTCTCGGCCACCCCCTCAACCCTCCGGTTCGGCGCCTTCTAGGAAGAGATTTTTCGTGAAAAGCATATGTGTTTTTTGCATTCAAACGTATAAAATAGTTCTATTGTTACAAATTGACTAGGAATGATTAGTGTAATTACCGTTTTATAAGTTTTCACTCGTTTTCTGCTCTGGCACGTCCCCATTTTTCTCGTCCGCTCCTCTGCAAGGTAGTTTTCACCGATGTTTGAGCCCCGGCCTACGATGGTACACCAACCGTAACCAAGCAGGACTTTCAAAAAAGGCCCTAATGATCTCAACATTAGTGACCTTTGCATAAAATAAACGAGGTGAACAAAATACGGGCGAAAGAAAAGCCTATTCTCTACGCCGGAATGGTGCGCAGTATCAGTAATCATACTTCTATGATATTTATAAATAGTGCTATACGGTCTTTCCACTCTAAGAAGTAAGGATTGTTTCCCGAGTAATGGAAAAAGATGAAATTCTTCATTAAGTGCTTGTAAAAATGCGATCTGTACTCATGATGGCGCTTGTCCACCTGGCTGCATTCGAAGGGACAGATATATAGTAGTGGGGAAGCTGCCAGCGGACCACGAAGTTTGTAGTCGACTACAGAATAGGTAAATACATTGACCATAAATAGGTTTAGAAATTCCTTCACGTAGTGGAGAAAACGATTTTCGAAAAGAGTGTCCCACCGGTGGGACACGCGGTCCGAAGTGGTAGTCAACGCGTGTCCCACCAGTGGGACACGCGGTCGTGAATGGGTTAAACGGCGAAATTCACATGGTTACTACGCGTGCTGGTGCGGAGCGGAGGTTAGAGACAGCGAGAGAGCGGAGGGCAGACGGAGGCTGACGCGTCGAGCGCGCCGCTCGCGCCTCGAATGATATGAATTACGACATTTTCAGAGGGTAGTCCTGAAAAGCACCATAGGACATATGATCCCCCATTAGAAATTAAATTTTCAACTTCAAGAAAAAAACTGAATCCTACATAGAACTCCCAACAAATTGCGATAGTTTCATTTTCCAGACCCACTGGCGTACAAGAGTTTAGACGAGGTATGGTGATGGACGTTGATAGGCCACGTTGGCAAATCATAAGGTTTTCGCTTTCACAATCCAACGAGTGGCATCCTTTCAGCAATAGAATTTCGGACCACCAAGGAACCCGACTTTGAAGTACAAAGTTGGAGGGTGTGAAAATTCGCACACAACTTCTTCTCCGAGCTTCTCGAAATTCCGCAAACGTCCTCAAATCTCCGCCGCGCTTCACGCGGAATCGCGCCCCCGCGAGCGATTCTCGACGGTCTGTAATCGCTGGACGAAGCGATTTGAAATCGCTTTGTCCAGCGAAATTCTCTCATAGCTTTTTCGGATTTATCTTATAGATTATTTCTAAAGAGGACGTCATAGTACAAGTAAAAAGTCAATATAATGATTACAATCTCCGATTCATAATCCAGTTCATCACACATGCGTAAAATACCAGGTATAGCAGAAGAAAACATCTGCATCAAATGTGCTATTCGCTAGCATTCTTCGAGTTTCACTCACCTGTAGCATGGATCAGCGCGGGTGTGGGCCCCACAGCGGGGATCTGAGCTCCGGAGGGGTGGAGAGAGGGGGTCTGATCTTTGAACGAAGATCCATTGAGCCAATGTGTTTGTGAGTAAAAACCGTAAGGAGCAGTTTCTCACATGGAATTCGAATATATTTGTACATTGCGATTTGACTGAAAGGCTGTTTTAAAGGCAGCATACACGCTCACAAGCATAGTCGAGATAACAGCATAGATATGTCCGCACGGTCAGTACTATGTCGTCAACGGCGTTTGAAGCGCTTTAAACTGTCCAGGATGACAATATTTGACAATGTTTGAGCAATCCTGCCTTCCACGCCCGTATTTTCACACCCCTTCGAGTAACAGAATGAGAATCGATACTTGTGAAAACGTGTGATAATTGAGATTGATAGCACTATCAAATGGGAGTGCACGAGAGAAATAGCTTGGTTTACTTGAGTATAACATGTCTGCATACCTATTGACTCTCGTCCACTTTCGAGAATGCCGCTCTACTTTGGCTGACTTCTTGAAATGGAGGATTTTATCAGTGCACAAACATGTTATATTGAGGTAAATCGAGTTTTTTCTCTACTGCACTCCCTTTTTATAGTGCTATCATTCTAGGGTATCACATGTTTTCTCAAGTATCGATTCTCATTCTGTTACTCGAAGGGGTGTGAAAATACGGGCGTGGAAGGCAAGATTGCTCAAACATTGTCAAATATTGTCATCCTGGACAGTTTTCAGCGCTTCAAACGTCGTTGACGACATAGAACGAGTCGTGCGGACCTATCTGCGCTGTTATCTCGACTATGCTTGCGAGCGTGTATGCTGCCTTTAAGTGAGCTACGAGTGACGGAGATCAATATGAAAGTTTAGGGTGAATTCATAGTAAAGGTGCTTCTAAAACGATAGTCAAGACATATGAATCCCCAATTTAAAGTGCCCAAAGCAGGTTGCCTGCGAAATGCTTAATCTTTTTGCAAATTACGAGTCACGAGAGTAGGATATTTAAGTCGAGCGTTGTCGATTTACCCTGTATACAATTTTTCATGATATAAGATGGACGCTGAACAGCGCTACAGTGTATGGGCTTACACCTGGCCGCAAGTGTGGTCCTGCCGGTAGTCCATGATCTTGCAAAGTACGAATCACGAGGGTAGGATGGTTGAGTCGACCGGGGTCGATTCACCTCATGTATTCGCTTTCACCGTCTAAGATGGAGGTTGAGCACCGCTCCAGTATATGGGGTCTAGCCTTTCTCAAGTGTGGTACCGCCGGAAGTCGACATTTCTGAAAACTCGGAGTCACGAGAGCAGGATATTTTAGTCTCGCGTGGTCGAGTTGCCCTCCATGCAAACTTTCGCCATTTCAGATGAGCGCCGAAGACCGATCCACTGAAAGCGGAAGAGGATGAAAAAACCCAAAATTCACGAACTCACCGTTTAACACATAACACACCCCTGGAGAATGCCTTTGAAGAAAATTTTCCTGGTGTGGGCTCCGCGTCAATATCCGTGTTTTACAGCAATTAGGCGTGGACCCAGCTGTGGGCCCGTATGGGCCCATCTGTGGGCCCACTGTGCATTCGAGAGCAGAACCAACACCTGGCAAATTTTCTTCAATGACACTGTTCAGGGGTGCGGAGGGTTTTAAACTATAGAGCATAGTTTTACACAAGGTGCTGAGTTGATCGCAAAACGCTTGGCTCCGGGCGAGATTGAACCAGCAAATTCCCTTTCCGGGGTAGCGCCTTATCGCACTGCACCACCGAAGCCCCAGCTCCGCTCTCACTCAACTGCTCGGTAAATCTTCACAGAAGCAATCATCGTTTCACCCGCATAACGGGATGAAACAGGTATACCGTCAGAGACTATCTAACAGTCGTAGACCTGTCAAGATGATGCCCTAGATACTCTGGCAATCGCTCGCGTGTAGCCCTACACAAACTCACTTGTTGCCCAGTGACACCTGGGCAACAAGTCATTTTTCTGGGGCGCGACATGGAAAGTGTGGGGCGATTGTGAGCATTTGTGCCCACAAAACCACTTGTACCCCCACTAAATCACTAGTCGCCCCGCGAAGTCACTTGTTGCCCCGAAAGAGCAGCTGCTGACCCTAAAATCACTTGTTGCCCCGCAAAATCACTTGTTGCCCCGCAGGTTCACTTGTTGCCCCGTAAAACCCCTTGTTGCTCGGATTCATCATTTGATCGTTCGGACCCCACTGCGTTGTTTATTCAAGGATTCCGTCTACCCTCTAGACACCTTGTACTTCTCAAACCCTTCTTCTTCTTCCTCTTGCCCCTCTTCCTCCTCTTCTTCCTCTTCCCTCCTCTTCTTCCTCTTCCTCCTCTTCTTCCTCTTCCTCCTCTTCTTCTTCTTCTTCTTCTTCTTCTTCTTCTTCTTTCTTCTTCTTCTTCTTCTTTCTTCTTCTTCTTCTTCTACTTCTTCTTCTTCTTTCTTCTTCTTCTTTCTTCTTTCTTCTTCTTTCTTCTTCTTCTTTCTTCTTCTTCTTCTTCTTCTTCTTCTTCTTCTTTCTTCTTCTTCTTCTTCTTCTTCTTCTACTTCTTCTTCTACTTCTTCTTCTTTCTTCTTCTTCTTTCTTCTTCTTCTTCTTCTTCTTTCTTCTTCTTCTTCTTCTTCTTTCTTTCTTCTTTCTTCTTCTTCTTCTTCTTCTTCTACTTCTTCTTCTTTCTTCTTCTTTCTTCTTCTTCTTCTTCTTCTTCTTCTTCTTCTTCTTTCTTCTTCTTTCTTCTTCTTCTTTCTTCTTCTTCTTCTTCTTTCTTCTTCTTCTTCTTCTTCTTCTTCCTCTTCTTTCCTCTTTCTTCCTCTTCTTCCTCTTCTTCCTTTCCTGTCTTCTTCCTATTCTTCCTCTTTTTACCTCGCCACTTGTGAGTGTGACTTAAAGGCTTCCGAGGTAAGCTTTCCGGAAAATCCTCCGGAGGACTTTTTCGGAAGCTATCCATCTTTTTCTTCATTCACACACTATTTCCATTTTTCACTGTCAGCTCAAGCTGTTGCTGTTTTGCGCGGACTTATGGCGAGCTGAAAACCTCAAAAAAAACTTGAAAAATTCTAAATCACTAATTTTTCTCCAAAAGAAAAAGCAGAACGGACCATTTTTTCGAATTTTTTTCAATGCGTATCTAGTGGCTCATACAGTGCCATGAGTGTGCTCAGTTTAAGAAATGCCTGGCGCATCTCCTGAGAATCGTCAACTGAACAGCTCACGGCCAGTTGCAGTTAACCGCGAGTTAACTCGCGGTTATCTACCCATTTACTACCACCCCAGATTTATTTCTAATTGCTCCTCATCAGACCAGAAGAAAATCACGAATAAATTAGAGGATATCAAACGAATAAAAATTTTCGAATATTCGAATAAACGAATAATTCGGATAATTGACTCTTTCGAATATTCGAATAAGCGAATTATTCAAAATTGACTTTTCCGAATATCCGAATAAACGAATAAATCGGACAATTGACTCTTTCGAATATTCGAATAAGCGAATTATTCGAAAATTGACTTTTCGAATACTCGAATTATTCGAATATTCGATTATTCGTTTATTCGACCGAATATTCGTTTTCCGAATATTCGTTGACATACTCTAGGAGAAATCGGGAATCGTTTTTTCTTCAAATGTTCGGTGTTGCGAATAATTCGAATGTTCACTTTTCGAATATTCGATTTTCCAAATAATTCGAGTTTGGCCTTTTCGTTTTCGGCTTTTCGAATGATTCGAAGTCGCCTTCTTTAATCGAATATTTAATTTACGAATCATTCGATTTGGTCGAAGTATAGTTCCCACCCCCATGAAATTTTAGGTGTTTTTGAGAAAAATTCGGATTCTGCTCAAAAGTGGCAATCGGCGCAATATCAATATGTCACGGTATCAGGCAGAAAACATGGAGAACTCTTGAAAGAAAAACCATTACACTTCCGTGAGAATTTTGTGCTGGTGGCAAATTATAAACTTGTATCTAGCGTACCACTTCGGAAATCGTCAAAAGTCGCGATTTGCCATCAAATTTTCCCTAAAAAGCTGTGAAAGAATCAAGTCGAAAATTTCAGAAAATTGACACATAAACCCCCAAATTCGTGATCAGCTCCCCAAATAACACAACTGGGAGGGTATTAAGTTAAATCTGGAACATTTTTAAAAACGCTTGGGGCTCACTAATTGATATGAATAAACTCCCAACCGAAAATCCGTACAAATCCATAACGCTATCAGTCTGTACAAAGTTTGGGTAATGTGCCTTCACCCAAACTTGGGCCAGAGTGGTTGTTTTGGGCGTTGAACACAATTATGAGGTCAGTTTCCAAATTCTCTAAAGACTAGTGCACGTTTTGGAAGGTACAACAGGTACAGAAATCTGACAAAAATGTCTATAACTCTTTCGGTGTGGTTTTAGGCAGATGCGAAGACCATAATCGGTTTTACACCAATAACGGTTCTAGAGAGTTATATTTCTTCCAGAACAGTTAGGCTAACTAAAAGTAGCTCCTTAAGAGCCTCACCAGACATGAGCTTATAGAAGAAAGTGGAAAATGGAGGATGATTGAGGTGATGATCAGGAGAGAAAGACAACACGCGGGCGCACGCGACACGACCGCATACGCCACCGCCCAGGCCTCCCCGTGCCGGCGCTTAGCTGGGGCGAGACAATCCACACAATGCTCACAAAGATTTTGTGGGCATTGCCCACAATCTTTTTTGTGGGCACTCGACTCTCGCCGGCGCGATTATGTGGAACTTCTAGCGCCGACGAAAAAGGACGCGAAATTGGCCACGCCCTCCGGGGCAACACGCGAGCGATTGTCAGAGTACAGCATACTGTCAAGTTTCTTAGAGCCAGGATTTTTCAGATAACTCATTTACTACTTAACTTATAACCTTTATAAAACCTACTTTTTTAGAACTTGTTCGTTTATTTTCTTCGACGTTTGCGCTTCATGTACCGTATCGCCCGTCGATCTCAGACGGCGAAGTTCTGTAGCAAAGGAAATCGGCCATGCTGGACTCCACTAACCTTCTCTCGTGAATCCTGCTCTTCAAAATTGCCGGCCTCCGCCCCGCGACCACATCTGAGAAAGGTGTGAGCCCGTACACTGTAACGTTGTTCAGCCTCCATCTTAGACGGTGGAAGTGAATACATAGGTGAACTGACCCCGACTGACTCTCGAATATCCTACTCCCGTGACTCGCAGAAAATATGGACTTCTGGCGAATCCTCCCTCAATCATACACATTTTATTACACAGCACAGGCTGTTACCAGTTACATGTACTTTTCCACTTTCGGCTCCTCTCTACATAAATGCAGAAAGCGCTGGTCTGTGTTCTCGTCCTCAAACACATCCGCATTTGGTTCGCATAGGACTGGCTTCAAGCTTTCAACTTTGGTTTTTTTTCTAGCCATTTGACAATTTAATTCTTGCCATTAGAGTGCGACAAGAGTAATTTAACTACAATGAAACATTTCAGGCAGTCCTACTGAATAAACTGTTTGAACACATTAGCTCAATGTGGGGGGAGGGGATGAAAACGGCCGAAAAATGATCTATTCACGTTACTGGTGGGGGAGGGAGTCTACGCGAAACTGGCAGGCAACTTCGTGCAGTACCCTGACCCGTAGGCTTCAAACAATCGCGCGTAACAATCGCGCTAAATCCGCGATGAACGCCCGCATTCGAGTGGCTGTTTTTTTATCTCTGCATATTCCAGTATATTCTGGCTGGATTTCTGTACAAAAACAGCCCGTCGTAAAGCACACTTTTTCTGTATAATCTCCGATATGGCTAGCGGCAAGCTGTTCTTTTTCAAGAGGATTTTTCTCTGGATTCTTGTTCATTCCAGCAGGAAGTTTGTTGAATCCAGCCCGCCGTTATGCCGAAACTTTTTTCTGGATGATTTTTGATCGGGCTACGGGCTTTTCATGCATTCCTATTCTAATTTTTCTTGATTCTTGTTGGGCATTTCGTCAAAAACAGCCCGTCGTAATGCTCATTTCGGGGTCGCTAAAACTTCCGATATTTTGTACACTGTGCACCGAGGGGATGGGGTCGTAGAGATCGCCTAATAATTTTAGTCTGATGAATGGACGGGGCTGCGACGGTAGATTACCTCCGCGCGAATCGAAATCCCATTCCTCCAGTGAGGCCCCCAAACCCTACACTTTCTGTGCTTCTCTGGGCCAAACTCCGGTCCGCAATTGCGTCTCGACACGCTTTGCGGCCGCATCGCGCTCGACTCCAGTCGAGTTTCCAGCGTCAAAGCCGACTCCATGTGGCTTTTTATACAGTTTTCTCCATTTTTAGTTTTTAATTTTCAAAACCCACCTAGAGCCAACAGATCGCAGGCTGCGGAGCTGGAAACTCTTCAGACTCGACACCGCAAAGCGTGTCGAGACGCAAATGCGGACCGAATTCGGCCCAGAGAAGCAAAGTACCTACTCACTTTCCATGCGTCCGAATAAATCGAAATCGGAAACCATACGTATTTCGCAACCTTTGTCAGCGGGCCGCTAGGCCTTGATTTCAGGTCAGCCCGGATCGGGGTAAATTAACACTTAGCAACTTCTGCCATTCCTTTTTTCCTCGGAGCTACTATGCAGTAGTACTTGTCAACTTCTACACATACATTAATGTAATTTGAATGAGGAGAGACAACGTTCCAAATTTTGTTCGTTCAAGGTGAACATAGATATACAAATCAACGGTCGAAAATTTTGATAAAGTGTTATAAAAGAGTTTTTGTATGACGAAGTTCCGAGAAAAGGTCCCTCCACATTCTAAATACGCTTGTAATAGTGACAACGTGCAGTGCTAATTGTAAGCTGGAGAGCTCTCGGGTAGTAGTTAGTGTTATATTAAATACGAAGAGACGTCCTGCATAAGATTGAGAAGGAGATTTTGACGTGGCCCAATGATCCGAATCCTTCATGGACCCAGTCGAAATTTGAGAGAAGGACTAAACAAGTGAGCTCTCGAGATTGACATATTTCTTCAACAGCCTATTTCTGGGAGTGATCGGTTCTTCTTGTTTACACAAATTAATAGGAAAGATAAATTTGAAAACCTCGGCGGAACAAGTTGTACACGGCAGAAAATGTCAATATGAAGTAGTAGGGTACTCCCAACTCATTCTCGCCACTTTCTTTATCAAAAAGTAAATACTACGTTAACATGTGAGTTATACTATTGATCGAGCGGTAAACAGGGCTCACCTTCGAATGGAATGCGAATTATTCAAATAAAAATAAAATATTAGATGTTTGTAAAGGAATACAGGTAAGAAAATATAGGAATTCAGAGATCACGCGATTTTTGGTTTTTTTTTTCAGAAAAACTAGATTGTTCTTACACCTCAGCCGCAGTCCAAGGTTTATATCTGCCCTCATAACGACTGAGGCAAGTTTTCTTGACAAAAACTTATTTTAGCCAAAAAGCCAAAGCATCCAACAATGACCGATATTATTCCGACTTGAATTGTCAGCTTGCAGTACATCAATTTCTTTGTTTTTCTGGAGTGTTCTCTCAAGCGCTTTCATCAGACGACTAATAGAAGATCTCTATAAATCATTCACTGACAAGTCAAATAGGAGCCATTGTATAGTCCATTTCAGTCAATTAGGAAGCCGCACCCAGACACTGGGAGCGAAATCAATTCACTCCACGGTAACAGAAAAAGGCTCGGTTCCAAGTTTACCATGGATCCATCAGGAGTCAGCTGGTGACTCTTCTCTAAATTAAAGTTTTTCTGTTTCTCTCCTTTCTCCTTGTTATTCCTTCGTGTATTTAGATGGAAGACTTTAATGTGTAATTAATGTGTGTTTTGCGAAAAACTTTTCTTTTTTTCAAACTTTTCAAATGTGTGTTCTCGGAAATTAAGGAGAAAAATTGTATTCCAATAGGGTGCTTGAGTGCGCCTCACACCAGAGTTTTGGCATAAAAACAGCCGCGAAATAGCCGCGAAATGCCTGCTTGCCGCAAAATAGTCGCCAATCAATGCTCGCCGCGAGATAGCCACCAAATAATGCTAGCCGCGAAATCGCCGAGAAATAATACTCTCCAGGTAAATATACGGCACATTCCAGAGGCAAGAGTCGGAGTTCATCTCCTTCGTCGGTTGAGTTACTCAAGTTAGAGGTACTTGAACCACGTTCAGCCTCTGGAGGCCCGCCCAAGCGCTTGCGGCCCCGGGTGGCGGCTCGGCAAGCCGGCGACGGCTGCGTCTTTGCTAGTTTTGATTACTTCTACTAATTTTTCGAGGATTCGTCGGCTGTTACTCGGCAATTCGTTGTCCGTTTCGTGAAAAGTCGAGAAATCGCCGCGAAATAGCCCGCCAGGAGCCGCTACGGAGCCTGTTGGGCTATTTCTCGACTATTTCGCGGCTGTTTCTCGGCTAAAACTCTCAGAGCATAATTGAGGGCACATTTCATGATCCTCCCTAAATCATCGAGAAAAAACCCTGAGACTTGAAAAAATGGTATGTTCATGACACACGCAGGAATAACACGAAAAAGTGAAAGAAACAGAAGAAACCATGACCCTATAATTGAAAAACCATACTATAAATGCTGGATATGGGAATAGTGAGAGAATGTCACGATCATACATTTCTGCTCTGCTCTGTCTATAAACATGTATTCGCTCAAGAGAATGACCCAGACAAGAATTGTTAGCTGTCTCCTTATCGATTAATAGCAAACTTAGAACCGAGCCAGTTATGGCTACTGCATGCTTAGTGGAAATACGCAACCTCACCACCGCCTTTTCCCGTTGACTTATACCTTTTTCCGAGCCACTTTCCCGCGAAGCAGCAGCAAGGCTTTCTACTACATAGTTGTATGACACGCACCAGGCTTACCTTAGAGTCTTATTTGAGGAGTTGATTAAATTTTCATTCATATCTAATATTTGATCCAGCAAATCTAGGGTCCATTCAAGTTCTTTCCGCATACATAACATCGGCATGGATCCTGAAGAGACTTTGCGTTCCCCATTGAAGGTTAGCGCAAACTCGGTGCACCTATGTTATAGCGTATGACACCGACTCAGAAAAATGAAAACAAGTTACTTGTCACATAAAAGCCCGAAAACAAGTTACTTGTAACATAAAAACCCGAAAACAAGTTACTTGTAACATATCTAAGCCGATGTAAGTTACTTATGACTTTTATTGTGCCATTTAAGTTACAGGTAACATTTTGGAGGCGAATTGCCAGCGGTTTCCTGTCGATATGTTGCATGTAACTTAAATGAGAAAACCTAAACAGGCAGCAGCAACTGTTTATCCATACGTGTTCCATCTCATTGTTTTGCCAGTAGAAATGCTCTGCGAGTTTCAACAAGTTTGAACTTGCCAACTTCTTGCGTATTCAGTGCTAAAAACGATGGGATAAACGGTCGCTGCTGCCTGTTTAGGAGGCCCCAACTTAAATGGCTCGAGATAAGTCGCAGGTAACTTACATCAGCTTAGATATGTTACAAGTAACTTGTTTTCGATTTCTGAGAGGATACTGGGTGCAGTGCGCCTCCGATATGTTCCATGTAACTCAAACGGCACAATATAAGTCGCAAGTAACTTAAATCGACCAAAAAGATGTTTCCAAGGGAAATGTACGACGCACTCGCGGGGTCAGGCTTACGACTGGCGTTGATGTTGGTTCAACTACCCCAGTTTGAGGTACTTGGCCCCACACCAGCATGGAAGGCCCTGCACAGCATTTTTCGCGTAGTTTGTGGTCTGGAACACGCTCTCTGCGTCGCGTGTCGTCTGCGTCACGTGATGGCCACCCATAGTGAGAATATAAATGTAAGTTACATGTAACATAAGTGTAACTTACATGTAATATAAATTTAAGTTGCATGTAACATAAATGTATGTTACATGTAATATAAATGTAAGTTACTTGAGACATTCAAGTAAGTTACAGTTATATTACAAGTAACTTGTTTTGATTTTTCTGAGGAGTTCGCGCCAACCTGCAACAGTGAACGCAAGGTCTCTTCCGGATCCATGCCGACGTTAATGAAGAATTCTCTATCATTGTTGGCCAGCAGAGATTTCGTCGTCATTGAGGGCGAATACACGCAACAACGTTGTGGGGGACTCTTCCCCCATTCGATTTCCAACTCCCTTGAATTATTCAGCTGTTTTTAGTAAGCAAAGAGCATTCGCTATTTGGGCATCGGCGGGCAGAGGTTGGTTTCGGGGTCGGGCGGTGACAGGTGGAGCGAACACCCTCCAATCCACGATTCTGATAACACAGCAGTGCCGCTCTCATGGATCGTACGCAACGATTTGCCGCATCATAACCGTGGCAGCAAGCACACCAGCTGTCAGCCTCTACTTGAAAAAACCAACATCCATAGATATTCTCAAAGTCCATAAATTCCAATATAATATGAATTAGGGATTAAAAATAGGAGATGCGACGAAAAATGGGAAAAGCAGGAATGAAATTCGCTCTTGCGTTCATTGAACGAGAGCAGTGTATTGGATGGAATGTGATGACTGCCCCTGACACCTCATTTGTCGTCCGTACAAGCCGATTCTCTATGAAAAACCGGAAGCATCATGGCGCCTCCGTGGTGTCTTCGCGTTGAAAAACACCCTACACACATCGGGGCCTGATCAAACCACCTACCTGGCCCCATAACTGGGGTTTCTGTGTGCCAATACGCCTCGGTTGGACGCCATTAACCCACTTGGCCGCCGCCACTCTGATCGCATTCTGGCGTGGAATTCGGACGGAAATATTTGTAACTGAGGTGGAATCCACAAAGCGAATCCGACACGATGACATGACCCGGAACCCACTTAAAACGGATCGTTTAACTGGCTGCGATTGGAAGACCATACACGGATGCATGCAAACCTTTTGGTTATTTTTTGAAAGATCTTGGTGTCAAAATTCTCTCAATACACGCACAGAAAAGCTAGTTTTATGCACAAGGTACGCACATATGCTTTTAGAGAAAGCACTTTTCACAAAATCACTCGTTTTTTTGGAATGGTTTCCGGATCCTACTTGAAAGCGATGGAGAGTTTTCTTCTTTCGACAAAGTATTTGTTAGCGGAAATTAGCCGCATAATCGAAAAAAACTGATACTTGGCGTCTAAACAGAAAAAAGTAGCGTGGGAGAAATAAAATATTAACAAAGTTGTAGGAAAGCAAACTTGTGTGAAATGGTTTTCTAAGAAACTTTACCTGGCATTTTCTATTTCACATTGGAGTCGCATCAACGGTTTTCACTGCAGTTCATAAGCACTCCACACTTTGTACAGTCTACGGCAACCAAAAAAGGAGGTTGTGCGGTTGCGTATTTCCGCTAAGCATGCTGTAGGTTGCGGACGTCTGCTATAATCGACGGCCAAATTGTAATTTTTACCAGCATTTCAAAAAAAACAACCGAAACCTTGACAACGGCGAATTTTCCCTCACACAGGAACACTGTCAATGCAACTAAAATCTTCACCATGGATACACACAGGAATAACAAAAAATCTTTTTCTCTGTTATTTCCATTTTTTGTAATTTTTCTTTTTTTTTTTTGTTGATCCTTCGTGTATCTATGACTTAAGGTGTATTGATGATGTTTGAAGGGAGTGGGGCAAAACCTTCCGTTTCTCAACGTTTTCAGATTTTTTTCTTCCAAATATAAGACTGCAGCCCCAAAACCGCCTTTTTCTGTTGCCAGAGGCTGTAGACCTGAGTCAAAATAAAAAAAAATATATAGTTTTTGGATGTCTGGAAAATCCCACTCATTCAGAATTACGAAATATGTGTTTTTTTGAATATTTGGCTCAGTCAGAATTTTTTTTATGTTATATGTTTTATTGGTGTAAATCAAGAAATGGCGTTACTCAATTTTTCGGATGTCTTCTTAATTCGAACTTTCGAGAGATTAGATTTTTCGGAAATGCGACCAACTTCAGTCAGCCAAGTTTCAACATTATGTCAAAACGAGAAGTTCACGGTTTTAATGATTCCGCAATCTACTAAAGCTGTCGAAAAAACAAGTGTTTTTCTTGAAAACCAAAATTCGTTCGATTATTCGTCCGACTATTAATCGGGAAAAGATAGAAACTTTTTTTTTACTAGAAAATTTTGAAACCATGAAAAGGATGCGCCGCAGATACATACGCGACGCAAGATCATTCAATCGGTAGTCATTAAGAGATCACACTTTCTGTCATGTGGCCGTGCCGGCCCCAATAACCACGAAAATTACAATTTGGCCACTAATTTCTTACCGTAAAGGAAAACAGCCATCTCACTGCTAGCGTAGACCGATGAGATTCAGAGTTTAGTTTCAAAGGGTACAGGTATTTTCGAAGGCTCATTATGTTATGAAACTTCGTACTAGTCAATTTGCTTAGAAGCATTTCTGGTGGATCTGTAATCGGGCGATTATTTCTGACCCCGCGGGGGCACACGAGGCGGTTATCAGTAGTGACGGCGGTCAAGCTTACCGCGGTTTGTTCAAGAACTGAAAAACCACGTCAAAGCATGTGTGCCCGCGGAGCCAATTACGCTCTCCCGTTCGTACACACGGTCATTCACCAGTTGATAAAATGTTGCCAGTTCAACATCTCGCTCCTCAAAGTTGATCTTTGTTTTTTTTTCTAGGAGTTCTCTCGACCTGTATTTGGGGGAGATTTCGTGCACACATTTTTCACTTCTGAGCAAATCTTGGACATTCATCTACTACTTTGCTGGATTACAAAATATCGTTTGTTATTTGCTCTTCGCTTGTTTACTGCAGTCTTTGTGAAATCGCACAGCATCGTTAGATATGAATTCTGATGTTTCCATGTAATTACGATGTTGACTCCTGTACAGTCGGCATGGACCCTTGTGATACTTTGCGTTCCCTATTGAAGGTTGGCGCAAACTTGGGGCCATATGCTATAACATGGGTGCACCGAGCTTGCGTCAATCTTCAATGGGGAACTCTAAGTATGACTAGGATCCAGCCGACCATAAAGCCTGTCTGAGTGAGACCGCTCGTTCACGCGGTCGGCGTGCGTATTGCGCAGCTATCGCGGGAGCATTTTCCAACCAGCCTTTCCATGACTGTAAATAGCTGGCTCGGATATTATTCGCAACTCGTCTCATACAGTACCGCTCATGTTTTTTGCAAAGAAAGCGTTTTTAGCGCTCACAAAGTGCCGCATCGCCACAAATTGCTTCAACACGGTTCGATTCCAATTCGAAGTCATTTGTGAATTACTTTTATTGAGTTCTATGCGATAGTGTTACAAAATAATAGATTCAACTTCAGAATTCTATCGAAAATCGCATATTTATTTGCGCCGCAACATCGCTCATTAGGAACTTATCAGACGGTCATGATTGCCGGAATCCGTCATGTTTTGACCTGTGGTCGATATGAATTACAGGAGAAAATAACTATTTCTCAGCAAAATATCAGGTTGAAAATACTTTTTACACTTACCATTGCATTCGCCTCACTAAGAGCAACACGAAAACTACCTGAAAAACTCATTTTGTCGATTCTGGAGTGAGTTACGGTGATGCGGCCCAAAACGCTTTCTTTTGCAAAAAAAATTTGCGGTACTGTTTTCCTGCTAATCGATTTTTGATTTCGCAAAATGTCTCTCTGACGGCCGCTCAACACTCATGCCGACCTCGTGAGCGGACAGTTCCTTCCGGACAGACTTTACATATCACCCCACCTGTCGCCTTCCTCCCTCATTTTGAGCCGGTCCAAGTAAGGCCTATTGGGCTTGTCATGTTGAAATATCCTCATCGTTGCTACATTCCGCCATAACCGACTGCTCTGCAGCTTTTGCCCGGACTCTTATAGAGAGGCTAAATGCCAAGAGCGAGTTCTCAATTCCTCCAAATGGGCGAAATGCATGAGGTAATTAAGAACTGAAGCTCCAACAACAAACCCAGTGCCACATACGAACTTCAAAGGCATCGTACGCGCAGAAAACCGTATATTATTTTTTCATGTTTTTGTGTAGCTTGGCCTCTCTAGTGAACGAAAATGTCGAAGGGGCCCATGAAAAACCTTTATTTGTAAAGAAAAGTCAATCGGAACACATTGTAAATACGAATTTGAATTTCGCGCCAAAATCCTTCTTGAGAATTTTCTGCTTTTGGAGGCCTCGTCACTGCCATTTTCGTAGTTTTTCTGCATGTGGAGTTCGTGCCGTAACTATTTTTCATGTTGTCTTACGGTCGCACCAACATTCTAGGAAAGAGTGCTAGATGACTGGTGAGAATTGGTGGCGGATCTTCATCTTTGACGCCTTCCAACCTCATTGCCCAACTTTCTTGACGAGCCGAAGTTTACGAGTGGGGTCTACCGGGCTCAATCATGAAATTGAGCCTGAAAAACGAAAATTGATTTTCAGCGCGAACGATGCCTACAAGATAGTATCCAAAAGTGGGATACCTGACAGAAGGAGACTTGTGTGCCCAAATGGCTATCGACTGCTATCTACAGGGACCGTAGTGACCCCCCCCCCTGTGAGCCTGAATAAACAAGATCGAGTGTTGAGCTGACAACGGAAGCGCAAGTGACAACTTGCCTATGAGCATGACAGGGTATGGCACGCCAAGACATCGGCGGAACAGCTGGTGCGGTCAGTGAAGTCGGAAGATGTCAAACGGACTTCACGAGTGTCTCATGCAGTCGTCGCATTCAATGCGTGGCGGATATGCATATGCATTCAACTCGGCTGACCACTCCCATCGAAAGGCTCTATGGCAGGTTCACGTGCTCCAAACTGCAACACGTGCTGCAAAATCTTATCGCCGGAGCACGTGCTGGAAGGTAGTCCAGCGCTATCGCAGCAGCACACCAGCATGCGACGTGGCCAGTTCGCCGAACCCCATCAGGGGCCACCAACGGCTGGGAGAGGTGCACCAGCGGCTGGGCGGGAGCAAGTACCGCATACTTGGGTAACTTGACCGGTGACGCTGTCGACATCTGAGTCCTGCCTCAAGAACGCGCGGTATGCCTTTCTTAGAAAGGGCTTCTTCAAAGAATACTGCTGATCTCGGTTGACATGTGATGCCCACAGAAGCAAACACCGTGACTGACTGACGTACATATTCCTTTTATACATAGTAAATATTGAGCCCTATTTGGCAATGCGTTTTTTCACTAATTGAATGTGCATTATGGACGCATTAAACGCCTTAATTGTTAGTGCAGGTGCTGTAATTTGAGACACAATAGGAGCACGTGCTCTCCTAGCAGCATGTTCCCAGACTGTTCTCACAACCACCTTGTCTTCGAGTTGAATGCATATTCGACACGCATTGAATGGAGATTGTCTGAGCAGTAGAAAGCCAGCATGCTACGAAATTTCTGTTGGACAGCTCTATCATTGCAAGTCGTGAGGTCCTAATTATAGACCGGTGGGACGCTGCGGAAATGATGAGGCAACTGTCATTGATGAATAGTATCACTATGCTGAGGCACCGCTCAGAAAAATGAAAACATGTTACATGTAATATAAAGTGTAAGATACTTGAGACATTCAAGTATATTGCCTTTATACCGCATGTAACCTACACTTATATTACATGTAATATACACTTACATGACACTTAACGTACACTTATATTTCATGTAACTAAATAAAAGCTGCAAGTTGAAGCTCGAGGCTTTAAGGGTCGGAGCTGCAAGTTCCAGGCTACCGCTTCAGGTACGAATCAGCAAGCTTTGAACTCTCTTGGACATACCAGGAGCTTAAAGCTTACTGCTTCATAACTGATGCAGCAAGCTTGGATCCCACAGCTTCATACATGAAGCATTGGTCCTGCTTCAAAAATATCGCATGTCTCTCCCCCCTCATCCTCCCCACGATTAACACAAGCCATAGGGAGCGAGAGATCAACGCCTCGGTCAGGGCGAGTGACCACCCTGTCGAATGATAATCCAGTGGATATTCGGTCACCACTAAGGTATGAGGCGGTCCGTATGCCGTGTAGTTCTGCAGAAGGTGTTCAGCATGTGCCCTCAGTTGCTGGAGATATTTGAATTATGTTACACCTATATTACATGTAATTTACTTGAGTAAAGATACTTCACATGTAACTTACATTGACGGAGATGTATTACATGTATATTGTAATCGTCTCTTATGTTACGAGTATTATGTTTTCACCATCAAAAACATATTACGTGCGACATTTGGCCTGCGAGCGAGGATCCGATATATTACAAGTAACATAGATCGGTCGAGATAATTCGCAAGTAATATACATTGGCCAAATTATATTGCATGTATATTAATTTAGGCCTTTTATATAACATGTAATATGTTTTCATTTTTCTGAGCGAGTCACCCTAAAAGGAACAGTTGTCACAGAAAATGCTGCAGGAAGGCACACTGAGCAGTTGTACACGCCGCGGCGCAGTGTACTCTGTCGTTGCGAAACCTACTCGATTGGAAATTTGCCAAATTCCACCAGCTGAATAATTTTCAGTGTCAGACTTGCTAAAACATTACGAAAATTGGCATAAAAAGCACCGCAATCACAGGAGGAATAGCATAATGAAAGTTTTCAGCGAAAATTAAAAAAGCAGAATGTTGGCAAAATAAAACTGAAATGCCAAAGAATTTTTGGTCTGCATTATTGCATCGTGTACGCGAAACTGCGTGAGCGCCTGTTCCACGCAGTAAGCCGCGGCGATGTTATCGTGGGACGCTTTCGCTCTGCTGCTGTTAAGCTAGGGCCTTAGTTGCTATTTTAGGGATACTTGGGATAGTATGAATGCGCAAATGCGTCCAAAGCTGACACGAACCTGAACCGTTGACGTAGTAGCTAACACTCTTGCCAACGCGCCAGTGTACGCATCCCAAACAATTGTTCTGTCTTCCAGATAAAGGCTGATAATGTTTGGTGCTGTGAAAAAGCCACGCACTTGACGGAAATCGAATACTCGTGGCACAGTTCAGGTACCGCGCCTCGCCACCACTGGGCCACGGGAGCGGCGGTTGCAATATCCGCTGGCCAAATGATTCTATCTTAACGAATCCGTTTTGTCGATGAATGCTCTACCTCTTATTGGCCGGTAGAAGAAATCAGTGCAACAATACACCGAACATTCTCCGAATTTTATCGCCTCTTAATCGTCAGTCTTTGCTGAAAGAAACAGACTGTGAACAAAAAATCTTAGGTCTGGGGCATTACTAGAAAGCACTGCATTTTGTAGTTAGACAGGAGCGGCTCTTTTGTCTGAATGTAGTTATCAGTCGTTACGTTTCGCCTACAGAATCTCTGAACTCACTAATCAAGGTATGTATCCTCCATAAAAATTGTGTTTCTCACGACTCGTGGCTCGAGCGGCGCGCGCAATGCTGGTCCCTCCGTCTGTCATTCGCTCTCTCGCTGTCTCTAACCTCAGCTCCGCATCAGCACGCGGAGAAACCATACGAATTTAGCGGTTTTACAGCTCATACATGTACGGCTCGCGCTACTTCACTCTTTTTTTCATGCAGATCTCAAGGTTTCGTTTTTTCTCATTTTTAATCACTGTCTTAGCAGCACGTTTCATCTTTACCTCCCAAAGACCTCGTAATCAGAACTGTGTGTTGAGGACACAGTCCAACCTCAGAACCGTTTTCCACTTTTTAACCTTATTTCGGTATCATTTATCACAAACTCTGTAATTTTGAGTAACAAGAGTTTCGAGGAAGAGTTGGCTCGAGCTTGTTTTTTTTTGTTCTTCGCAGCCATCGCACTGAAGCAGACTACACTATAAAGCTAGACCGATTACAAATGGGTGAACATAGATTTTGCTCAAAATCCATCGCACGTCTCGTTCCTATCGATAAATTGAAACTGAACTGAACATACTGAAGTGAGCAGAAGAAATGGGGGCCGATTTGGGGGCGGAGGGATGTTTTCTCGCTTATTCTGAAGAGTTGAGTTCCGCGTTTGACAGGGTTGCTACAAACAGCTGCCGGACCATAAGATTAATTACCCACGAGCTTGGATTATACCTTTAGTACATATAGGCCCAGTAGGGTTCCCTACAATTTTGTTATCTGCGTCATTCATTTTTCTATTCGAGCAATGAGCCTTTATCGGAAGAGTTCAAAGAAAGGACGCTTGATTGGTTTTCGCATAGGAGAAATGTGGGAAGGTGCTATCAAGTTTTTATCCCATACATTCTCGCGAACTTTTTATCCAATACATCTATGGCTTTGTATTGTATGTATGTATATATTTTTCAAATCAGTAACTTTTGTGCTTTCGAAGAGAGAATAATCCCACGGAGAAGTCACGGTATGAGTACGGTTGCATCTTCGCTTTTAGTAGCACCTTGAAGTGTTAGATGTGTATATAATATATAGACTTCCTATAGATAGCTAGTTTCACGCAAACGCTCGATCTTGGGCAACTTTTTCCAAAGACAAGGTAAAAATGATTATAGCAGTGTATTGCTCTGAAATTGTCTGTGTCGGCCACCTTTCACGTTGGAGTAGATTGTCATGGTGGAGAACAAAAATTCGGAAACGATTATGACGCGAACACTGAATGTTTTCTGAAAGGCAGTGTTCACGATAAAAACCATGCCTGATTTTTTGGTGGAGATCGGCAGCTGCGGGGCCTAGAGCAACCCTAACGTTGAAAAAACTAAGAAAAATGAGCTAGGAACGGTCCCCTACGGCCCCAAAGTTGGACACTCGTCAGCTCGTCACACCCAGATGCACTATCCACGCCCACCGACGTGAGCAAATGAATGCTCGAGATTGTGAGATGGGCGATGGTTTCCGATCAATAGCCCCGTTCTTCCCTTCATTCTCAACTTCTCTCTTTACTCAGCTCAGCTCGCATACATCGGCTGCAAAAGACGGAAGTTACAAGCCTCGGACAACTCGTCCACAATCTTTCCCTAGCTCAATTTCTGAGGGACCATAACACCGTTCCCTGAAGGTCTTGAACGACTCCAGAGACATCTTTGGAATCAGCATGGGACCGTTTTCGGGACCGAAAAACAGAAAAACTATTTCTATCGTGAACACTGCCTTTAAAGTGATTCAGTTGATACAAATGCTTTTTTTGGTTGTCTTTACAAAATTGGATTCCCTCATTCTTGTGCCATTTCTCTTTTCTCGAGGGTTCTCTCTGCGAAGAAAAAAATCGGGAAATGGTGTTTGTTCCCCCGCGCGTATGAAGCCTTAATAGGGCTTTTGTATGCTTCAGACGCGCTTTCTTCTAAACTTGAACTGACTGGCTAGCGCTGCGAACGATATTTCTAAGCAGGGAGGATTCTTCGTAGTGATCACTGCCCTCAAAAAGGAACTTTTTATACTGTTTATTTAGATATTTTTATTGAAGCTTGGGTGTGACGAGGCGCCCGACGGCGCCGATTTTCGGCGGACCGTCTGACTCCGTCCGACCTTTTTGATAGCGCTGTCCGGGGCGGAATCCAAGCACAACTGCATATTTGGACTTGTACGCATATCAGGTTGAAGTCTCTCTTTCTTGCTTTTCATGGCACATTGTCTTTCGTTGTTGCACATTAATCGGTTTATTAATTTTCGCAACTTAATCAATTATCTCATTTTGAAGAACCTCCATTAAATATCTGACTTAATAATTATTCAAATTTTTATTCATTTATTCAATATTTTTTACTTATTCATTTTATTTATTTATTCATTTGTTTTCATTTAATTGTCTACTTATTCATTCAACTTACTTATTCATTTATTCATTTATTGTTTTTATAAATTTTAATTATTTCTGTGATTTTTCATCTATTATCCATTTGCCATAGATTGAGGTTATGTGATATTTCGATAGCAAGCTGACTTCATTGAGGAGTAGATATCTTCCCATTGGCAAACAAGTCTTTTCATCTTAATGGCTAGCCAGTGGCGATTCTTGTCGCTGCCTTCTTTTGTGTCTTTCTCTCTAATCTAAACCCTGCTGAGGTATATGCTGTATGGAGGATGACCCCACATCTATTCATGTGGGGCTATCCTCAATACGGATGAGAGCCTCTAATGAACACTGAGTGGTTTTTCCTCGAGCAAGACAGAATTTGGAAGTGGTAAGTCTTGATTAGAACCTCGAGTAACACTTCGGACAGAGTCTATGTAAAGCCTAGCTTGCTCGGATGAGTCCGGGCGGAGCAAGCAGCGGAGCGGTCGGTCATGGCTAAATACAACAATGATGAAAAGATTTTGACAGGATTAACCCGATAAGTCTTACTTCGACCGGCTCAAAAGGAGGGAGATAGGCCATACGTCACCTTCGGCTTCCGAACCGAAAAAGTTTTGGCTCGCCTCCACTCCGGCTAATGTGTATTACATACAAATGTGGGTAGACATCCTCTGTGAAATGTCGTAATTCTCACGACTCAAGGTGCGAGCTGCGCGGGCCATTCTGCTTTCTCCGTCTGTCATGCACTCTCTTACTGTCTCTAACCGCCGCTCCGCACCATCACGCGTAGAAACCATGAGCCTTTATCATCTATCTGGCAAGATACCAGTTAATTTCAAATTCAATGAAGCACAATTCTGTTGACTTCAATGGACGAGGGCTATCTTCACAAGACCTATTTATGTAGAGTCGGCACGGATCGCACTGATACTTGGTGTTCCCTGTTGAAGGTGGGTGTAAACTCAGTGCGCGTATGAAATATGGCACCAAGTTTACGCCAAGGCATCATAAGGAACGCGAAGTATCAGTGCTATCCGTGCCGACAGTACAGTCACACGATCTTCAAATTGAGACGAGTGCGTGGCGCAGTCCCGCCCGTTTAACAAAGTTTACTGGAACAACCTTATAGTAAAACGCCGTTTGTATAATTTAAGAGCTCAGAAATTTTCTGTGAGGAAATAGAACAAGGTTAAATTTCCTTCGGCCATTTCAAAAAGTCAGACATACAGACGATATCAAAGCTACATATAATGATTACAATCGACGTCGTTTTGGTTCATCCGTTTTATTTGTCGTATTGATATTATTTGTCGTCCAACTCTGCCTACTGCGTTGATATGATGTAGGTGAAGCGAGGTCCTCGAGACGCAAATATAACTAAATAAATAAATGAATAAATAGAAGGCGGAAGGAGTTCAAAACTACACTTCATTTGGTAAAGCCCATCTAAAACACCCTGTCCGCACTTATGGTCCGCACTTATGGTGTCAACAAAAATATTTATACTTGAAATAAAGTAGTAACGTATTTTTAAGGTAGGTGAGTCGCACGCAAATCCGTTGGAATTTCGCACGACTAGATTCTGCGCTGCGAAGAAAATCCAGAATTAGGCGCCTTGTGGTATAAGTTGGAACATGCTCGTCTGGAAATAGTGTTGCGAGGTCCAAGTCATGTCTCGGCTGGGATTCCTGAACGCTAAACCGGGGGTACGAATAGTGTTTGGTTTTAAACGTTTGCAAACCAGCGATTCATCATCCGTACGTTTGACCAGGACCGGACTATTCCTGGTTCCAATTTAACCGCACCTTCGAGGTGGTGGTTTAGTTTGCTTTGATCCCAGTTGGGCCGCTAACCAAACCAAACCCTGCCGAGTCCCAATGCGTTCATGAATCCCAGCCCTGGTCTCAGTACATAGTTTTGATTACAGTTCAGCTACTTCTGCACTAACGATGGGGTTGCGATCAGTTGCCCACTTCCAAAAAAGCATAGACTGAGCATGGAGTACATTACTTAGCAATCCTCTCTGCGAAAAAAAAACGGCGTTTTTGGGCGCTTCTCTAGCGCACAAGGCGTCGCATCGTCATCGCTCACTTCGAAGTGGACAAACTCTGATTTTGAGAGTACTAACGGATTCCTTTCGGTGAGAGCATTCCAACAGTATGTGGCATTAATACTTTCGAGTCCATTATTCCCTCGAAAAGTGTGTATTCCCACCTGGAAATCCTTTCGAGATCACACGAGTGACGAAATTTCCCGAAGTGGCCAACTGGTTAGCTCATAGCAACATTTTCTGTGGAGGAAATGTGCAGATTTCAAACAACTGCTGAAATTAACATTATTATTTACGTACTTGGTAATTTACTAACCTCGTTTAGAGAATCTGAAAATCTTTTTAAAAATGCAGTTCGACAGTTTTTGTGCTACCACTGGCGAGGTGGCGCATTACGCGGGAAAAAGGAAGACCTAGAATCGCCTTTTTCCCAAAAAAAGTACTGTACTGTGCTAGAATCCACCAAGATAACTGTTCTACATACTTTCAACCATACCAACTTCTGTAGGTACTTGTTCTATTTCCAGTCTTCACCAATCTCCTTCAAAAAACAAAAGAAGGCTATGTACCACCAGCATTGTTTGCCCAATTATTAGAGGGACCGGCAAGTAATGTCGTTTTCTTACGCTGAATACAAACGCATACATTTTTATCCTCCACATCCCCTATTTCGGAGTGAAAATTACTTCCGTACATCGCGTGAGTGCGCGCACGTATGCTGCGTTTAATTCTCCCCCACACTTTCTCGCTGTCTCTCCCCTCGCTCAGCACTCGCACGCGGAGGAACAGGGTAAATTTGGCCTCGAAATACAGGATACATCTTCTTTCTATTTATCCACTGCTCTTGATGACACCAGCTTATCCCGAGGTTTTCTCAAGGCATTGACAGCAGGTGCTCATACTTTTACTAAAAGACTTTCTCCAGCTGCCGACCTTGTCTGTAGTCCGGGTTTGGGTAACCTTTGAGTGCAGAAACTCAGTTGGGCCAACCAGTGTGCCACATCTTCATCTTGATAAGATCGCGCTAGTCCGTGCAAAAAACGTCATCGAGGTGAGGTAAGAAACAGGTTGTTGAAGATGCAACAAAAATTAATTAGAGGTGTGATGTACTGTACTGTTATTCCATCAGGAATTTGCTTAATTAGAGGGAAGACCAGAAATGAAGGTGCTATTTAGACGGGTAATTGCCTAAGAATAAATGGTCCACTGTCCGTTTGTGCATGAAACCGATCCGGTTTTTGCCTCCTTACTCAATACATGTAGGTTGTGGTGTACTTTTACTTTTGGCGTTTTTTGGCAATGTTTTGGGACTAGAAACTAGTATCGTCAAGAAAAACAAAGGAAGCTTGAAAATCTGCATATTTCGACCTTTCCGTTGTTGACCTTGCGTTGAAACCTTAATCGCTTTTTCTGGAACCTAAAAACGCCGAGAGTTCACTTTATAATGAACGATGTACGTAACTCTCGATTTTCTCGATATTGTGAGATCTTGATATCCGAGATAAAAGTACACCCGCAATTTATGGAGAGTGCTGTGCACTCGAAAGTCACAATTATAGAAGAATATAGCATTTTTAAAATTGTGGAGATAATCATCAAGTGATTCCAGTGAGACCATGTAATGTCTTTTCTTCCAGAAAGGGGCGGAACCGCATCTACAACTAGAAATTATACTATTGTGAAAAAATTGCTCACTGATCTCGCGAAATTTATGTATCCTCTGTCTCTGAGTAAAATTTATTTTCGTTCATTACGTGCGTCTGCGCGCGTACGCTGCGTATCCCTCTCCCCACACTTTTTTTCGCTGTCTCTACCTTCGCTTCGCATGAGTGCGCGAAGGAACAGGGTAAATTTGGCTCCGAACCAGAGAGTATGCTCACAAGATGTTGCAAGCCGCGCACAGGCATTGAGCGCCGCCCATAGTTCCGCCGCCTAGCTGCTCTATGAAGTGCCGTACCACAACCCAAGATTAAAGTCGCAAAATTATCCAGGTCCTTCTCGCCCCGCGGCGAAACTATAGTAGCGAGATCGTCCTACGAGTGATTGTGCGGAGCGGAACAGAGACAGTGAGAGAGTGAGAGGTGAGAGGGAGAAACAGTCAAACTATTGAACGGAGATCGAAAAATCAGTGGGTTTTGTCGACAGAGCTATTGACTGTCTTAGACAAGTTACTGATTCAAACCTGGGTGAAGAACGGCAAGCTATCAGGACATATAGTCTGTCCGAATTAGATTGTCCGCTAACGAGGTCGGCGTGCGTGTCGACAAGGGCATTTTTCGGGTGAGCTTACCCACGACTGAGATACAGCTACTGGGATACTGTTCATTATTTGTCTGATATTCCTGCTAATCGATTCATAGGTACGAAAGACACCCTCGCGATGGCCGATCAACACGCCCGCGGACCGCGTGTGCTGACATTCTCATTCAGACACTCTTTACGTTAATCGCACAAATCTCAACCAGTAGCTAGTCCTCAACAGTCACAGATTTCTTTAGCATTTCTGAGGAGCTCTCGATTTCGGTTGTCACCTGCAGCGGGGCGGTGGGCCATGATTACAGTTACTAGTAATAAGGAACTTTCGACAAAAAAAAACTCAGTTCGCTTATGGTGACAAGCGGAATCGGGAGCCCTGTAGGAGTGCCCCAGGCATAAGCTCGCTTGACAAAGTCACTATTTCACCGTTCTTCGCCCAACGGTTTGGGTTCAAAGAGTGCAAATCATGAAATAACAACGGTTAACGGAAACACTGGATCGTTTTTCACCTTTCAGCTTCAAATTCTTCGAATAGCGTCGTAATCCGTAAATTTTCATAAGAAGCTGCTTAAAAAGTTGGGAAGCGGATGGATAGTATGTCAAGGGTCCTCCAGTAGCTACCGGAAAAAGAAAGGCGCTAACCAAATGCAAAATAAGTGGTTTGTAAAGTGCATCCGAATGCCAATGTTCACCCAGGCGGTCGGCGCGTGTCCGATCAGGTCCGAAATCATGCCGAGCAGCATCTCAACAAAATATTCGGAACATGTCGCACCTGCTCGGAGAGTGAACACGAGTTTCTATCGCCAGAATTGGTCGAGCGAATGGACGAGAAGTGATCCTTGCGGTGGGCGTCTACAAAACCACCGTTCAGAAGGGATTCAATCGCGAACTACAGTCTGCCGCTCCTCTTCTATCCACTATGCTAATTTTTTACGAAGAGACCATATGTACATTCATACAGTCGACATGGATCGCACTGATACTTTGGTCTCCCCAATGTGCTTCGGCGCGAATTCGGTGCAAATACTAACATACAAATGTTATAACATCGTGCACCGAATTTGCGCCACACCGAGTTTGCGCAATAACATGATAGGAACCCAAAGTGTCAGTGCCACCCGTGCCCACTGCATACTGTCGAGAATGCTATGCTGGGGCAAAAAAAGTAGCAGAATTCAGCTATTCACTTTCCGGAATCGGTCATTTGGCGTTTTTGAACATTTCGGTCACCTCCTTCCAGCACCTACATAAAGTGCTGTGAGCGCGAAAATATCGGGTCTATTGAGGGGGAAGCACCTGATCAGAAACTGCGAAAATCGCCGTATCTGGCGTTTCAGAAACCGTATTCGCGAGCGGTTTTATGCCTTTCGCACGCAATTTTCGCAGTCCGGCAGAAAGAATTTTGCTTCGAGGCTGTCAGCCTAGTAACAAGGGGTCACCAAAAATACTAAAGTCGTCATGAAGGCACCGATATGTACTGGCTTGCAGTACACGGATCCCGGATCGCTCTGTTCTTGCCCCACACCCCGTACCTCGGAACGAATAGTTTGTGGTTACGCAACGGGGTCAATCTTAGTTGGGAGATCGTTGACGTCCTCGTCAGGTTGGTGTTGTGACAAATGACAAGCAAGTCATCACACTTGTTGCACTCACGACTGATCAACACCAAGATAGCGATCGCGTCAATCGACGACGATTTTCAGGCGTAGTAATTGACTGCATGCTGTGCACCCATGCTGATACGCGCATCTCAACCGCGATTTATCTGATCAATTCAGGTTTCTTCATAGATAAGGTACATCTCGTCATCCTCATAGTTGTCAGAGAATTCTCACAATGTTTACACAGAGTTGCCCTTCACATGATTCTTGCCACGCTCGTGCGCATTGACATTGAGTCTTCTCCATACTTCTTCCCTATCACCCCCGGCCATTTCGCTCTACACGGAGGAATCCACAATGCGCACGTGGCTTGATTTAAACGCGCTAGTCGGGGTCGTATGTAGCTGTGGGTGGGCATCAACCGAGGCAAAAAATGAGGACAGGAGCAGATGAGAACCCTGCCTGGCTAGACCCCGGCTAACAAAGAGACCTCAGCGTACTGATTAACGACTTAGTAGTCGTGGAGCGAATGCTTTTTTGGTGGCATTTTTTATTACCCGGCAGGAATGGTCTGTGTGTGTATGTGAACGTGTGTGTGGGTAGATGCTGAGTGCGCGAAATGAATTTGTGGGCCACATGGAAAAAACGCGACGATCCACGAAGGCCACACTTTGTCTTCAACGAACCAATTTCCTCCCCTATGCCTAGCCACATGTGTTTCCGGATAGCAACATCATGCACACAAAAATAGGGGCAGGGAGTGACCTGATGCCAGGTCTGTGGAGACCGAGCCACATGACCTGATGACGGCTAGAGAAGATGACATAAGGGCCATTCACAGTAACTATCGCCTCAACAATAGGGGTAGGTAGAATGAAAGTGAATGGATTAATAGCCGGGGATTTGTACCGTGTGGACATGAGGTCATAGTAGTAGTGGATCGCTTTTAGACACCTACATACATAGCCAATTTGGGACGTAGTCGGTACAAACATAGGTTGAAAGTGAAATTCAACAAAATGACAATTTTTCAGCAAAGGATTGCTAGGATTCTGTGTTTCGATTGCCACCTCGGACGTATCGAATAAATGTGGGTCTCCTTTTTGGAAGCAATTTCTCAACATCGGTCTCAATTCGTCTCGCCCGCGCCTCAAGCGAGCTAAAAAAATGTTTTTTGACCCTTCACTTGCGCACAAAACGAGGGCGCCTATTCAGCTTGTTCGAAGATTCTGAATTGCTCTTCGGAAGATCTTCGACGAAAACATTCCAGAGGATGCAAGTTTTTTTTGGCATATTTCAGTGCTGCTAACCTTGCGTAATCGCTACTTACATTAGAAGCGGTGTTCTCGATTGTAAGAATTGTCTTTTTTTTTCGCTGAAACAAAAGCTTGGGTTAATCTAAAAAAGCAAAGAAGGAAGAACGATCAGATAAGGCAGAGAAGTCGCCCAAATCAGGATGGACCGCGTCAGTGAAGAGTTGTCCACCCAAAGGAAGTTTCCGAAGTGTTGGATTCTCTTTATCTCTTGGGATCCTAATATCCGGAACTGCGCGTTGATACGTACTTGTTTTTGAGAAGTATTCAGTAAAAGAAAGACTAACCCGAGCGACTAACGTCATAGGTTTGAAGCACAAAACAATTTTCGATGTTCCAAATTTTGCTGCCCCAATTAATTAATTTATTTACTTACCTATCTATTTATTTTATTACTCAACTAATTATTCATTTATTTGTTCATTTATTTCAATATTCGTTTACCTTATTATTTTGTTTAGTTATTCATTTAATTATCTATTTATTGTTTTATTTATTTATTTTATTTTATTTATTTAATTATTTATTCATTTCTTGGTGAAAGCGCAGAACATCTATCGAGCAATCATCCAACAGAGAGAGGCATGTTGGGTATTCCAAAACAATAAGAAAAGAGAAGACAAATCATTACAGAAAACACGGATCGAAAACAATGAGAGATAAACAACAACAACAACAACAGAAAACGCTCAGAATGAGAGCCGTCCTTTTCAATAGTTAAATGGTTATAGCTCAGCGAAATTTGATTTCAATTTGAAGATCTTGTACGGCCTCTTCGCTCTTCCCCTTTTCTTCTTTTTAAATTTACCTGTGCTAGAGCATTGGTGGATACTATAGTTGCGCCATTCGAATAGATTCGAATCGATATAGTCGAATAGTTGCTATTCGAATTCGTATTCATTATCGGAATTTCTAACATCGCACTATTCGAATACTATTCAAATATCGGACCTCTAAAAGGGGGTATTCGGATCTATTCAATAATCGGACTTCTAAAAAAAGGGGGTATTCGAATCTATTCAATTATCGAAGCCTATAATTTGGAAAGGTTTCGAATGGAGTTGCCCCGTTGCCGCTATTTATGGTGTACGGTAGATGACCGTGAGTTCCATTGGCAGGTATGACCACGTCGAAGGATTTCGAAATCGCGCCGCAATTCAGAAATTGGTGTCTTCATCGTAACGTAGCGGCTCAATTTCGAAACATTTCGGCGTCTATTTCAGCGGCGAGCGGTGATTTCCTTCCCCATAATTTCACTTAAGGCACTGGAATACTTCAGCGACGGACACGGCGAGACCTCGTAATCGTAGACGCTTGAATATGTTTGAGGCTTATACAATGACTTGCGGGGACTAGCTGATTTTCAAGTCAGTGCTATCTTCCCAGATGAATCTGCCCCAGTTTACCCAAACAGGGGTGATAGAGACTCTGTGGGCCTTGGGCCAGGATCGAACTAGACCTTGTGCAGCGAAAGCAGCGCCTCCTGCCACTACACCACACACGCTTCATAAAATACAATATGAGCAGGAAAGGTTGAAGTTGAACAGGTGGCCAATAGTATGAGATTTCAGGAAACACATTTTTTCAACTTTATAAGCTCATCTACATACTGCGTATGTAGGTGAGCTTATAAAGTTGAAAAAATGTGTTGTACATATGAATAAGTGATTTTCTTATTAAATAGATAAATAAAAATATTTAATGTTTAATAATTAAATAAACCATTCAATAAATATTTTCTCGAATAGTTAATTAAATATATAAATCAAAAAGTGAACGAATAATAATTCAGTGAATGAGTAATCCAAAATATTAATTAAGGAAATTACAGCACTGATTAGAAGACCCTGGTTACTTCGAGAAGCAGGACTTTCTCCAGCAGAAGCTGTGTGAAGAAACCCTATAAAATTATGTCTTTCTTGGTCCTTATGAGAAATTGAAGCTCTCACGATTTTTTAAACTGGAATAGAGGCAGATCTAATGTGCAAAAAACTCAACCTTACTCCAACCAGCACCTGTCGGAACGCTACCGTAAGCCTCCAGTGGTAATGTTTGTCAATGTGGCCCCTAATGTTTTCAACAGAGTCATCGCTCGTACTAACCCGGGTACTCTCACCTGGTTTTCCATACATCCCCCGTTCACCACAACACCACAGTTCTTCTGTACCCACGGTAGCATGAATCAGGCGGTTTTTGTTTTTGGGTAATAGGTTAGGCTTGTCATCTCATAGCGGTGCTTGCCCTTTTCGTCCGGAGCCGTTTTTTCGCTCCTCAACCGTCCTCCTCCTCCTTCTTGGTTTCCCCTAGCCACCAGCAGTTTGAATTCGACATCAATAAATTTCACAAGAACACAGACAGAACGTGAAAAAACCACACTACACGAGGCGAAAAACCAAGTTTGAAGCAAATTCCGGTATCAATAGGGTCGCACAAAAACAATGGCTTCTGAGATTTGAAATGGATATTTGGTTGTATTTAGCCGCCGTTGCTGTAAAAATAGACATTTGGACAAAAAAACATTGAAGCTTCCTCTTTGGGACTATGGGAAAGTTCAGCTAAACGGCTTTGAGTCACCATCAGTATCCAGTTCATCAGCGCGAGCCTTTGGCTGCAAATGACTGGAGGAGGACCTACCATGCAGTCAACGCGGAATCGGTCGCCGTATCGGTATTTTCGCTTAATTGTAAGGCATAGAGGTTACGCGCATACACAGACACGCAGAGATGCACACTTCTTGGGCAGACATCAAACCGACGGGCAACCCGAAGGACTAATCCGCGTTGACTATACTTTCCATTGTAAAGCCTTTTTTACATGCGCACCTGTGAAAACCGCTGTTGTGGCGTACAGCTGCTCCAACATAATCGTTCCAAGATCACAACGTTTCGACACTATTAGATAGCTGCAGCAGCGGGCGTAAGGAACGCAAGGGGCTGCTCATACTTCTAAAGTCAGGACTTCGTGCGCGGGCGTCCCAGTGGAGTATGAAGGGCCGGACGCCATGCCCGCGCGCCACGTGCTCCTTCGTAGCGGCCACGTCCGTACTGCGTTTTTCTTCATTTTTGTTATCACTCTATCACCCATTTCATTCCGCTCCGTGATAAATAATTTCAGTGCTATCCTCTGCTGCCAAGGTGAAGAACGCGAGGATAGAAATAGTATGCACAGCAATGTTGGGACAAACATTATTGAGTTCGACCACAGCGTCGCCATCTTTGTACGCGCGTAACGCGTCGCCATTAGGGAGTATGAATGGGCCCTGGCTCCGTGATATAAAAATCTCTCCTACGGAGAGAAAGTTATATGGTGCAATGCCAATAAACGCCGTCGCCGCACCAATGCTTGAGATTAGACGCGCTTCTTCAATGAACTGATCCAATCCAGTAACTGACTTCATCATGCTCACTTGATTAGGCAGGGCCGATCGGTCGATCCCACTGCCTCGACCAGACGGAGACACGTTAATGTCGGAATTCTGTCGCGAATCTGCCGCGGTTTTCGCTGATGCATTTCAAGATTCGAATCACCAACCCTTACCATTATGTAGTCCACCGCTCTCATTGCTATTATGACTGTGTCATCACGGCGATTTCGCGGCAGACTTCCTCCTGGTTGAATCACATCATTTTTAGTTTACCGGATTTTTCGCGGAAAACTCGCGGTGGTCACTCCTTGGTAGTTTCTCGGTGAATTCGCGTCATTTACGCAGAGTTCTCCAGACTCGCGGAGGTATCGCGCCCAATGCTCTTTTGAATCTAAGTTCGAGGTGAATTCTCGGTAGATTACAGAGGCGAGTTTGTCCAGAGGAGGAAGCTCGTGTACATTCGGGTGCAGCGACGTTGAACACTTTTCATGATAGTGAGCTTCACACTCTAACTACAGATAGGAGTGACGCATTGGAGGATAATTTTGAGTTGTTCAGACCTGTTTGTCGCCCGTTGGCGACTTATTGCTACATGGTCGTGAAAATTGTAAAGATCTGAATAGCAGGAACTAATATCTTTCGAAACTTCTTGTGTCATTAATATTTCCCAGAGGGACCCTCTAAATAGTTCGGTAGAATAGAATTTCTACGGTGATAAAAAACAGGGAAGTTATTCATGTAGAAAGAAAAATCGAAAAAAAAACTGCTATTTTCAAGAAACGGTGTACGTGTTTTTTTACCTTTTTTTCAGTTTTAGAAGAGTCAGAGGCTATCAAAAAATGCTTGTCCTATTTTCTCCGGATTTTTTTTCAGGATTTGTACCCGTCTACTATTATTACGGCAGAAATCTTAGAAACGTCGAAAATTTTTAGCTGTGAAAATTGTGCTAAAGTATAAATAACCAGTTTACATAGTTTTTGAGGCATATACACTTCTCAGAATCTGATGCTTTGGCTTTTTTCCCAAACTTCGCTGTAAGGTTTGTTTGGGGTTGCTGGCCGCGGACATGGTTCCCAATGTTTTGATTGTTTTGTGATAAGCATTCCAAACAACTACTTCTTCCGATTCTTGCCATTTTTGCAAGCTGGACCGGAAACATTACAGTGTGCCTAGTGAGGCCTGCAAAATTCTGAGTTCATTTCCATCTTCTTGCTGTTTGAAATGGAATAAAATGAACCGAGACTGACACAGTATAGTCCGCATTCTAATTGAAAATGTCCTCGTGCAGTTTGTACACGGAATCCGTGATGCCAGACTCAGGTTTCCCTCTCTAGAGGATGAGGGTATTCAGAATCATTCCCAGTGCCTCCATCCTCACATATGCGGGCCTTTGAATCCAAACGAACCTCACCATTAATGTGGTCCGAGATGACCCCATGGACCATCCATCTCACGCAAGTGTTCGTCCGTTAGACCTCCATCTCCACCTGTCTTATGATAACCTAATTACTTTATTTGCTGTCATTAATGCGCGCAAACTCCGCGCTACTCAGCAGCTTAGCCATCACGGAGAGGTGGGCCTTATCGCTGTTGACCGACCGCTTACGCTAACACCTGCGTTGCGCAACCTATCACACATATTCCCACATAACTGTGACATCAACCACGGCATAGACGTGTGTCTGCAGTTACGGGCCTGAAGATCAGCGCAACTGTCGCGTTACGCAAGCCTTCGCAATAAGGGGGAAATCCAAAACGCACCACGAGGTCAGTGAGGTGTAACGGATCAATGGGAAGTAGCGCATATGTAAGAGCGAAAAAATGGTGAGGTCTGAATGTAGTTTCATCTATAAATGTTGCTAGGTGTTCCTGAAATTTGGGTCTCGACTGAGCTCTGTATGCGATTGAAATTCTTCAAAGTTGCGTTCCCATGCATCCGTCAATACAGAACCTGTCCCAGAAGCCCTGCCTTTTTTCTACCGGCTGTCCAGAGGTGTGACCGAGGTTCCGTCCGAGTCGTCCGATTTTGCAGAAGTACGTTTAGGTCACAGCCCTCACAGTTTCACTAGAACAACATCAATGAGCCCCAGATGTTTCCCGCTCTTCCCAAACAGGTTATCTGTTTCGAGAAAGATCTTAACTGATACATATCCGGAAGTAGGAGTGAACTTTAGAATTTCACCACGAATCTCTCGAAATTGGTCCAGAGGTACACCGAGAAGTTCTAAGTTCCTCCTTTAGTTTCTGCTGTGGTCTGTAAAGGAACAAAAATCAGAAGACACTCAGAATCCAGAAGAATCCATAGCAGGGATGGGCATAATGCCAAACTCCCGATTCTCGATGAGTTTTGGACTTCAGATTTTCGATTTTGAAAAAAGCGGGGTAGACGAGAATCTGGGATGGACAATTTTCCGATTTTCTGAAATGCCTAGTTCCGATGTTTCTGACGTTCCGATTTTAGCCTTCCAAGATTGAAAGGAAAGTTCCGTTCTCCGATTTCCAATTCCAGAACATTTTGAAAAAAAATTGACTCATACCTAATCCATGGATTCTGAAGTTAGACACTCATTCTATAAAGTACCGAGTCTTTCAATGAGAGAAAGAGGGAAATAGAGAGACAGAGAGGGAGAAAGAGTGTGAGAGAGAGAGAGAATTGTTCCGAAAGACAGAATTTTGCTGATGAAGGAAGGACGTATTGTCGTTCTCGGAGTCGAATTCAACAGTCTGCACGGATCGCACTGATACTTTGCTTTGTCTATTGTGTGTCGGAGCAAACTCTGTGCACTTATCTTATAACATATGTACCCTCTATAAAACGTCGCAGTTCACATCATTCGAGGCGCGAGCGGCGCGCGCGACGTCTCAGCCTCCTTCTGCCCCCCGCTCTCTCGCTGTCTCTAACCTCCGCACCAGCACGCGTAGGAATCATGTGAATTTCGCCGTTTTATAGCCTGTGCATGCACCGAGTTTAAACCAACACACAACAAGGAACATAAAGAATCAAAGCGTGCCGACCTTAGATATGCACTTTTTTGTTGATTTTTGACCTTCTAGAGAATATGAGGTACATGCTGTAAAAATGCCAAATTCTCGGAGTTCATTCGCGCACGGGCGCGGAGTGGAGTTAAAGACAACGAGAGAGCGCTTAGCAGCCGGAGAGAGCAGCATCGCGCGCACATGCAGCGCGTTGAATGGCGCGTTGAGTGTTCGATTTTTTATGAAGGCTAGAATTAATTGAAACTCTGATTAAGTTTCCGACTATTCCATGCATTTCAACCATAACAGGATATCACAAGGTAGCTCAGTTGAATGCAAAACTTTGGGGACAGGCAGAAGTCGAACGTGTGTCATTTGCAAGGACCTGTTTCCAGAGGGCATGACATTCCATCTATTATAACTTCTAATGTATAGCAAAGTAACACCACCGTTAGCAACAGGCGCTCCAACGCGTTCACACAGAAACTGCACGTTTTGACACGTTGACACCACAGTGGTGAGTAGTTATGGATTGTGAAAGCCTGTCAAAAAATGGATTAGCGTCGTGTTGAAATTTAATATAGTGCTACAAACGTGTCAAATCGTGTAATGTAGGGTAAACGAGATGAACCGTGTCTGGGACTTAAAGCGGTGTCACACTACTATTTGCTGAAACTTATAGCCGTCATCGACCATTTTTATTAACAAAAAGCGTTTCCCATTTCCGCCCTGGAATTTTATCACTAACCAGTTCAAGCTCCGAATCTAGCCCTTTTGAATGCTCTTAATGTTAGAAAGGTTTAGTAACTAACTAAAAAAACTTACAGTAACATGAATTTAATAGTATATGAAAATTTACAAGTATAAAAATCTGGCTTTTCCTGTGTATCTCATCATTTTCGCTATCAAGTAACCTTGCCAGAACTTGTCCTGATATCGAGGTGGCAGGTTATCTCCTGGCTAAATTGCCTGGATTAGGGTCGTAGGATTTATAACCAAGGTGTGAAGTGCACAATATCAAGGTCTAATCCTTGTTATATAAGATATGGAACAGGTGACATCCCCTGGCGGACACCTCATTGTTCGGAAATTTCCCACATATGACAATTTAATCCGCCATGATGGTCCTTGATGAGGTGTGGACAACCTGTATTACAAAGCGCCTGTGGCAATACGATGGCTATTCAGATTCCACCCATGGTGATTCTCTCAGCAAGTTGTTCAATCAATAATGTATGGGTAGAAGATGGCAACAGTCGTAAGAAGTTGGGTGAGATTTCGATGAGAAAAATAGCCCTACCTAGAAAAGGCACATTCGGCTTTGTGTAGAAAGTTTTCTGGATGGTACTTTGCGATTTCCTGCAATTGGATGTTGTTTTCGGAAAAAAGGAAATAAAAACAATTGAAAAATAAAATACAGTTGGCCGCAATGTTAAAAGGACATGGTGCGGTTGCGGACTCGCACTAAAACTACGGTAGAATCTGGCGCTCTGCCAGATTTCGTCATCGATCGGCGCCACAGCTGATATTCTCGTGAGCAGAGAGACGACGGTTGGCGCCGATCGATGACGAAATCTGGCAAAGTGCCAGATTCTACCATAAATTAGTGCGAGTCCGCAACCGCACCATGTCCTTTTAACATTGTATCAACTGTAAATGACAAATAAAAACCATTCAATAAACATAAAAACGGAAGAAAATTAAAACATTCAAAACATCTTAATACAAAAGAATGAGATACTATGAAATTTCTAATAAAAAATCAGCGCAGAAAATTGGGAGAAAAAAATCTATGAAGTAATATGTCTCCATGCTCTCCACTCTTCAAAATTGCCGTCATTAGGCAAAGTTCATCCGAATTAGACTGCCCGCCCACCCGGTCGGCGAGCGTGCGGAGTTGTCGCCGAGACGGCTCTTTTTTGAACTTGTAAATCGATCAGCAGGATTATTAGACAAAAAAATGAATAGTATTCCAGCCAGCGGTTCGCAGCCGTAGGCAGGCTAGTCCGGAAATAGATTCGCGACTTCCGTTCGACACGCACGCCGAGCGCGCGAGCGGACAGTCATACTCGGACAGACTTTACTACGTCAGGCTCTGCGTAGAGTTCTTGTCAATTGTATTCTGCTTCTGGCTCCTGTTTTCTTCATTCTCGAGGTAGGGGCAAAACGAACTTTTCCACCTTCAATTTCCTTTTTTTCTCCAACATCCCTCTTCCTTATCCTTTCCTATAAATAGATGCAGTGCATACATTTTTATTTTATTTTATAGTAGCCTAGTCTGTAAAACATTCTGTCAGTTTTGTTTCCTCCTGGGAAAATTTTTAGCTGCCTATTTCGGCACCAAAGTGTGGGGTATCTTACGGTAAGGTCATCTAATCCATGATAACAAACAACTGCGGGTATACTTGGTTCTCCCTGAGAGTTCCTAAATCTAACAATCCAATCCGACATAATGGCCCTTAATGAGGTGCAGAGAGGCTATAGTATGAGGTGCCAGCGGCGACACTCCAGCTCTTTGTCGAAATGTCCCGGGGAGATTTCACACAGCAGGTGGTGATGACCCCGTGAAGCGTGAAGTGATGGTTTGACATGACCCCATGACTACCCAAACAACGAGCTCTATATGGGAATCTTACCGCGCGCTGCTGCCCCTGTGTCGGTCCTTTGGGACAACACGCAAATGTCTTCATGGCCTCTTCGACGACGGTGGGAACACAGGCATCTGATGTGATGAGCAATCTGACCTCAAAGTATAGAATCAAATTTGAAATCGCCAGAGGCCAAATCTTCGACTCAATGTTGCCCGGGTGCCAAAAATCATGAGATGCAGCTGCGTCTGGGCGAAGTGGGAATATTTGACTTTCCCTAGTAGATGGGAAACACGCGAGAACGAAAATAATCATTGACCCTGCCCATAGGATTCTGAAAAACCTTTCTTTTTGATTTTGAAAGGATTACAATGCGTAAATGCAGGTGCAAAGCTATTCGCCTGCCGTGATCTATCATAACCCTTCAAATATCGTTAAACGGACACATGGTTAGACGAAAATCGAAAGAAATAGCGTGAAGAGTCAAAGTTTGTCGTTTGAAAACCTGTCTCTAAAGCGGAGTGCCACCGAGAAAAAATTTTCACAAAATCATGATATGAAAAGATAACCTGAGAAATCGAATTTCGCTGAAAAACCCAAAACCGCCATAATTTTAACCAACAGTCGAAAGCTAGAAAATGACGCGATGTTGAAGAAATTATTAATTTTAAGGAACACGATCTTCAGAAGTTCGATAGATTTTCGCCAGTAATGAGCGATTTTTGCTGCGATCTTTGGCACAACCGTTGGTTCGCTAGACAAAAATGAGCCTTTCGCAGCCATTACGTTTCGAAACAGGATAACCGAACAATTTCCAAAAAATTTGAAAAATCACAAAAATTTTGTTTACCTAACAGGGAAGACTGATTTTTGCCGGAATTCTGTGATTTTTTCGGGATCTATGGTACAACCACCGACTTTCTAGGAATGGAACAGCTTTTTCCTGCTACCGTGACCTAAAATAGGACAAAAAAGAATCAAACAGTTTTCAAAAGTTGAAGAACACAGTTCTTACGAATGTATTGATTGGCTGTCGCTGGAAATTGGCGATTTTGCTGAAGATCTACGGTACAGCCACTATTTTGCTAGTCAATAATGAGCTCCGTCTGATATTATGCCTTTTAAGAAGTCAAAATTTTAAATTCCGGTCAAAACAAAGAAAATTGAGACATTTTTAAGATTTTAAAAAATAAAATCTTAATTTTCCCCCAAATATAAAACATCGATTTTCGCCCAAATTTAGGCATTTTTTTCCCTGTGATATCTGGTACAGTAGCTGGCTCGCCAATCAGGAATGAGATCTTTCTCATTACTATACTATGGGGTGAAAATTGTTAAAAATGAAAAACAAGCAAATGAAGTGGTCAGATAATCCTCAAATTTTCCAAGAAAACCTTTTGAAAAAATTGTTAGTTAAAATTCAAGAGTAGCGTAAGCCGGAATCCCGCAATTCTTCCTGAGATCTTTGGTACAGCCGCTCATTCGTTACTCAAGAATGAGCTCTTTTCTGTTACTATCAATGAAAAAATATTAAATAAAAAATGAATAGATTTGAAGATTTCTAAAAAACCTTGATTTCATTTCGTTTTATTTATTACGCTGTAAAAGACAAGCGTGTGATAAAAAGCTACAATAATGGTGTAAAACTAGAACTAATACACATCTAGAAAGCCAATAACTTTGCACCAGCCATACGCTTGAACGAGTTTGGTAAGGCAGTGTACTTTAGACCAAAAAAATTCAAGTCTGCCCTGCACGTAAACATGTACCTCCTCAAGTTGGTTTTAGCCATTGAAAAATAGATCTTGACCTCTCCTCCCCTGGTTCTCGAATGTATCAAACTGTAGAATCGGGACACCCTAACACTAAGCTGACCCGATAGCAGTTTCAACACCATACACGCGTCTCTTAGCTTTCGACGAGATTCCAACGAGTTTAGATTGAGAATCGTATTCCTCATCTTACCACTTGGTATCAAGGAATAATCAAATCCTTCTGTCCCAATCAAGAGTTTCCTAATGTAGTTGTTTTGTACCATTCCTGAAACACCGTTATCCCTCTTTTTATAAGGGTTCGAGACCGTAACTCCACTTTCAACTATAGGTCTGACGTATGTTTTGTATGCCTTCATTGGAACATTTCTATTTTTCGTGGATATACCTTTGAAAATCCGATACGTTTGTAGAAAAGCCTTCCTTTGCACGATTATATAATGTTCTTCAAAATCTGGTATGTCATCATAACAAAAACCAAGATCTCTCACCTGAGACACGCGAATCAATCACAGGGAAATTTTTTGTTACTAGCAATAAAAAAAATAAATAAATTAAATGAAAAAGTGAATAATTTCGAAATTTTCTAAAAAACCTTGATTTAACCATATTGGGAAAATTCAAATAAATAATATTCGAGTTCCTGTGCTTACATCAATTTTATTGCGTTGGTAAGTTTCGACCCACCACTGGAATTTGACACCCCACCCGTACTGAGCTGTAACGGCCCAGGTCGGGTCACTTTCAACTACAGCCACATAGTTTCTCATAGAACTGTAGCCCAGACACTTCTTGGGTTACCTAGCAGTAATAACCTGGCGGATTGTGACGTCAGCTGTTGACAGGTCGTGCGGCAATCGCAACAAACAATACCCTCAAATTACGGTATCTGGCCTGAGGTCAGCGATGTATCGCCACGAAGACGCTCAAACAGCATCCAAACTACCCCATGCAGCGCTAAATGACTTAATCCACTTGTTGAGTGGACGAATGTCTGGAATATCGACTAAGGACAGCTCACAGAGGGTGGAAACAGCGCTATGGTCCAGCTGTTGGGACACAGAATTCGCGCACGCGACGGGGGATGGGCGCAGATCACGTGCGGAAACGAACTCATTGACCCGGGGCCGGTGCCATTTCCGGTTGGAGGCGGCCACAAACGAGGAGACGAGGTGAGTGCTGCGTTGTTTCCTTCTTTTTCTTAGAAATGTTCCGTAAAAATTGGAGTCGAAAAGTTTAAACTTAGTTCATTCCTTGAAACTATCTTTTCAGATCATCATGACCACCAGAAATTGGTGTTTTGTGGGTTCCGCCTGACCTTTTCATATCGATTGAAATTTGTCTGGATTAAAAACTCAGAAAAAATAGGGAGTTGATGAGGTAACATAGTTAGATCAAACGAGTCTTTAGTGTATAAGAAAATGTAAAATGCACAATTGCCGGAAATTATATAAGAACCACTATTATTGTGAAATTCTAGAAAATTCCTGACTTGGCGTAATTAGCTTGGAACAGTCAGGATTTGCACAAAAATCTTGCATCATAGTCTTATTGTGTACAGTGCGAATAATTCAGGAGTAAAGGCACATTTGAGTGGAAGACCCTAATTTTCTTCAAATTTGAGGTTTCCAGAAAAGTCCTTAGCGAACTAACTATTTTTTTCTGTCATTACCAACCAATGCATTCATCAATTTTAAGAAATTTAGGAAAAACTCACAGCGGCCATGTCAATCCCCCATTTCTCGAGCTCAATTCTTAAGGGTACTAATCCACTTTGCTATCTTTGAAAAATCCCGATAGTTTATTTTACTCAAGCTGAACACGATTATGAGGCTCTTTTTCACTTTTACGGAAGATTAGGGTAAGTGTAGGGTAGTTTGGGTAAAGTCTCCAATTTCTCTGGAAATCTGCCTAAAGAGGTATGGAAGAGTCCGAGCGTAGTGGCCTACGCCTGCAGTCAGCTCGCGTGCCGCGCCGCGCCATCGATCAATAAGGGCTATGCAGATCGATGGATGATGTCACAGGCGAGCGGGCGGCACCGAGGCAGCTAATACTTACGGACAAGACGATGTTTACGGTAGGCTACGGTAGTCAAATAACAATAATACAATCGTAACCTAACTTAGTTTTTCCAAAATAAAAAAAAAGTTTTTTTGCATTTCTTACGTACCTCTCACAGGCCGATCAAAGCATCTTGTCTTTCCCTGATTCCTTCACTTAAACAATTCAGGATAGGGCATTGCGCTGTGATCGGTACGTGAGAGGTGCGACCCCTTTTCTCCAGCTTAGAAACTTACCCGTTTGGATAGTGAGTGTAGTCTTCAGCAGGCTCCTGCGGTGTTGTCACCGGGCTCGACGGGAGTAGGTGGGAGGGAGGGGGGTCGTAAAAACTTTGGCTCATAAAACCTGTAAGCTTGGGAAGGAAATAGTAAACATTTCAGGCTCAGTTTCCTCTTAGATAGAAAGTTTGCTACGATTCTGGAAAGTTTTCAAAATTTTTAATAACAAAAGGGAGGGGGGTCGTAGCTCCATCGAGACCGGCCACAAGGTCCCACTGGACTCTGGTCTACAGATTGGTATAGTTCGGTGAAATGTGGTTTTTTTCGGATAAATAGCAACTATCCTATACCTTGAGCTGATTTAATGTGTGTTCCAAATATAATTTCTTTTTCTTTTCACAACATTTTTGCGGCACCGAATATCAACAATTTTCGCTTAGTGGCCAGCGGGGCCGCGGTCCACCTCCCTTCCCAACGCCCAAAGCTGCGGCCCTCTGTGATAATCACAAGCGTGAGGCTCACTCTGAAATCTGTGATAATCACAAGCGTGAGGCTCACCCTGAAAGGAATCCCCCTTAGCAAGGTTTCGGCAAGATATAACATGTCGACCTATCACGGTACTGCATGAAGTCTCTGTAGACCAATATTGCTCAAAGCTTTCTCCCTACTGCACCGTGACTCGATTAGGTGCAGAACGACTTCGGACTATCTCCGCGAGGAAGCGGTTCTTCCGTCTACGAAGTCAATCTGTTTCTCACAAAATGACCGATTCGGATGATAGATATACTTTCCCTATCGGAGCGGAATTCCTCTCCGGAGTAACGGACAGCCGCTGTTACAGCACGCAGCACGATGATAATCGTGCTGGGATGACCGGATCCCGGCACGATTACCCTTTGTCTCAGGCCTATGGTATGCTTTGTCGCTGTAATGAGCGACAGGCACGCAATCTAACACAAATCGTGGAGAGGGACCCGCATGGGAGCAGCGACAATGGTCGTCGTAGGAACAGATGTCGCGTGTGGGTCGCAGCGACGTGTCGCGGAGGGCTGACATACTGCAACTGTGCCATAGCCTGTCCCTACCACTGTCGCTGTCGCTGGGCGGTGCACTGCGACAGCGACAGATTTAAAGGACGGGAGGCGGTCGCTGTCGCTGTGCAGAGCGACGCGACCGTGTGTCTCAAGTATACCATACCCTCAGCACGATCTTCATGGAGCTGCGTCCTGCAACTGCTGAGCGGATTTTCGTTTCGATAAGGGGAGAACTTGAGTATTTCAGTATCACGTCTGGTGCGACTAACTGTTTGGTGGTGATGGACCATACAATTCTTAAATCCTGTTAGAGCACGAAAAGGGGTTTTGGAGCAACGACGGGTACATGAGTTCAGAGGCAGATCATTTTTCACACGCTGTGCCCACTTTTACAATGCCCAGAGAATGGTATACACAATGAGGTAAAGCTAGTTGCGTGAGGCGTCGTACGGTGCTCTAGCACTAGTATTGTTAGGTACTAATAACATTTTCTATCGAGTGGTACCAGTCGGTGGTCTGATGCACTATGTGGGGATCGAGAGATCCGTGGCCGGTACTTCATCAGATGAAGAGGGGGTTTGACCGAAGAAGATGGGAATTAGGTTAAAGCTGCAGGACTTGAGTGGTTTATGGGAGCTACAAAGAGCAGTGCGTATTCACAGAAACCGTGTTTTTGTCGTCCTTGGGCATACTGGACCTAACAAAGCCCACTTCGCTCATCTCAAAGGAAGCATAATGTTGAGCTAATTATGCCAACGGTATTCTTGACATTGTGATGTAGTGCTGTTCACCTTTCTTTGAGATGAAGAAATTCTACCAACCGTTCGCCATTCAATCTAGTAACCTGCATTCAGGTGCCGTAAGGCTATCGGGGGTGCCGTTGGAGTCAGTCAGTGCGTGTGGATTTGGCGCAAATTGAAATCGTAGCCAGTCATTGTGGCAAATGTCCTCATGTTTCCAACGTACACACAGAAACAGAAGTGTTCGATCATACCAATTTCACATGTCACTGAAGGCCCATCCATTGAGCGGTATTGTGCCGCGAAAGTTTTTCGTCACCGATTGATGTACTTTTTCCCGATGCCCGAATTTCTAGCGCTGACGTTTTTGCCGCTTGTGAAGCTACTGCTGCCATAGCTCCGAACGGGAAATCTCTTCTGAGTTTTATCGTGCAGTATTGTTGTTGCTTCATATGCATCTGCAGGGTTAGTGACAGAGTGCGACAGTTCACTTAACCTTTGCCAGTAGCACGCCGCTTTCTGGAAACCTAACCAGCTCATTCCATTATGTTATACTAACTTTTTGGTAGGCAAGTTCTGTTTCGCGAATGACCTGCAGCTGCTATCTATTCAACCGCAAAAAAAAACAGAAAAAATGAAGGGAGAAAAACTAGCAAGAGAAAGCAAGAAAAAAAACAAAAAATTGAAAGAAGATAATCTAATAAGAGACAGCAAACAAAGAAACAGAAAACTAAGGGGGAAAATATTAATCAGTAAGAGATGGTGAAAAAATAACAATGAAAGAAAAAAAAACTATCAAGATACATTCTGAGAGTTGCGAAAAAAAGCATTTTCTAGGCCTGCTGGACCTTAATTCTAATGAACAGGATACACCATTAAATTTCGTATGTCCGGTTCCATCAAAGAAAGTCCCATCCGGATCGTGGGGTCAGATCCTTGATGACGACGATAACGTAGAAACTTGGACCTAAAGCGAACCAACTCTGAGGCACTGGAGTACCAAACGCAAGAACTGGTAAGATGCCAATTTGACGAAGAAACCGAGGTTGAACACTATTATAGAACTAAAAAATTTTCCAAGGCTAGCGGAGCGGTGAATTGAACTCATCACGCTCACAATAGCTTCATCATATTCGCCCTGGAAAGCGCTGCCATGCCGTTTTTTTCTGATGGTCGACAAAAAAGTAAACAATTTTAGAGAATATCGGAAAGGCTAATCTACGAAATACATAAACAAAATCAACTGAGTTGGGGGGGGGATCAATTCGTAACGTGACTGTGACGTAATACGATGATAGAGAGGTCTGAAGACATCGAAATGAGCTGCTATCGAAGTGGCGTTACTGAATGATGGAAATCTCCAGCCTTTGACTGATTGTGGGTTGAAAAAGGCATAAAGAACCTAGAAAAGAGCCTTCAGCTCTTTATGCTTCTAGCTTGAAATGGCCACTCTTGTTGTCAATGTCATTTTGGCGCCGCATCTAGTGTGGTGTTGTAGCCAGACCAGCCCAAAGTCTCACACACTTCGAGGCCTTTTCCTAAAAAAGAACCGCCTTCCTCCTTTTGGTGAACTCTGGCTAGCTTGAATTTACCGACCTTTAGCCTCTACATTTTTTAACTCAGGAAAACATTATTATGAGCGACTACCAAAAGGCTCCTGTAAAAAAAACAACATTTTCTGTCCGAACCGAAAAACCACCTACACATAATCTGACGAGTTCGACTCGGCATGTTGGTTCTCCGCCGCTACTGGCTACCGATAATGATACGGTATAGGTGAGCTTTCCTACTGGCTAGGGTATACCACCGCATCTCTTCATTCTTATCATAAGTGGCCAGTAGCGAGGGAGAACCAACACGCTCATTGGATTTGCCGGCTTCCTTCAACGTCGGGTATCGGCTACTTTTAAGAGCTTCTGTATCCGTTAGCGAAATCTGTGAGCAAGATCTGCCACTCCATGTGGCTTACGCAACGAGCGGCTACTCCTTTAAGCGACCTCGTGCATTTTAGAACGGTGCATAAATTTCTGAAAGGACCTTCGGGTAAATTGCTAATTTATGGAGACATGTTATGTCTCCTACCTTCTTCCTTAGACTCTTTGTTGAGATTTCGACGAGTGGTGCTTAGTTGTTGAGTGCACAATTTTACAAGTTTGTATAGTCCTACATGATAAATGTCTGGTCTTCCCCAGCTTTGAGTTTTCGAGAGGCGCGATTCCTTCCCGCATTGTGGAACGTAATCATCGTCTATCGAGAACCACTGATCGTACGAGGCGTATTATTTCCACATGCGTTTATTGTGTATCGAGGTGTCAATATAGTTCGCATTATTGTGCGTATATTCGTTTGCGTGGCTGTTCCGCGAAACAGGACCGCTCGACGCATTCGTCAGTACTAGCCAAGTAACCATTTTGCTGCCACGTATTTCAATTCATCACCTTGTAGGGGGTAGAAGGCCAGAAATCTGGCTGTACAGTACCCGCTGGAAGTGTCCGCAGCGTCTAAGTGACAGTTAATGACTGAATGAGGAAAAAAATTTTGAGCATTATAAAGCTAGGATCTGAACAGTGAGCTCAAGCCAAGACTTTCATACTAATATAGAAAACTGCTGAGTGATACTAGAACAAAACTTGACTTCAGTCCACCTAGGCGTAATTTAAAGAGACAGACATACACACAGTTCTCACAAAGGCAGTTTCAACAATGAAAATCGTTTGTGTTTTCGGCAGAAAACAGTATGAATGCGTACTGAAAACTTCCTATGAAATCCACAGAAAAAAATGAAGACGAAAAACCATCGGCGGAGAAAGCCGACTGAATTGAATCGGGCGTGCTGGATCTATCGGCTCTTGGTCAGCTCTTCCATTGCTTAGTGCTTGCTACAATATCCCTCATCATTATCAGGTGCCAATAACGGGGGAGAACCAACACGCCCGTTCTAACTTGTCGGCTTCCTCTGTACACTATTTTACGGCTTTAATAGCAATTCTCACAGATTTATTGTTGGAGCGCAGTCCTTCAGGGGAAAAAAGTGGATTGACCATATCCCTATCGCTAAACGAAGTTTTGAAAACTGGGTTTAAGGGTTGTGGGGAGAGATGAAAAGAAGTAGTGTCAGGTTTTCAGATTCCCCTATTGCACCTGGGTGGACCAGAAGCGGCCAAAAAGGTCATTTTTTCGGATATTAGAATTTGGAAGGTTCTCAGCCCAAACTTCGTCGAGGTGGCTTGATTGGGGCGTTAAACACGAATGAGACGTTCGATTTTAGTTTTTTTGGAAGATTGCGGTAGGCTTCTGTAGCTAAATGATTTTTGACCTACCGCAACTTACCGTAATCCCCAGAGAACCTGAAGTGGGCGTCGTATTCGGGTTCACGGCCAAAAGTAACATCCTGAACAAAGTTCGAGAGAGAATTTTCTCTTTTCCTGGGATCCAGAAGTCTTGACTTTTAGAAATTTTTGATCTACTTAGGTGTATTGGGGGAAATTTGAAAACTTGAAAATACTTCTTTTAATCTTTTCTATGACTCCACAGTTTGTTTTCCGCTACTGCATTGTTTGGTACCACCGTTGAGGCGATTCTGGTGTTTGAGAAGAGTTACTGAATGCTAGGAGGCTTGTAGGGCCTTATGTCCCTAACTCGAAGAAGCAGTCGGTTGTCTACTCACCACCGTCATTGGTCGTTTTCCAATTGTCCACTCTTCCTATAGTTGCCAATTGGTGGGAAAAAGTGCATTTTCTGGTGCTAAACCTTTGGTTTTGTCCTTTACTTTTCTATTTGTTGCTCCAGCTGGTTGTGTTCTTTCGGTCTGACAATGTGTCCTATGTGGAGGGCAGGAAGGAGGACAATTTTATGGGGTAAACGAGGCGAAAGAAGGGGGCCGAACCAAGAAAGGCTGCGGCTGCTGTCCGTCTGTGTGGTGTCCCGCCCCCTTGAACCCACGTACTGTTGCGCGCACTAGCCCATTCCTAATTCGGCCACTTCCTCATGTGGAGGTGCCATCGTTTGGTGTGGAGCATACACCGAACTCATTACAAGTACTCTACAGTTTTTATAGGCCTTCTTTTAACATATAGGAGCAATCAGTGCTTAGTTCCACGTTTTCCTTCCCATAAGAGATATCGAATTATTCTCTAGAATGCCTCATGCCTCTGGGTTTCTGCATTCTGTTATTTGGTTCCTTCTAATTAGCCATCGCTGCTGGCATAGTCTTAACTTACATCCTACTATCATGCCTCCTCATTCACGCTTTTGACGTCATTTGAGAACTATTCAAGTCGGATTCCTGTGTTGGTACCTTAGAAAATTCAATTTGTGTAGCTAAACCACGAAAGCACAGAAATAGAAATGTTTTTTTTTCTTGTCGCTGTTCTCATCTATTATCTTTTGTGATTTGAAAAAATTCTAAAAAATATTAGCTTTTCCGAAATTTTCAGGTTTTTTTCCCTAAAGAAGACAAAATGGTTTATTCTTGTATTTTTCACACCTTGGATTTGCTTTCTCGAATTTTTTTGAGATCCTTGATTTTTTTGAATTTTTTTCTGTAGTTTTGTGACCTCAGATGAAATATTTACATTTTTTTCTATCCACTTCATTATTGCACATTTTGCAACCAGAACTCGTTGATATTGTCCTTCACCTTCCTTTAGTTGTTGACTTTTGTTCCATATCTTGAACATTAGGAAGAAGTATGCAGTGGATTGAGTACACGAAAACGGACGAGTTATTCCATCGTTTGTTCTTCAATCCTGAACTTTTCAATCGAAACGACTTCACTTTAGTAAGGTTCTGAATTCCCATAAACGGGATAACCCGTCAGTTTTCGTGTACTTGTTCCGGGAATCTAAAATGTTGCTAGGGTGGTTAAGGGCCGTGTTAGAAATCTACGTTTCGAAGTAAAGAGGGCCCTAGCTGGCCGTCCTGTTTTGTCGGTATGGTATCGCTGCTACTATAAATGGTGGAGATCGCATTGTAAGGGATTAACTAGCATGCTAACTAGCCCTCTCATCCCCTAATGCACGCCTTTGGGTGGACGCATGCGGGCAGAAGGGTAGGGCCTTACTATTAGAGTCTTCTCCGAACATTCGAAGCGGCTTCAGCCTGATAGCAGTATTTCCGATTGAGGTGTGTTTTCAGTTCGCAGTTACAGATCCGAGCTGATTTCGATATTGGGGGGGGATCAAAGAAAGCTTGCTCCTACGTCAAAATTTCGACCACTCAGGGGTTCTTAACTCGTGGGAAAAATCAGTGAAATTCTCACTCCCTATTTTGTACCTTTTGAAGGTCCCAGAAGTTTAGTACATGGCCAAACGTCGGAGGGTGGCAAATATTACCAACCCGTTATCGATCTCGGTTCCACAGGTCCTCGTTCAAGAAAATTGACAACTTAATCTACATTTCTCCATCTGCTCTTTCGCTCTCTTCAAATAAGTCTATTTACTGAAATTTGGCATTATTGTTGACGTATCCTCCATTTCCCAAATGTAGACCGGTGGATTCTTGGATGAGGGTGGGTTGTGGATATCCTCGGAATCAACTTACCAGCTTTCTCTGTTTTATCGATAAGCTCTAGCTTGAGCAATGCCTTGAGCAGTTCCAGCTGTTTCGAGAACAGTTTGAGTATGTGGAAAGCCCAAGGGTGTTTTGAAGGCTCCTTTCTCTTTTTGTCCGTAGTTACCCACCCAGAGGTTACCACTTGGGAAATGGAGGTTCCTGTTACGATATCACCCAAAAGCGATTGTTTAGCGGCAAGTATCGTGGGTAGGCGTGGCCTAAATGTGTTTGCAGTATTTCAGTCGACGTGCATCGGAGGTCATCTGTTGCTGTTGAGTACCGCACTGTCACCATCACCCACGCGACGAGAGCAGTAATGATGATGACATCTGCTGACGAGCTGGCTTCGTCGCTCCGTTGTGCTGAGTTCCTCGCCGACTCGCCGTCCACTTCCTCCCTGCTCCACCACCAATACCACCCGCAGCAGCAGCAGCATCATGGCGCTGGCGCCACAATGACATCGCTGACGGTCGCTGATCATCATCGACGTCGTTCTGGTCGAATCGTGCTCCAGCCGGTCAACCAACGACGACTCAGTCATGGCCAGGTACTATTATTTTCCACTTACTTTTCGTTCTGGGTGTCAGATTTTTTGAATTGTGGTTACTAGTGACAGTAGAGGTATTGAAAAATTCTGAACGAATAAACTCTGAACTCAAGACTGGATTAATTTCTGGATAATCGAGAATTGTGACTCATCAGTTTTCTGAGGTCAAAGTGAAGTCAGTTGCGACTCGAAATGTGTTAGTGCGAAAACTGCTCTACGATGTTCAAGAGCATTTTACCGCAAAATGCCGTCATTAGGATGAGGTAGATGTTTGGGGACAAATCTCGCTTTGCTTCACCATATTTATGCCGCACCTCGATATTCTCCCGTTTGCTTCAGCATCCCATTCCTGTTGTAACAGAGGAAATCGTTGAATTGAATTCGTGTGTTTAGTTGAACTATAGTTCACTAAGTGATAGACCCCATGTCATCAAATGGCACATTTGCACTTGTTGGGGTCCAAGGGTAAAAAAAAGCCCGACTGAAGCTCAGTTCAGGGGGGCGGGGGGATGGGGGGGGGTCATTTGGGATGCCGAACACGATAAGAGGCTGGTTTTCAAGTTTGACAAATATTACGGAGGGTTTATGGTTGTTTCAGTGAACTCTACGATTCGGCTGAAACTTTGCCTAGAGAGGTTCTTGGGGGGGGGTTGCTAATCACGAATTCTTTGTCCACTATCCAATTGTTGAAAGATGCAAAAAAGCTCTGTATGGTGGTCGGCGCTTCAAGAAGCTCCCACTTTCCAAAGTTTCAGCCGAAATCTGAAGTTTCAAACCGCTACGGTATTGGTGCTGCAGCCGGCCGTACTCTTCTGAGCAACTTGAAGCGGACTTCATATTTATTTGGAGTAGATTTTTTCTCTTCATCGCTTGAGTCCCAAAAATGGAGTAGTGCACATCAAAGATTCAAAGGAGTCTTTTTTCGAGTTTTGGTTATTTTCTCTTCCCAGCTCCTCTTTATCTGGGTGACCCGTTCCTTTAAGGTGTCGGTTCACGAAGTGCGGTCAGTTATTGGCTTGTTCTGACCACATTAGAGGCTTTAGTCACCCCGTGGCTTTTCGTATAAGAAGGTGTTCGGAAATTGGCCCCTTACCTTATTCATCTGTTTCTTTGTTGACAATGCTGTGATCCTTGCGTTCTTCATGACTAGCGTTGAAAGAGGGGTAAAGAATTCAAGTTTTTTCTACCTCGCTTTGCTATGCTATCCGTTTTCCGCCGCTGGCTGCCCTATCCGTCGTGGCGGCGGCAGGGCCACGCCGGCGTCCAAGGTTTCTCTTTGTTCGTGACGCGTTCTCCACGACTTACATCATATGCGCGCCAGATGTTGCTTTGCTGTGTGTCATCGCTCTTTCTATATGTTATGACTCGAGTAGCAGAGAGCCCGCACACGTTACCTAGTTGTAATTGTGTGACCGCGAGGAGGTGAATCTGCTGCTGATAAGGCTACTGCTGGCAGCACACGTACATCCCTAGCCGTTGCTTTTGATCCTGTGTTGGGCATCAGAAGGCGAGAATTTCTCATTGTGGGCCCCAGACGTTTTTCTACGCGATGCGACCGACGGTGCTGCACTTTTCTGACCCGCCTCCGACCATCATCGTTGCTCCCCGTTGTTGATGTCGTTGGGAGAAGACAGCCGAGGAAGGAGAAAAAAACCGACTATCGCTCTGATGCGTCGTGGAGATGAGGATGATTAGGCAAGAGTTGATCGAAGAGACAGACTACTAAGCATGTGCTCAGCTATAAGATGACCTATGAGGGCTGCCAGGTGCGCGGGTCAACCGCGCTCTTATTTACCGGGTCTAGTAGATTCACCACATAAGCCAACATCACGCGTTCCACCGGTTCCTTCCGACGCTAATTACGCATTGTCAGCAGGCGGTCGCACGTAGATTTTTGACATTGATACGCGACTGCTCAAGCGCGATTCACGAGCTATTGATTCTTGGAGAGGAAATCGACTGGGAAGAAATGTTGGGGGTAAAGAGACTATAGGATAGGCTGCCATTGGACTCAAAAATTTATTGAAATCTGGGATAGATTTGCATTGGCACGTTGAAGCTCTATGAAGGGTGCATAGTTATTCAGACTCTACAAAGAAGTTTATATCTCTATGTCATTGCATGCGAAAGCTGAAAAAGAAGAGACTGTGGGTCATAACATAGACAAAACATTCTGTCTAGGTTTGACATGAGACTGCTACAAAATTAAAATCTCATTACCTAGTCGGGTTAAATTTGAACTTGCTGGGCGTTATAGAAAACCATGTTTTGGATGCTGTGTACTGTCGTTGTCGGGGCCAAATTTCGGTCTGCATTCGCGGACTACGGCTATTGCGTCATGTGATTCGTGATAATCGTGCTGGAACCACTTGGTTCCTGCACGACTCACTTTTCTCCGAGCATGATTATCACGTTTCGCATAATGCAACAGCCGTAGTCAGCATTTGCGGACCGGAATTCGGCTCCAAGAATTCCAATAAACCCTGAATGCATAAACCCATACCTTACCCTAAGAAATGTCTTTTAGCCAACAGTGGTGTCACGTAAGCGGCCGTCCACGGTGGATGTACGTTTGAATACTGCCCAGCGTCCGTCCGTTCCCAGCTGTCAGGACCACGCGATTCATCGAGATGAACGTGTTCTCGAGAACTTGCTCATTGCCGAGGTTAGTCATGCTCCCAATGAATTTCGCTTGCCGGAGGTGGTTGTTTCACTCTTATCCAATTGATTTAGGAGAATCTCAAGTCAAATCATCTGTACTTCACCGCAGTCCAGGAGCATATCGAGCCAATGCACCGTGAACAGGCGGTGGAATGGATATATGATGTGGCAAAGGTGGGAGGAAACTGTGCTTATCACCAACTTTGGGAGTCAGATCGACTGACTGTCACAATAATGAGCTACGATTTTGTAGGAGGAGAAATGTGATGCGGACGTCTTCCCATTGGCGGTCTCCCTCATTGATCGCTTCCTCTCCCTGCAGAATATATTCCGACAAGACATTCAGGTCAAATCAGATTTCCGTGTTTTGCTACATTCTCATATGCTGCGCTAATTACTGATGTTGTGTAATTACAGGTCTTGGCTGGTGTGTGTTTATTTATTGCTAGCAAGGTGAAAGCTCCTCAGCCGATGAATGCCGCCAGAGTCTCCTACTACACGGCGGATAGCGTGAAAGTTCCGGATGTTTTGGTGCGTCAGCCTACAGGATTTTGGTGTAGCTTTTGGTCGGCTACTCGCCTTGAAAAGGCCATTTTCCAGAGTTGGGAATTGCTTGTGCTGGCACACTTGAATTGGGAGATCACGTCGCCAACAGGATTTGACTTCTTCGATCATTTATCTGCTCGACTGCCCTCGTTACACATGCTCCGACCGGCGTTCACGTCCGTACTGCACAGGATTCAACGCTGTAAGTTTCGAAAATATTCGGATGCGAACCCAATCCAGTCTTTCCTGAAAATGTGAGCCGTCGAGGTAACCAGTGAATTTGTCCGCAGAGCACAGTAGGGTCGTATGCGGCTTCGGCGGAATTACCTCCACCCGTATGACCAAATAATTCAAATATTACAAAAATCTCAAGCCATTTCCCAACAAAGTTTCCAAATGTCTTCATTATCTAAACAAGTGATCTATCATGTAGCAACTTTGCTATGGCGATTCTCACATGGAAAGGATTGTAGGAGCATTTTGTACAAGTATCCTTCGTCCATCTGGATTAAAAAGTATCCAGTTCAAAAAGCATATCCACGAAAAATTTACGAAGAAATTGGGGTGCGTGCAAACCTCGAGATAAGCTTAGGGTCGAATGAGGTGTTCCATGGCGGCTTTCTCTTACTGTCGTCGTATAATCTGTAAATTGTCGCGGTGGCGGCGTGGTGTGTTTTAATCGGATCCGCTGTCGCTTTCTTGTTTTTCGACTTCGTGGGTGGTCCGAATGTTGTAGGCAGAAGGCACGAGACTGGTCTTTAGAGCTTTAAAACGGCGGATTGAAACGATTCAAATTGTCCCCAGGAGTTTTTTCGGTCGTGGTTTTTAGGGTCGTGAGGGAAATTGGACATTTTTTCTTGCTGTGATGGGGTTGTTTAGGAGACGCTGTTTGAGTAGAGGGTAGCACAAGGTTTTTGACATCGTGGAATGTGTTCATTGGGACAGTTTGTACTAGTAATTGTGTTGTTGAAAGAGTTTTGCAGTACCTGTGATAGCCTGGATTCCCTGAAACCGGAAGTAAAAAGTGTATATTGTCTTCTAGAAGTGTCGAAATGCGCCGAAGAGGGAGCGCAGCGTGGTGACCTGCTCGGAGACCACCTGTGGAGCGTGTCGCGCAATGTGCTGGCTGGCGGCGTTATGATGCGAATGATTGGGACAGTCGTCGTCCTCGGCCCGGCTGCACATGCCTCATTGCGCCTGCTCCGCCGTGATCGCGGTGTTTGTCAAGCGCCACACTCACGCGATCCTTAGCGACCTGGTACGTTGGTCGTTTGTTGGTAGCTGTGTGTGACCTCCCATGATGGCCCACCACGATGGTCGTCAACCTCGTAGAATGTTGCACTTGGCACCAGTGAACCAATCGCATAGCCTTCGCGCACTGGATGACGTGCCACGACCGGCCATCTGACCGGTGGACCGCAACGGGGAGCGGAATTCCATCAGCTGCTGTTCTCCTTCTGTTCTAGGAGGGTGTCCTTTGCGCGCTGCGATTGGATGAGGTGACTTCTGTGGAATGACTCAGGTGAACAAGTTCTCCCGAATCCGTGTCAAACTAACACACGGTCGGTGCCTCATCTGCATCACAATAGCACGCTAGCACTACTACACGACCACACACATCGCCTTGCGAGTTGTCTCGCGCATCCATCCAATTTTATTGCGAGGTGGGACTTGTGTGAACACCATGGGTGGTCTGGTGGATACAGAAGTGGGGAATGTCATCCGGGTTCTCGTGAACATCGCGAGGATATGTTGAAAGACCCTGATGGCATACTATGTATGCAAAACTTCATCCGGAAATAGTTTACCTATGTACTGTGCTAGCAAACCAACTGCTGACATCGATTGCAGCTCCTGATTGATTGGTTGAGCTGGGCAGAGAAGAAGACCACTAGCGGGGGGCCTTTGTCTAGGCAGTGATGCCCTTTTCGCGAACTGACTATTTGTCGAGTTCGGCGCACGTTTTAGCAGCCACCCGCGCTGCACTATGGGCTGTTATGAGGTCAGTTGGACGAGGTATCGGTTGTTCGGAGATTCTGGAGACCTTCCGGGGTCTGCAATACTCTGTATAGTGAGGCATTTGTAGAGTTTTTTTCCACTCTGCGCATGCAAGGGAAACGCCCCTGGCGTAGTCCGAGGTGAGCGAAATGAAGTGTTCTGCGTGAATACTCATGTCAGTGGTAGATAAGAGAGTGAGTGCCTGTAGCCTGAACCTAGATTTTGAAAATTGCAACCTTGAACGGTCGTTTACTTCAATATGGAAGTTTCTTTATCTTTTTGTCCAAGAGGGCTATTTGGTGGGGTATTGAACACCAATATCAACTTCCTTTCCCACTTTTGGACGACTACTATAGAGTACGGTGAAGGATGGTATTATACTCACCGTACGCTGCCGTAGCTGTCCGGGAATCGGAAAACGAATCTCATATCCGTGTTCAGCATCGCAAGTAACCTTTCGGAACGAAGTTTGGGTTCAGAGGAGAAGCAAATTAGGGGTCCACACACAGTTTTGAGCTTGTAACTTTTAGTGATATGTTCCTGGGCAAGAGGACAATAACAGTTTTTACTACTTGTAGCGCGGACATCATCGCTAGGTGCCTATTTCCGCTAGCTTTAGATTCCGCGGAAATGGTTCATTGTTGGAATCCTTATGCCTGTTTAGCCGACTTCCCCGTTCTGCACTATGCTGGATAGCAAGGCGTTTGTAGACGTTTTTTCATTTTGCGCCTAGGCCGTTTTTCTGTTCGCGACTCAGCTTCTAGCCTCGCGTATTTTTTGGCGGCCGATTTCTGAGCTGTCTGAGTTTGCTGGTGGCTGCGTCGGCACCTTCCAAAGAAGAAATGTGGCCGTGTCGTGCGGGTTTTTCTACGGCTGGCCATTCACTGTTTGTGGCACGTTCTCGTGCCTTTTTTAGCAGACATTTGTGTCGGTGTGAGTGTATGTATGTGCAGGTTTTAGCGTGGGAATTCCCCCTATTCTGACCATAACTTCTTCACCCTCTTGTGCCAATCATCGTCTCGTTAATTATGAAGAGAGCTGGGAACAGTAATCGGTCATCAGTGCCTCACTGACAGTGATTGTCGAAGCGTATTCGACTTGTATACAATGGATTTAGGGTCGGCCACCTGCTCGTGAAGAGGTCGTCCTTCGCTCTGCAGCTATGAACTGTAGTATGTGAAGGGGTCTTACAGCAGTCAAGTCTATAGGCGTGTGCGTAATTAGAGATGCGTATCTGACGTAGTTATTAGACGTTTACGGTCAGAAGACTCGCCGCTACACAGCTGTTGCCAGTAGCGGCGACAGTAAGCTGTTAGCTACTGGCCGTGGCTAGGAATGAGCTAGCGTTTAAAACCTGTCCCTGTGATGCTACGCGCTGTGATGATCGGTAGGTAATTGCTGCTGAGAGCAGCCGTGATCCGAAGGTCTTCCACTTCCTTCCAATCTGCGTTCATTCCTACGGTGTGTGTGTGTGTGCATGTGTCAACGCGGGTAGCGATACCGCATTTGAGGAGGCTAAGTCGAGTTGTGACAGGTTGGCGCCGACACACCGCTGGGTCGGAACATTCGAAAATCGCGCAGGTTCAGGTGTTCTTGGGTGGAGAATATTACCTCAAGTTCAGAAAGTAGTGCGAAGGTTACCCAGTTCAGAAGGGCATTGCGATTTTTGTGGTTCGGAAGGCCACGCCAATTGTGCAATTAGGGTAGGTAGACTGAGACTGTTCGGGTTGGGTCGAATTTTCATATTTCGTGCTTGATTGCCTACTTCAGGACCATAGTTTTCAACAGGGTTCGTTGTAAAGAGGCCTTGCTGAGCCGGAATTCGGAATTATCGTGAAGCCCTGGCCGAGGAGTTTGCTGCGAGTGTTCAACCTCTGTTTGAACCTCGTTTAAACCTTTCTGTGGTTTCCAATCTGTGAGTGACTATTAGAGCGTGAAAGGGCATGACCTATTAGGTTAATCAGGTCTTTGTAAACCAAGGTCCTTGACGAATTTCAAAATGGCAAAAATTTTAACCAAGTTGAAAACTCAGAGCTTTCAAGAAAATTATTCTTGAAAGCTGCCGCCCAAAAGTCGTACAAAAATGAAGAGCAGAATTCGATTATGACTCTGGCAGTTTTTCCGCTTCAGTTTTGGGTTTCTGAGTGAATAAGTTTTTTTGAGTGTTTCGAGATGCTAGCTGAGTTGAAGTTGTGTCTTCATAGAAGTCCACGGAGCGTTTAGCCAACTTAGAAGACCCAATCTCAAAACTATCAGAACAAAGGTTTTCAAAATTTCACGAGGAGTCGAAAGCAGGCCCCCCATTAGTTGAATCATCGTTTTTAGCTCGTTGGACCATGGGTCGAACTGCGGCATCTGACGTAATTGTCCTTTCCTCTTCTATTAGGAAAGGGCGGTCCTTTAGGATTGATCGGGTCAACTTTCAAAGTTGCCCTCGTAGGTGCATTTTGTGATATAATTTTTTTCGGCGATGTGAAAGCGATGCCGACGACGACCTTCGTTTATTCAGTCGTGTTGATGTTATCTTTTTTCATCGGAAACTCGAGGCGCAACCTTGTCCTTCGGCGTTGCGACATGGCGACCGAGGACCATGGCGTGCGCCTCTCAGAAAGCGCGCTACTCTGGTGGCACGTCGTTAACACTGTGCACACATGGAATTAATCGCTGTTGCGAGATTGCTATCGCTCATTCTGTGTGAATGTGAGGCGCGAAACATAGGTTTGTACGTCCGTAGGAGGGCGATCAGTAGCTGATAATAACCTGAGTTCCTTGCCCGTCCTAACGCCGCTGACAACGGGAGTTCATTCACCTGAGGAAAGGGGACTGAGAAGTAACTCGTTGGCCCGAAGTGAGAGTGTGTGTGGCTTCCATTTATCTAGTGCGGCGAATGGCGGAACCCCCGCTGCGCCTGCAGTTTATCACCTGCGGACAGACTTTTCGCTGACGAATAAACAATTGTAACGTGTGAAACAGTTGCTGTGACTGACTGGGTGACCTGGGTGGTTTAAATTAACTGCCAAGTAGGAGGTCTGTGTCTCCTGTCCGGTGTTTAGTTAATGGCAGCGGAGGTTGCCCACGGTGTGGTCTCCGGGTATATGTCCGTTATCGGACGTATAGAAATGTGATGGGGGCTACTTGATAGAGATCGGTTCTGGATCGGCCTGGGATATCTCGTAATCTTTGTCCAAAATCAACATCAATATGGAAAGAGCAATGGAGTTTCGTGAGGCATAAGTATTAGGACAGCTACTCTTGGTTCGTGTCTGACAGTAATGTAACATGTCATTTTCAACTTCGATTGGACTTTTTCCAATGAAAATTTTGAAACAAATTTTTAGAATTTAAGGCTGTTTGTGCTTTAGAATTCCTTACTACAAGGTACATGTAGGTTTTCAAATTTGATAGTCCAAAAGTAAGCAATTCAATATGGCAATTAGACATGGGACCGAATTGAATAATATATTCTGATAAATCGCATTTTCGAGTATTCGAATATTCAATTTATTCGGGAAACTAAATCATTCGCATTTCGAGTAATCAGCCCTTTTGAGATACTGAATAATTACTCTCTTTTCGGAATACCCGTTTCATTTGTAAATTCAGTTTTCCCATTTGTTCGCTTTTTCGTAAACCTAAATATCCTATTTTTAAACACTCCGCCATTTTTGGTTCACGACATTCGAATGTTGAGCCACATAAAACAGATTTAGGTGCCTCTCCGGTGGAATCTGAGTCAAGTGGAGAAGGACCATGTCCAGTTACTAATGGGGCCATTATGATTTGCTTGTCTAGAAGCACTTAAGTGGGTTAGTGTACAGAAGTTTTGAACCTGGAACGCGAGTCGACGATGTAATCGGAGATGTTTGTGCTGGCATGCATCTCATCCATCAAAATCACCTGATTGAGCGAGCAGCGCGCAACGGCATGCCTTTTGTGGTGCATGGAGCGCGAGTGTTTGCGCCGAAGCTTCCGCCGAGATGGTTGTTTAGGTTACCGTAAGAGGAGGGCGAGGACGAGGAGAAGGAGGAGTGGGTGTAGTGGGAACAAATGCGCCTAATGCATAAACATGAGTTTTGTGTGGTTGCGGATTCGAAAGACGTCGGAAGTCGGGAAAAGCGGGCGAGCGCGCGTGATTTTGCTGGGAAAGTCTGGAAAATACGCGTGTTAGTTGTGCTTGAATTGTATTGCCATTTCGGGGCTAGCCTCACACACACTAACACACAAATATTCGGGGCGTCAATCGGGGATTTACGCAGCTGAATGCGTGAATCGTATTTGGTAGGAACCCCGCGGCGTCGACAGCTGTTGCAGTGGGATTCGCGCACACCACAGCCACAGTCAACGTCGTTTTTGGCCAGACCACACAGATGCTGTCTCCGCTTATGGAAGAGTTCATTGGCCTCAATCGTCTGGATTTATTTGGTCAAGGAATTCAGTTATTGGGTTGGACGGATTGGTTCAGCAGTCTAGCCCATTTTGGAAGCTGTTGAACTGCCAATTCTGGTGGCTATTGTACATTTCTCCGGCTCGAATATTCGCAATCGGCTACATGAATATGGTCGATTTCGATTGAGTCGAATTGGTAAAGTTCGAATAAGCTGAACTACAAATGTTTTTGAAAGAGTGAAATTTCGAACTTCGACTTCCGAGTTTCAACTCGAACATTGAACCCCGAAGGAACAGTTCGGGTCACGCGCAGGTAGCCGACGCGAATATTCGCCACCAGCGTTCGAATATGTTCGGAAAAATTCAAATGCTCGAAGAAGTCAAACATTTGAAAAGCGAGGAGCCGAAGAGGTCGAGTTTCGCACATATTCAGAGTTCGCATGTCTGCCACTGGCTGGCAATACTGGGATACCGTAACCATGAGATTTCTCTCTCGGAGTGTTATCAGACGAGTGAATTACGGTATCGGGGACGGATCTGATCCGTGTTGCATCGGAAGTGTGTTTTATCGGGGTAGTCGCGTGCCGTCAGATATGGTTTGAAGTGATTTACAGGGAGAGCGGGCGCCGAATCGGGAGACTCTGTCGGTGTGTATCTATACGGGGTGGATGTGGCTGTTATTGGATGTTTGTCACGAGTCGTGATGACACGTGTATGACGGTAAATCATCATAATGCTGTCGAATTTGACGGGAGAAGCTGCCGATGCTGCCGTGGGGTCTTTTGAGTGAGCCGAGGTGAAGGCTGTGGAGGAGTTTGAAGTTTCGAGGATGAGTCATTGGCTCTCACCGGCTGACATGGTTGTTCTGGGGGAACAGATGTGGTTGAGTATTCATATAGTTTGATAATGAAGGGTAAGTGACGGGTGCGGTATGGTGACAGGCGTTCCGAACGGCACGATCTCCACGTGAGAAGAGGAATTCTGAAGACCGTTTGTTTGAAATGCGGGTGTTGTTTAGTTTGGAGTGAGGGAGGGTAGAGGCCGGGGGTCGTCTTTGTTGGCTTGAACGTACATAATTGGCTTGTGTTGCGCGAGCGCGCTTCTTTGAGGTTATTTTGGCAGCTATTTACCGGCAACTGGTTGATTTTTTCGCGTAGTCGTGGCAGCAGCAGCAGCAGCAGAAGGCTGCGTTACGCAACGTGTGGTCAGTGGCGCGGCTGAGGTCATCCTCTAACAAAGAGTTGTGCTATCTGGTACGATAAGAATCACAGGTGGTGGTAGAGGATTAGGTGCTAGTCGTGCAACAGTAAGGGGCAGATAATTAAAGGGTCTTTTGAATGTCTTCAGCAATTTGAAATGTTTCGAAATTGTCCAAGACACATTTAAATGAACGGCGTATACACACATACATATATGATGATGAGGCGTCCATCATTTATCGAGACGTGTCACTCAGCATTGCTCCACATTAAGCATGAGGCTTGCGCTATTAATGAAGAGCAGGAGGAGGATGACTGTATGGGAGTGGTTTGAATTGTCTGGAAGAGGGTCTTTAGGGGAGGTGTTGAGGGGTGAAAGAAAAACTAGGAAGGCTGAACACTTCCTTGAGAAATGGTTCGTTGAAGGAAAGAAGTATATAATACATTAACACACTGTGGTAATACAGTAGCAATACGGTATTTCATAGCGCTCACTCTGTAATTAGCACCTGAGAGCTTCACTTCCTCCTTTCGATGCGCGAAGTCTAATCACATCCAAATCTCACGTGCGCACAAATACCGAGACAGATGGTCATAAAAATTCCCTCTGGATAAAAACGGGTCTGTGTTTCTGTCGCAAAGTGGTTATGTGTTGCGTTGCCGATACCGGCCGAGATAGGATCTCTGCTCGAATGCAACACAGCGGCTATGTGTAGCTGCGGCAAAATGTCGAACGACAAATTACAAAATGACGAATGACGTCACAGGAAGCTGGATTGTTGGATTGATTGAAATTCAAAGTGTTCAAATTTTCAGGTCACAAGTTGGCTACGTTGTTCCCGTCAATACAGTGTTGCCTGGCGTTGATGTTCGCGGCTGAACGATACGCGGACGCAAAATTGAGAGCGGATACGGAGAACATCATTGGCAGCACGTTCCATCTGCAGATGGTAAGCATTTGTTATCTAAGTTTCTGGACCACAGAACAGTAGATCACATTGACATAGCCTGACATGGCATAAGCTAACTCAACATAACTTATTGTAACGTAACACGACATTTGACATAACACAACATAAAACAACGTGAGGTGACAACGTATAGGATCTTAACACAACATGCCATGGCATAATATGAATTAAAGGGGTACAACATGACATAACCTAACACAACTTAACAGCGTAATAGCAATTCAACATTATTTGGCGTGACATTGCATAGCATAGCACCCGCCTACAAATATTGGCAAGGCTTGATATATGCCTGAGTTCCGCGATCGCTTTCAGTCCGCAAAGACAATCGTAGAAGCGAAGCGATTGTTTTGAGAATGATTTTTTCATTTTCATAATTGAGTTTTTTTTTTTAAACAACCACTTCGCTTTTCGATTGTGATATGAGGACTGAACGCGATTGCGGAGCCGAAATATAGCTTACCGTGTCGTAAGCTGACATAGCATAGCAAAGCATAGCACATCACATAACATAACATCACCTAACGTTAAGTTATGTAACAAAACAATAGAACATAACGTAAAGTAATACAACCTAACCTAAAATAACTTAGCAATATGATAATCATAACTTAACGTATCATGACACATTACAACGAATGTAAGATGACATAACATAACATGGGACAACATGACATATCATACAAGATATGTAACTGGGCATAAGCTGAAATTACATGAGATGGCATGAGTCCAGAGGGGCTGACACGATTCAGTACATGCATTTAAGGTGACTTGATGGGAGTGTTCACGATAAAAACGGTCTGTGAGTTTTTATCGGAAATCTAATGAACCGGGCTGAGTCCATTGCAACAATTGCAACAATAATGACGAAAAAACGGCTAAAACTACCCATATTTAGCCCTATACGGCCCTCAAACTCTTATGCGCTATGCCCTAGCCGCCCACTTCCTTGTTGGCAGTTATGGAAGCATAGGGCTATCTGTGGCTCGTTCTCAATCGTTCTTTCGTCATTATTGTTGCAATGGACAGCGGTATATTCGATTTCGCTTGAAAACTTGAAAACCGTTTCTACGTGAACACTGCCTTTAATTCGGGCATAAGTGTGCTTATGGATTTATTTTGAGATAACACAAAACGCATAACACTTTACATAAAGTAAAATAGAGTGGCATGTGTACCAACGTGACTTCACACAAGTTGACATTTGATGAGTAACCGTTTTGAGACAGCATACTTAACATGGCGTTATATAACGGTGGCTAACGTTATTTCGAATTTAATTTCGTTTAACAGCAAGACAGTTTTTATATTATTGGATTTCATAGCCTAATATAGCATGTTTTAGAATCTGCTTCGATCGTACATCATGATGCTGGAACGTGTGGTGAGCGATTCTGGAGTGTGCTCACAACAGCAATTGCTGGCGCCATTCGAGGCTGCCGAGATTCTGGCTCAATCGACGCCGTGTGGCGCGAGAATGTCATCACAGCCGGCTACCCCTCTGAACGATTCTGGGTTTTGCTCCGGAGTGAGCTCACCGGAATCGTGCGTGAAGAAGGATCTCGAATGTTCGCCGCCGAAAATGGCGAGAATCGCCTAGACGAAATAACGAACGATTTTATATCCCCAGGAGTTCGATACCTGGTTGGATTCTCAGTCATTAGAGATAGCTTTCACCTTTATCATTATTTCTCATCCTTCTAGACACTAATTCTTCGATCATATTTAGTTTGTTAAATACACCACAATTCTCGTCCTCTCTCTCTTTCGTAATTTGTTAATTTATTTATACATTCATAGTATTTCATATGGTATTTCATCCTTCATATCCTATATTCGTATGGCAATTGCGGGTTAGCATTGTATCAGTTTTTCATGAGTTGTTCAAGTTCAGTCAGTTGCAATCACATTCACATTCCTCTGCCTTCAACAACAACTACCACCCTTGTTAAATTCGGCTGTGTATACGAAAAGTTCTGGAGATGGAGCCATGCCTATTTCCATGTCTTCTTTGTATGTGTAGCCTTCCAGATTTCAATCTCGCCTGTGTTTCCTCATCTTGTACCATGCATCATTCTACTATTTTATGTTCTTACACTTGTTTTCTTTCTCTTATGGTGGTAGTAACAATAGTTTTGGTAGTTGCTCATCCTTTTGTAATCTGCCTCACTGCCCGTCGACCATTGATCACAGTGTTTTCCATATATCCGGTGTTTTCTTGATGGTGTGTATCGTTTTCTTTCCGTATAGCAACCAAATAACCACCCATTCGTTTCTGCTAAGTCGTAGGTAGTGCATCGCTCAACGTCTATGCTTTGTCGCAGCGATATAGGCGACAGCAAGCGTCATGGAGCGTTGTCACTCTCGTGCGAATAGCTCGTGATTAGTCAAAGATTTTGTCTGCTTTTGTTATGTCGTGTTTTTTCTAGTTTGTAATTGCGTTTTTACTCTCGCTCGCACTGTCGCTGTACGAGTCGACGGCGTGCGTGCGATTGGAAGCGACTCACTGTATATAAGCGCGTATAGTTTTACTCGACGAATTCGTGTCCAAGTAATTATCATGACTGCCGAAAGACGGTTGTTTCTTGTGGGACAGTATTGCGTGTTTTCTTGCATTTTCTTCTGGAGGCGCTGGTAGTCATGCCTTTCTCGTCAACTTATATTAACAATGTTCTTACCATGATTGTTTTATTTTATTTACTTCGTCAATAAACGTGTATTAATTATGATAGTTTGTGCTGAACACGCACACACATGCGAGGTTGCCCGATTTTGACCCGTATGCTTTTGGGTGTGGGTAATTATGCCCCATTAGTGACTTCTTAAGGCTAGTATGGAGTTTTTGTGGTTATTTACGAGTGACCGTCACTGCTGATGCGGCATGATCAAAGGCGGTGCCATGAGTATGTTGCTTTGAGTTATGTACCATGCCATACAATAGCTTGCCAGATCCCCACTAGGGGAATGGTCTGACCCGGTCTGTTCACCTGATGTGTATACAAACTACATACTTTGGTCGTCGAGTTCTCACTGATTGAATTAGTCGAGTCTGCAGGATATCCGAATATTCGAAGAGTTTTACAGCTAATTTATTATTCGAAGCTTCGAAATTCGCGCAATACAAGCACTCGAGTATTCAAAAAGAAGCAGAGGTGTTTTGCAAACCATTTATTCCCCGGTAGTTCATGAAGGACATCGTAAAAATTTTTTCACTAACTGGGAGGATACCTTGTAAGATCTGTTCGAATGGGGCTGTCCGGCCACGCGGTCGACATGCGCATCTCGAAAGCGTTTTTTTGTAGGATATATCCTACTTGTGCAAACAACTGACTGGCATAAAATTCACTTTTCGTGTGAAATACTGCTAATCGATTTCGAGGTTCCGCAAACCCTCTTGACCCGCACGCTGACCGCGGGGGGACAGTTTCATCCGGACAGACTGCAAAGTACAGTCAGCACGGATCGCACCGATACTTTGAGTTCATTCTTGCGCGTTGGCGCAAACTCGGCGCACGTATGTTATAAAATATGCGCAACAACTTTGCACCAACTCACAATAAGGAACGCAAAGTGTCAGTACGACCTTTGCCGACTGCATGTAGTTACTAGACTTTAGATCGATTCGAATAATTTTTTGTTCCTAATGATTTGAGTATTCGAGTATTTCAGTGCCATTTCATTTGTGTGAGAATGTCATTTTCATTTTTTTCGAATCTTTGATCCGCACGGAAACTCAGTTAGAGCCATTTGGGAAACTCAGCTCTTGATTAGTGTCCATGATCGACTTTCCATGAATCTTGGCATAGCGATGTAGTAATTAGTAGAGTGTTAATAAAGCCGTGTCCAAGATGTTAACGATTTATCGTTCCGTTTTGTTTCCCGTATATATCCGACGCTGTGAGCTCATCAGTAAGAGGATTCCTGCGAAAGTTCGACCTTGACGACGCGGTGAGGCTGGTCGAGATACCTCCTGCGAACCTCAAGCGTCAGCTAGTAAGAAATCGGCTGTACGACAGATTCTGCGCCACAATCGACTGTGTGGTCTGCCCCTCAGGTCAGGACGGGGATTGTATGAGGTCTGGAGTCGTATACTTGATATCATGTGGGCGTTGCGGCGAAGAATATATTGGTGAAACAGGACGTCCACTGTGTTCACGGATCAAGGAACACCTGAATGGGTTAAGAAAATCAATCCCTAGCACACCATTGGGAGCCCATCGTAGACAGCATCACGGCAATGAGTTCTTCGAGCTTACCGGTATAATTTTGGCACACGCACCCCAAACGCCAGCGCGAAAAATCCTAGAAGCGTTTTGGATTAATGCGAAAAGTCCAAAAATGAATCGGAAAGACGAGTGTCTAGCTATTACCAGCGAACTCGCACCTTTCCTTGACCTCTGGAGAGCGTGATCTCAACGTCTTCATGTCGGGAAGGCACGCAATCATACCACCCACTGCCTGACTAATTAGAGGTGGCCCCTTTCGCACTTTCTTGGCACCAAAGGTGAGCAGTACAACTTTTGTGGCTACGTGCGGCATTTCCTGGGTTTTCCTAGCCTTTGCTGCGTTTCTGTAAGTTAATCGTGTGTTTGACGAGTAGTCGCATCTATTTCTTGATTTTCCAGGCTCTGATGAAGGCGACGAGGCCGAAACGTTAGCCTGATAAATCGTTAATCAGCTCTTGATTTTTTTCCTGAAATTCAAATCATTTGGAAAGTGGAAATAATGGTTTTATCCAGATATTCGATTCACCGAAAAAATAAATCATTTGTTGTTTTTTTTCTAAAAGTCGGATTACTCGGGATTGAAAATCATTCGGTTTTTCGGGCTTTCGATTTTTTTGCGGGATTTCGAGTTATTAGGTTTTTTGATAGATCGGTTCCTAAGGAAAATCGAATTTTTTTTCGGGCATCTCATGAAACTACATCTGAATAATCTGCTACTGTAAAATATTTAGCAATATTATTCAGAAATTATTCGAAATTTATACATCTGGTGAATATTCCGATAAAACATCAGGATGATTGTGCTCCAGCAGATTTGGCTTTGATCACTTTCTTTCCCATCCAAGATTTGCGATTTTATTCGTTCAATCGAGAAACAGGTTCCTTACGCAAGCAAAAGTTCATTCATTTCAAAATTTCGAAAAGACTCCATTCATTCATCCATTGCTTTTCATGAATTGAATTAGAAACGCTCATTCATTCGTACTTTTTGGAAGGTTTGCCCGAATCACTCCACCAGAGCGTTCTAAAAATTCGATGTTCGATTTAGTGCTTCATTGATCCAATGTCAATGTCTACATGTGTAGTATGCACACCTCTAACGAGGAGAGAAACTTTCTCTTTTTTGTTTGGATATATTGAGACTTTTTAGTGGTATGGTTTCATAAATATAGGGAAAACGTAATTACTTTGTCAAGGGCAAAGCCGCGGAGCCCTCCCTCGGGATCCAGGGGCCGTATGCATGAAACACTTACCCGCGAGGTCAGAGTAAATGTTACTCCGAATCTCTGCATTTCCTTTGCTCTCTGCGTCTGTCTCGCTTCTCCGCGGAAAAGAAAGACAGACGCATAGAGCACAGGAAATGCAGAGATTCCGAGTAACATTTAACCTTACCTCTCGGGTAAGTCGTTCATGCATACGGCCCCAGATCTCTTCCTGAATGAGGCTGAGTTCCGCATTTCTAACTTTCCCAGTCCCTAGCGCATGTTGTGCATTCCTCCAGTGCATTAACTAAAAATAGTTGCAATAAAGCAGAGAAAAGGACGAAGCACGATCGCTCGCAATTGGTGAAGTTCAAGACGTGCCAGACCCTATGGGAGAGAACTAGCAAACTGCATGTACAGCCGGCATAGATACTAGTGTTAAATGGCGTTCACTATTGAAGGTTGATTCAAACTCGGTGCCTTATGCCATAACATATTTAGGTGCACCGAGTTTGCGCCAAACCGACTTGGAGCGCAAAGTATCACTAGGATCCATGCTGACTGTACGTGTTTATTGTTCTAGGTTGCTTTGCCGGTGCGCCTCCAGAAAGGGTAGAAAAAAGTTGCTACGGGAAATTTCATGCGTATTATGACGACGATTTGATCCACGACATTCTGCGCTACACCAGCGTGGACTCCGTATCTGCCTTTTACGTAGACTGGGCAAAAGCACGATGGGCACCGAATTTTCAAAGCTCATGGAAAAAAATACATCAAAACAGCAATAGTCCACTATAGGGCTTCCAGTGATATTGCTATCTAAGCAGCTTCGAAATACTAGTCCACAGCAGTAGTTTGGATAACAACTCGCCTAGACCTTCGAACTTGCACTGCGACGTCACCGTGGCTGAAAGTACCCGAAGGAATATACGTATTGAATCCCCAAAACGTCCCACTCTGGCACTCAGTCGCCGGAAGGCTGCTACCCCTTGCCATAAGATATTGAGAAATCACACTTTGGCGTTGCTCAACAGTTTCAACAAACCTATGAGCCCACCTGTTCCGAGAGCTAACCAGTGGCCGTACTCACTAAACCAAGGGAGGCTCCCGGTAGGGTTCAAACTATGCTCGCCGCATACATCGGCTGCTTCTGAAAACCTTCCCGAAAGGCCCCGTAGTTTCGTGGATACGGCCACAGAGGGCGCGTACGTCTCAGGAGGTGTTCAGAGTTTTCGCGGGGCGACGCGATGTCACATGTCAGTGTGACGGGGATATCGCGTGGCATAGGAACTCAGGGGGCACGCTGCGCGAACGCTGGGCGACTACGCGCAATTGCGTACGTACGCAATTTCTCGTAAACAAGCAGCGTCATTTTTTTGTAGCAGTACCATTGTTTTTTGTGTTCGTTGAAGTGCAAGTGATCCTGAATATGCTTATTTCATTGCTTTCAATGAAAGATTTTGTTGTGGAATGAAGGAACACTGAAGAAGTGCCGCAACGAGTTTGATTTCGCGCGACGCCCACGGCGTCGCGTTACATTCCAAGGCGACACGAGTTACGTCGCGTGAAGGCAATTTGCCCGTCAATATGAATGTATCGCGCTTTTTCACTTTGAACACCTAGCGAGACGTCGTTTGGTCGATACGTAGGCTGATTCTAAGGTCGCGTCGCGAATGAACTCTGAAAGCTGTACGTACGCGATTTCGCGTGAGCAAGCAACAGCACGTTTTAACTAAAGTTAGCAACAAATTGGCAAAAGTGGTTCTAAATATGCTCATTTTATTGTTTTCATTAAGGGGTTTGGATGTATTAGTGTAAAACCCTTGAAGAAAACCGGCAACGAGCATGCCTTCGCGCGACGAGCATCGCGTCGCGTCGCAATGCAATGCGACGCGATCGACGCGGAGCGATTGTCATTTGCGCGTCAAATCCTATATATCGCGCCACTTCACTGTGAACCCCTAGCGACGACGCGACGAGACGTCGCTTGATCGATACGTAAGCTGATTGTAATGACGAGTTGAGCCGCGAATGAACTCTGAACGCCGTCTTAGGGGCGTACTGCAGTTGCATCGCGGCGCGGCATGGTATTGATAGAGCGCAGCGAGCAATGAATACGGCGGCCTATCATAACTTTGAGCGGCTGAACAACTCTGCTCTGCCCCTTTGAGTCTACTCGGTTGTTCACCTGAAAACGGGATATTTTTTGTTGACTTAAAGGCACAGTCCAACCTCAGAGGTAATTTTTGATATTATGGTCCGGTCGCCGCCTATAGCAACCCTGCCAAGCCCGAAATCTCAATTCGCTCAAATAAGTGAGAAAAAGCTAGGAAAAAGTCGGCCACGCCCCCTTGAAAGAAAAAATGGGTAACGCCCACCGCCAGGTTTCCGACCTCTATAGGGTAGAGACGCGCGAGTGATTTTATTCAAATCCTATGTTCTTCGATTTGTTTTTGGGCTGGCTTTATAGTTTGGCCTGCATCAGAACGATGGCTGCGAATAACGAGAAAATACAGGCTCGAGACAACTCGTCCAAGATTTTCTAGCCGTTCAAAATCGAAATTTTTGAGGAGCCGTAACTCCGTTCGTAGTGAGTTCTGAGCGATTCTGGAGACACCTTTGTGATCAGCGTGAAATTTTCTTGAAGATAGGCAAAAAAACGAAAAATCGATTCTGAGGTTGGACTGTGTCTTTAAACTGCGTACCCCATCCTCACGCGTTGTGCGCAGTTCAAACCTATGCTGAAATGGGGACCCAGAATGAAGCCGTGGCTTAAAGCTCAGCCCTGAGAAGAATGTTGGTGCGTTATATGAACACTGAACTGATTCCTGTATTTTGTATACATAAGTCGTTATCCATGTTCTTTGAGCGTTCTGGCTCCTGCTGTCCTTATCCGAGCGAATGGACACTTGTGGACAATTGCTGTTGCAGCACGCAGTCAGAACATATCCGTGACGAAACTTCGTGATCCCAGTGCGATCACTCGTGGTCCCAGCACGATTTTGTGTGACGTGCGTGTCGCCACAGCGATTTACCTGATTTTCATTAGGTAAGCGAGGAAAGTGCTTAGAGTGGTAAACGCAGCAGCGAAAACGACTAGGATCGTTTGTATCTCTTGTAGCTCAGTAGTAAAAATGCGCAGTATTCCGCCTCCGAGCTGCAGGTTCGAAGAAGTTATGAGCACTTTTCAAGCTTCGCGAAAAGGCCAGGCATTTTTTAGGTGTTAAAAAAAATTTTCTCGGATTTCGCCCAAAACTTGTGTATGGGGATAATCTAGGGTGGTGTATACGAATCCGCAATCTGTTTGTTGAATTTCTAAGGTTACTGTAGGTTGCGGTACAATACCGCGCATTTTTTTTTGCGAAAAAAAGCGTTTTGCGGCATTTTTCGCGCTCACAAAGCGCCGCATCGCCATAACTAGCTTCAAAGTAGTCCGATCTCGAATTGGAAGTCATTTCTGAATTGCTGTCATTGAGTGCTACACGATGGTGTTACAAAATGGTAGATTCAACTCCTGAAGTTCATAGAAAATTGCATAATCGCACTACACAATATCTCACTATGAACTGGTCAGACGGTCATGATTACAGATATCTGTCATGTTTTGACCTGTGGTCAATGTGAATTTTAGGAAGAAAAACGTATTTTTCACAAAATACCGGAGTTCAAAAGACTTTCTACACATATCGCTGCATTTGCCTGACTGAGAGAAACCCGAAAACTCCCTGGAAATCTAATTTCGTCAAATTTCAGGTGAGTTATAGCGATGCGGCGCTTTGTGAGCACAAAAAACGCCGTAAAACACCGTTCTTGCAAAAAAACATGCGCGGTACTGTAAGATCGGCATGGATCCTGAAGAGACTTTGCGTTCCCCATTGGAGGTTGGCGCAAACTCGGTGCACCTATGTTATAGCATATGGCACCGAGTTTGCGCCAACCTTCAACAGTGAACGCGAAGTCTCTTCCGGATCCATGCCGACGTTAGGTACCATGTCATTTAGGGGGCAAAACCTACCCAAGTATTTCGAAAATCGACAAACGGACGTCAAATTAGTTTTTCCACCCCGAATAACCCCTGTATACTAAATTTGGGTAAAATCTGAGTGACTAAATTATCGTATACCCACCGTAATCTGCCAAAAATCGGTAAACAAACTACATATTCGTGTTGAACACTCCGAATAACCCTCAGAGGACGATTTTGAGACACGCCTATCGTAGAAATCCGGAATGCTCTCAAGTGGCGTATTTCCCTCAAAATTTTCCCCGGTTCGGGAAGCTTCGAACGAAATTAGCCGAAAACTGCGGAAAATCGGCAAGTTAACCCCAGATTTGTGATCAGCGCCGCAAATAGCCCCTCCCCCTAGACGGACTTTAAGTCAAATCCGGAACATTTTTTGAAAACGCTTTCAGAGCCCTGTAATTGGTATAAATAAACGCCCAACCAAAAATCCGTACAAGTCCAAGACGCTATCAGTCTGGACAAAGTTCAAAAAATATGCCTTCACCCAAACTTCGCTCACAGGGTAGTTTTGGGCGTTGAACACATTTATGAGGCCAGTTTCCAGATTTTCTGAAGACTAATGTACGTTTTGGAAAATACAAAAAGCACAAAAAATGACGGTTTCCAGCGTGTATCTTCTTGGAACCTGCAGCTCGGTGCGGAATACTGCGCATTTTTACTACTGAGTCACAAGAGATACTAACGATAATAGTCGTTTTCGCAGCTGCGTTTACTACTCTAAGCTTTTCCATCGTTAGCATAATGAAAATCAGATAAATCGCTGTGGGGACACTCACGCCACGCAATTTTTGCTGGGACCACGAGTGATCGCACTGGGATCACGAAGTTTCGTCACGGATATGTTCTGACTGCGTGCTGCAACAGCGATTGTCCACAAGTGTCCATTCGCTCGGATAAGGACAGCAGGAGCCAGAACGCTCAAAGAACATGGTTAACGACTTATGTATACAAAATACAGGAAGGGCTTTGGCGGGAGACGAAGAGCAGTCTCACGAAATATATCATGTAAGCCGCCGAGATAAGCAGCTGGCTGAGCCATCTCTTCGCGCTCAATTGTTGGACTAAGAGATACTTCCTGTACTCTGCTACGCGAAAGAAGCGTGGACCGACACAGTGTCAACGCCAAAGTATTGGCAAATCGCTCACAGAGTGCTCAAGTGTTCTCTTTCAGTGTTCATATGACGCACCAACACTCTTCTGAGGCCTGAGCTTTAGGCCACGGCTTCATTCTGGGTCCCCATTTCAGCATAGGTTTGAACTGCGCACAACGCGCGAGGATGGGGTACGCAGTTTGAGTCAACAAAAAATATCCCGTTTTCAGATGAACAACCGAGTAGACTCAAAGGGGCAGAGCAGAGTTGTTTAGCGGCTCAACGTTACGATAGGCCGCCGTATTCATTGCTCGCTGCGCTCTATCAATACCATGCCGCGCCGCGATGCAACTGCACTACGCCCCTAAGACGGCGTTCAGAGTTCATTCGCGGCTCAACGCGTCATTACAATCAGCTTACGCATCGATCAAGCGACGTCTCGTCGCGTCGTCGCTAGGGGTTCACAGTGAAGTGGCGCGATACATAGGATTTGACGCGTAAATGACAATCGCTCCGCGTCGATCGCGTCGCATCGCATTGCGACACGACGCGATGGTCGTCGCGCGAAGGTTTGCTCGTTGCCGGTTTTCTTCAAGGGTTTTACATTAATACATCCAAACCCCTTAATGAAAACATAAAAATGAGCATATTTAGAACCATTTTTGCATCAAACACGAAGGAACTGTTGTTAACTTTAATTAAAATGTGCTGTTGCTTGCTCACGCGAAATCGCCTACGTACAGCGTTCAGAGTTCATTCGCGACGCGACCTTAGAATCAGCCTACGTATCGGCCAAACGACGTCTCGCTAGGTGTTCAAAGTGAAAAGGCGCGATACATTCATTTTGACTGGCAAATTGACCTTCATGCGACGTCACTCGTGTCGCCTCGGAATGTAACGCGACGCCATGGACGTCGCGCGAAATCAAACTCGTTGCGGCACTTCTTCAGCGTTCCTTCATTCCACAACAAAATCTTTCATTGAAAGCGATGAAATAAGCATATTCAGATCACTTGCACTTCAACGAACACAAAAAACAATGGTACTGCTACAAAAAAATGACGCTGCTTGTTTACGAGAAATTGCGTACGTACGCAATTGCGCGTAGTCGCCCAGCGTTCGCGCAGCGGGCCCCTGAATTCCTATGCCACACGATACCCCGTCACACTGGCATCGCGTCGCCCGGTGAAAACTCTGAACACCGCCTGAGACGTACGCGCCCTCTGTGGCCGTATCCACGAAGCTGCGGGACCTTTTGAGAAGGTTTTTAGAACCAGCCGGTGTATGCGGCGAGCATCCTTTGGACCCTCCCGTGAGTATCGCTTAGTATAATGAATACGGCCACTGGTTAGCTCTCGGGACAGGTGGGCCCATGGATTTGTGGAAACTGTTGAACAATGCCTACGTCAGCGAAATGATTGTGTGATTCACTCTCAATATCTTATGGCAAGGGGTAGCAGCCTTTCGGCATCTGAGTGCCAGAGTGGGACGTTCTGGGGGCGATTACGCGCATCTGCGTACGCACGCAATTTCTCGTAAACAACCAGCGTCATTTTTTTGTAGCAGTACCATTGTTTTTTCGTGTTCGCTGAAATGCGAGTGATCCCGACTAAGCTTCTTTTATTGCTTTTTTTTGGGAGATTTTGTTGTGGAATGAAGGAACACTGAAGAAGTGCCGCAACGAGTCTGATTTCGCGCGACGTCCAGGGCGTCGCGTTGCATTCCGAGGCGTGAAGGCAATTTGTCCGTCTATATGAGTGTATCGCGCCTCTTCACTGTGAACTAGAGTGATGACTTTTTGAAAAGAGACCGAACGAACGAATTTCGAATAAATTCGTTCATATTTTATTCCGAGTGAACGAATTTCGAATAAATTCGTTCATTTTTCATTCCGAACGAACGAATTTCGAATAAATTCGTTCATTTTTTATTTCGAATGAACGAATTTCGAATACCGTATTTTCTCTTTTAGAAGTACATGTACTTCTGATACTCACGCCCCTATTTTATATGCACTTCTATTAGAGGTGTACTTCAAATAGAGACTGTACTTCTAATTCTCAGTCCTATATTTTTGGTGCACTTCTATTAGAGGAGTACTTCTAATAGAGGGTGTACTTCTATTATTCGGCGCATTTTTTTGATTTTCCAGTGGTAGGACTGGTCACATTTTTGGCAGAGATTTCCAGTATAACACCAGAAATGTGCATGTATTGAAATTTTACTTAGCCACTCAGCCACTTAGGCTCAATCGAATGGAGGGCTCCCATTTACTAATATCATATTTTCAAAACCATTATTTACACCCTTCCCAGAAGTAAATTTCTTCCAAAAAAACTGTGTAAGTTTGGTATCGTTTCCGTTGACACGTGCTTAACGAGGAAGAGAGAAACCACTAGGGTTAGGCTCGAAAACAAGAGAACGTATCGCCTTTCGAGCCGTCCAGAGCGTTTGAAAAAGCGCAATTCGTGAACGACATGACAACAGCCCTTCCAGAGGCGAGCTCTTTGGCGTACACAATGCTACAGAGTCTACATAGAGTCTACCATAGGTGGCTCCTGCACCCGTAATAACAAAACCCTCCGCCGCCACTCACATAAAGATGGCAAACTGACCTGCGGTACATCGTGCCCAGATGCCACCTATTGTCGCCGACCCGGAGACGACCTCTTTCTCTATAGGATGGTTTTTATTTGCAAAAAATCAGCTATTTGCTGGAGTCGAACCACGGAAGCTGTTCTCGCATTGACAGCGCGCACACCAACTGAACCGATGCGACCATATTGCAGAGCGGCATTCTTCTGTTTTAACAAGGGTGTGGGATCAACGAAACAGCCAATAGCAACCTATTCCATCGAAATCTAATTAGCTTTAGGCTCTGCAGTCCATTCCATTCTGATAAGTTTATTACAAACTATGCACGGCATTATCTCTGCTTAGGACGTTTTCTAGCAGTTTGCACAACAACAAAGTTTCGAATTTGCGAAGAAGTTCAGTGTTATCTGTTTTTTTTTTCCGAAAAGTCCGCAGAGCCATTACTCTAGAATTAGTCAGGAGTGATACTTGATCTTTCCCTCCAAGTATCACTGGACTACTCTATATTTTTACCTTCTTCTCTGAACTCAGCAGGGGATGTTCCAGTTCCAGAATCATACCTATCCCTTACAGGACTTATGATTTTTCTTTCGGGAACCATGTTTGTGCATGAACACGCTGCTATTCGCTTAACAAACATCGAACTAAAGTGAGTTAAGAATAGAAGCAAATCTTAATGTTTTTGAATATTTCCATGTTTCCGAAAAATAAAAATGTCCTTTTTCAGGCTGGAGAAACCGTTCACAAGTTATCACGAGAATTTTACCTACACCCAACGAATTTTGATGATAACTCAGCTACCTTTTGGAAACCGTGGTTGTAGGCCTGTTCTTGATTGTTTCCAAGGGGCGAAAAAGTGAAAACAAATTTTAAATTTCTATAGGTATCTCTCAGACTTCTGGATTTTCTTTCGACAAATTATCGTCCAGATTTTTTGTCTGATAGAGCTCATAATCATGGAACCTCTTGTGCTTTTCTTTCTTTAAAAGAAAATTCGATCATCACCATCAATACCGCTGCTATGCTTGACTGCTGCTGCCGTTTCCTCCTTTCCTTGCTGTTCAAATTTTTCATCAACTTTGTTCATAAACACTGTACGCAATGTGTCTCACGGTATGCTAGTATGTAGGTGAGGTTTCTTTTTTGGGGGGGGGTGGGGTAATATCCAGTACCATTCCCGACAGCTTATGTGCTGAAAAAACGTGTTGAAGATCAGTGCCATTTCGATCGAAACGAATAGAGCCAGTTAGAGATATGATTAACTGAAACACGATCTCAAACTTTTCATCGCGAAGAATCTGTAAAAATATTTCGTAGCTAACAAAATTAGTGGAACCATGGAAAACTTCATACAGACGAAAAATTCGCTAAGCACTCTACAGATGAAAACTTGTCGAATTCAACATTTAATTATTTATTTAGTTAGTTATTGAGTACGCCACATAAGGCAAGCGTAAGGAACATCGATACTACAAGTACTACAATACAACTAACTACATAGAACATGAACTAGATAAAAGAGGATAAATACTGTTTTTTTCTTCATGTGGACCTAGAAACACAATAGCTTCTTCCCCGCAATGCGTTTGGAAATCCGTAAAGCAGAAGGTACTGCTACCGGTGCAATATCTAGGTTAAGAGAGACAAAAGTTGATCCGGCTCTCTACAAGTAAAGGTACAGGCTTCAATATTGCCTTCTTCGGAGCTGCATATGAAATCTTAAGCTTGCTCCCCCTAGTCCTCGAGCGGTTCAGCCTATAGAATCTAGATCGCATTGTTTTCGATTTTTCGCGAAGGAAACATACGGAATGGAACATACAGTGTAGACGCTTTACGTACAGTCTTTTGAGAAAAATGTAGCCAACCTGAGGGGTCAGAAATAGAAATAGTAATAGGAAAGCAAACAGCGCCGGCAGAAAAATCAACAGCTGATGAGGAGCGACTGATTATGAAAGACGGCCAACATCATTGTAGCAATAATCAGCCCGTTGGAAGCGTTTTTCGTTGTTGTAGGCTTCATAAAGACTTTTTCTCCAAGATTTATCACATGGTAGGGGAGGCTTTCATTTCAATGCCCAATTCACAGCCACTGCGTTGGAATTTTTCGCATGATCAGCCCAAAACTCAGAATTTTACTTGAAACCCAACGGAGATGGTCAAACGCGTCGTCAGCAAGATCAAGGCGATCGTGTTCTACTCCCAGCGCCGCCACCATCTTCGGTCATGCATCGACCCATGACTTGGCTCCCTCCCTACGTGCCTCTGCAATGTGCGCGCCTATTTTCACTTTCCACTCGCAGATCGTGGCTCCCTTTCAGACCTGAGGTCCATAGCTGCATGCCGAGGTGGGGTGACATTCTGGCTGCGAGCAGAAGTCGGGCATTCACCTCAGCACGCACACACGTGCATTAGGATAGGGCGGCCACCACCTCTTTCTGCCTGCGATGTGAGCCCACCACCTCGCGCCGGGGAGGGAGCCATGAGCCTCCCACCTTTCGGGAAGGGATTGCTACGGGCCCTGGTTTCCTCGTCGTATAAACGACTTCTCTAAATGAATGATTAATTTTTCATAAAGCTGGGGAATCTTGGCTCTTCAAGGACCCCGTTAAAGTCAGCATCTTGGGCCAAAAGCAAGTAAGCTTTGGATGAATATGTAAATCCCAATCAATTATCAATATTTGTAAATTACCTAAAAAAACTTCGTGCAGATTTACCGTGAATAGCAACAATATCGAGTTTCAGCTCTGTTTTTCTTGATCATTTGAGGTGTTCGCTGAAGTCTCATAAGGAAGCTTGTCCCATACAAGGAATCTTTAGACAGAGAAAGGGGTGGCCGACAGTAGTTGTTGTGGATATTTAAACCTCATTATATTGAAAAAAAAACATCTCATTCAAATTGGTCTCTTTGAAAATGCTACATTCAAATTCGTCAAACACCCGAATACCGGAGTTACATTCCGAAAAGAGGTGTACTTTTAAAAGAGGTGTACTTTCAAATAGAGGGTATACTTCTAATATCTCAGACTCTCTATTTTAGATGTACTTCTAATAGAGAGGTTTACTAAATAGAGGGTGTACTTCTAATACTCAGCCTTCCCTTTTAGGTGTACTTCTCTATTAGAGGTGTACTTTCAAAAAGTGGTGTACTTGTATTAGAGGAAATACGGTAAATTCGTTCATTTTTCCATTCTGAGCGAACGAATTTCGAATAAATTCGTTCATTTTTTATTTCGAAACGAACGAATATTCGAAATTCGAATATTCGAATGACGAATAATTTAAGCACCCATAGCAATATCGCGCAACTCACGAAGTGAGCGGGCAATAACAAGTTGAATTCTTCTTCTAGAGCTTTATTTCTACCTACAATTGAAATAAAATGAGGCGCGACACATCTCTAAACCTGTACGGGCTATGCAACGCAAAGAATGCTACAAAATCAAATTTTTCCGCTCTAACTTAGCCCCTAAGGAGCTATTCTAGGTGCCTAACTAACTTTGCTTGCCTTCCATAAGCCAACTCAGATCGGTGGGAGCCGAGCTCCATAGTTATCTCTCCATAGGGTGCTCTCGCCTCTATGGTTTAAAATGAGAGGCGCAGAGTTCTCCTGGAGCCAACAACGGGGCCTTCGGCTCCACCGACCTGTGGCTGGCTTATGGAGCGAGCAAAATTAGGAACCCGATATATCATTCGACGCACAATTTACGTAGATTTCAAAAAAAAAAACCTTCACCAGGTTAAAGAGTTATAGGCGAAAAACCGGTGTTTCGTAAAAATGAATAAAGCTGAAAAAGGGGATCGAGAAAATATTTTTCCAAACTGGAAGCACAAGTTGACGCGGAATTCTATCTCCGCTAATACAAAAAGTTATGGACGAAAAACCGGCAGTGACACCCACCCAATCTTGAAAATGACTTGCACGAGTGTTGGGTCACTTTCATTCTTTTTCGGGGCGTTTCACCGGATTTGTCACCGGTTTTCCCAATGATGGAGGTTCCCCCTTCACCTGCCCAGAGGTGAAGGTTGGTGGAGATACATATGGCTCCACCCAACGAAGCTATGGTTGGTGCATTATCATTGCAGCGGCATGAAAAAAATGTTGCGTGGCCAAGTGCGATTGCCATGTGGCTCCCTCCTGTTAGAACCGCCCTAGTAGCCTCATCAGACGGTGTGGGGAAAAAATTTAGCTCTTACGTTCGGAAAATTGGAACAATGTGGAGGTAATGAAGAAAACAGAATTCAGTCTTGAAAGGTATGTCGATTCCTTCATACATTAGAGCTGATTTTCCTAGTTTTTGTTAAATCAGCTCAGGTATTCAAATTCGAATAACATTCGAATATTCACCTCTGCGAATAATCGAATTTGAACAATGTTCGAATGTTCACCTTTTTCTGAATAGTCCCGAATTCGAATAATATTCGAATATTCACCTTTCGGGAATAGTCGAAATTTGAATAATATTAGAATATTCACACTTTTCGAATATTCGAATGTTCGAGTGAAAATTCGTTCGAAAAATTCGAATATTTATTCGAGCTCGAATATTCGGTCCTCACTCTACTGTGAACACCTATTTGGAGTGCTAAACACGAAACTGTAGTCTGTTTATCGATTTTTGGCGTCGTTTGACCGGATACGTAGGCTGATTCTAACGTCGCATCGCGAATGAACTCTGAACACCGTACGTACGCAATTTGATGTTAAGGAGTATGAGTGGCATTGGGATCTTGTTTAATGTCGTTAAGTGCTGTTAAAGCCACAGTCCAAGCTCAGAATCGATTTCTCGTTTTCCTGCCTATCTTAAAGGAAATTTCACGCTGATCACAATGGTGTCTCCAGAATCGCTCAGTACCCACTACGAACTGAGTTACGGCTCCTCAAATATTTTGAATTTAAACTGGTAGAAGTTGACGGACGAGTGGTCTCGAGCCTGTATTTTCTCGTTATTCGCAGCAATCATTCTGAAGCAGGTCACAATATAAATCCAGACCGAAAACAAGAGGAAGAAAATAGATTTTGAACAAAATCATCCGCGCGTCTCTTCCCTATTGAGGTCGGAAACCTGGTGGTGGGCGTTACCCACTTTTCCTTTCAGGGGGGCGTGGCCGACTTTTTCCTCGCTTTTCTCGCTTATTTGCGCGAATTGAGATTTCGCGTTTGGCAGGGTTACTATATACGGCCACCGGATCAAAATATTAAAGGTTACCTCTGAGGTTGGACGGTGCCTTTAAGGAGGTTGCAACGACTCCTTAACAGCACTAACGACATTAAACAAGATCCAATGCCATTCATCTGGAGAATTTCACCATCAACAAGACTATAAATGGCAGCAGGGTCTGTCCTTTACGGCCCATGCGACAGCTTTCTGATCACTGAGATCGCGCTTGCAGAGCTTTATACTGATCGGTTTTTCAGCCGATCCGTTCAATCTGTTGGCGTTGCTCATCTTGGAGCTAGTGTGGATGAGCGGAAGAGATCCGTGTAGAATCCTTGAGTGATGTCTTCCATGATCCTTCGAGATGCCTGCACTACTCCATTTCTGGTCCCTTGGAGGGCCCATACGTCAGCTTTCTGATCACTGAAATCGCTTGCAGAGCTTGCATACTTATCCGTTTTTCTCAGCCGCTTCCAGCAACTTCTACGTTCTTCTGTACGCTTCTGCAACGACTCCTTAACAGCGATTCGGCATGACTTGTTGATGGTGACCTTCTCCAGATGGGTGGCATTGGAATCTTGTTTAACAGCTCTTCTTTTTCCAAGAGCGCAGTGGCGAGGCTATTGAGCCTTGGAATGGGTGTTGTTCCGGCTGGACGCGAAATTTCCGCACACTCGATTATCAGACTTTGGCTAGATTTTTTCGTGGACTCACCGTTTGATATTCGTGAAGATCGCATGCGTAGGATTTGAGAGCGGATTCCAACACCTCAGCCTCTGAAAACGGGGAACCGAACAGGTGCCGGCACCTGTGAGTATCACGTCTGGAAGATCTTCTTATTGAGCGATAATCTCTGCTAATGCACGGCGTAAAGACGATGATCCGAGCCGGTGTCAAACGATAGGCAGCACCGACACGTCAAACAAGCTCCAGCGTCTGTTAATCAAGGTGTGATCTACCTCCGACCTTTATTTGGACCATTCGGGCTTTCCTGCAGGTCTATCGTCGATTTGATGGTTTTTCAAACATGGGGCTTCCGTGAAAGAGGCGGCATGCCGACAGGAAGTCTAGCAGTCGTTCTCCAATCTCATTTCGAAAGTAGCTCCATGTGTCCTAATCTCCAGTCGCCGTCATTGTTGTTCGTACCGACGATCGCATTGAAGTCACCAACAACTAGCTTATATTAGCTTCTGTCCTCATGTACAGTCTTCTCCTGGTAGCTCATAAAACTCTTCATGCGCTCTTCTTGCGCAGTGGCAGAGGTTGGGGCGTATCCATTGATAATATACACAATTCCTTGCTCTTCGGTTCTCAAACGCAGAACGCCGAGAGACGTGGACTAATGATTTTTTGAGAATCTACTAAGAATCTGGTGCACCGTCGAATTAATGAGGTATCCAACTCCGCCGATGTTCTTATTATCCTATTTGGTTCCGAGGACGATAAGCTTGTTGTAGATCTGTCTTTTTAACGGTTCCCGTCCTGTCTTTAGTCGCCAGCAAAGCGATAACATCGTACTTGATCTGACGGCTTCTAAGAAAGAGTGTGCGAAGATCATCTTTTGATGCAACTGTGCAGGCAGTTGTATGTACATAAGCGCAAAGGCAGTGTTAGATGTCGGGTGGTATGGAAGTTTCCAAACTTCCGTATCCGATGACGTCCCATATTGCTCCGAGATTAGATGGCCCCTCACCGGTAGAGGCTTCCTCCGACGCCGTAGTGAAGCATGTCCTGTGCGCGGCATTGGGGCGCAGATTTAGTTGTCCGCGCGTTTCTTTTTCGGTCTGGTTACTTTCGCTTGTTCCCCGCTTAGGATACAAGGATAGCCACCCGTGAACAGAAACTGCGTACTGCGTGACTGGTGCGTTTACATTTATGACAAGAAATTACAAATTTAGCGACGAGGCAAGAAATGGCTGGTTTGAAACGAACGTCGCTAGAACTCCGATTTTCTCTTCTAATGGATTGTGCAGTCGCAATAGGCTGTTCCATCGTAGGCATCTTGGTTGAATCCATCGGCAGAGCCTGAATGTCGGCCTCTCTGCTGTAGGTTCTCTGCTGAGAAAGGAAACTAGGTTAGCTCCGCTCTCTTCTCGTGAAGAGTATGACGATCAGCGATAGCAAGAAAGTGTTCCCAGCGTTTTTCGAGCGAAGTGATGGAAAATTCTTAAGCCAGATGAAATCGTTGTATTATCATTGTTGAATTCGCAACCTCCAACGCAACCTGAGAGTATTCTGCTTGTCATTGGTTGTGTTACAACTCTGCGTCCTGTGCTTAGACGTCCTCATAGTTGGACGATAGTCCGCAGTCTCACTTTTAGGTCGATATAATGAGTAAAACACGCAAAATCTGAAATGCTGGCGTTCTCCAATAGGTCCTGGCTCGTCCGCAGTCCCGCTCTAGTCCCTCTAGGTCGACACGTATTTGCATAGAGCACTCAAAACAATTTCACAAATTCGTGTTCCGATAACCCGCCCTGGGACGCCTCCTCCCCTCGTTTCACCCTCGATGGACGTTGGACCAATGGTACCACACGCCATTGCAGCATCCCGTCGGGCTCGGCCTAGGGTTGGCTCCATGGACGATAACAGGTGGGATCACGGATGGCCTAAAGGGGTCTGCAGAGTTCAAGTTGCAGCGTTGCTCGCAGCGATGAATAACGCCGGGTGATGCAATACTGATCACTTTCAGCGACGGGGGTGACCGACGCGGCGGGATGGGGCGACGAGGTGATCACAGAGTGTATTGACGCCGCGACGGCCCCAGCGAGCGGTAAACCGACGCCGCGTCAATACCGTTCGAAAACATTTTTGCCGCCGGCGACTAGTGAAAGTCCTGCAGGTCAAATCCGACGTTTGTGGTGCGCAAATTGCGGACAAGGCAACAGTTATTAACCGTCCACAATTCCAATCGAATGCTCATTTTCAATTTTTTCTACTCCGTTTTCGTCTTTTTAGTGCCTACTTCTTCCTCAAATGATCCAATGTCAATTCAGGCAACAATCGAGGCTTTTCGGCCTAATATTGCGGAGCGGGGAAACGGGAAATCTCGCATTCAGTATCTGAATTTTCGCTCACCTAGGGGTCAAACCATTTTGTGGTAACGTTTCGCATATGCTTGAGACTTCATTAAATCCACAGGACGGTGTGAAAACACCATGTGAATGCAAAAATTTCTGCCCCCCACACCATGCGTGATATTTTCCTGGATACACACTTATGCGTGATAATTTCCCCGTGATATTTTTCTAAAACTTCATTTTAGAATATGAGCGCCTACTCTGGATGACACTGACGATGATCTGATTATTGTGCTAGAGTGCCTTGCATATCTATTATCTTCATACGGATTTAACCTATGTGAATGAGGCTCATCTCTCTCCATATTTGGAAACTCGATCTCGAATCTTTGATGCTTACCTTGGGGACTCTACCCCCTCAAAGTTTTAACAAGTTCACTCGACTGTATCCACAGGAGTTCGAGGTGTGATTCACAGCAGACTGGCCGCCCGAATATCCCACGGAAATAACCACCGCGGGCCAATCAGTACGAGGCACCGCCTTTGCTTGTTTTTGAGGTGATTGATCTTCTTATGATCTGGCGAATTATTTGTCTCTGGAGCGAACAAGTTGTAGGTTCATCGGACATGGTTCATCATTTTGC
>JAPDOI010001060.1:215000-228965 GCA_029168955.1 Aplectana chamaeleonis | reverse complement strand
GACAGACCCAGACAGACAGACAGACGAACGAACAGACAGACAGACAGACGAACGAACGAACGAACGAACTTGAACAGACAGACAGACAGACAGACAGACAGACGAACAGACAGACAGACAGACAGACGAACAGACAGACAGACAGACAGACGAACAGACAGACAGACGAACAGACAGACAGACGAACAGACGAACAGACAGACAGACAGACGAACGAACAGACAGACAGACAGACGAACAGACAGACGAACAGACAGACAGACAGACAGACAGACGAAGAACGAACGAACAGACAGGATGAGGCTGGAAACCAGAACACAAAAAATGAAAAAAAATGAAAATTTTTGGTGCTTCAGATAAATTCAGAATTTACCCTAAGATTTTCTTAATCTATGTGGTGACCAGTCTTTTTAGGGCATTGTCATTTTGCCGAAGAAGCTTTTCTAGAAGCTGAGCTGGAAGGGGCGTCGAACTCGGCCATGAGCCCCAACGGATTGTAAGCCCACAACACCTCGCTTTCATCGCCCGGGAAACGATTTCTGTAAGTCTGTCATCAACGAGTTACGACAACGCATCGCGAGAGAAGGAAGGATTCGTTGACCAAGGCTCTTGCAAATGGACAAGGACATTACGACGGGGATTGGTACGTGACCTTTTGGCCACACCACGATTCAATGTGGAGTCCAAAGTTGTCCCTTATTCTTAGTTCTTGTAGAAAGTGGAAAGCGATTATATAGAGAATTTGAACAACAGCATGCCAATTTCTCAACAACAATTACAATGGTTTCTGCGAAAGTATAACAAACTGAAACACTAATAAACGTCTATACTCTGAGAAAATCTGTGTCGCTGGGTTTGCGATAGCTTCGACAATTTATATTTTGCCAACGGCACGAATTTCTTACGGAAGTGTAGAGGTTTTTTCTTCCTAGTGTTTTCCATGTTTAGGGCCCTATGCTTAATCACCGGTAAGGCTGCTTCCCTATTCCCTAGTCCGTTCAGAGTTTCAGCAGGTTACTCCATGGAGAAAGACGCTGTGTGAATGCAACACACCGCTCTTTCATTTCTTTTATACCCAACGCGCTTTATCAAATGGGAATCATCAATTGTTGTTTACCATGTGAGAATTTTAGTGCAGTTGGCAGTTTATATATCTGCCTATGACTTCGAGGATACAATACCCATTATAAGTTTTGGTAGAAAGGCGAAAATATAAAAACGAATAAAAATAAAAAATAATGTTACAAACAAGCAATCAGGAAATATTTTTACAAATACCTACAAATGGATAGCTAATAAATAATACCCAGAAGTGAAATGTGATTAGATTTTGAAAAATCATCTGGAAGAAGTTTATTCTGTAAGAAGTTTAAAAAAACCCAAATCAAGAACAAGTCGAATAGACCAGAGTAGACACGGTCACACATTTACATGGGTCCCGAACAACGCTTAATATGGCATCCAGCGCACTCTTCAATGGGGACCGAACACTTTATATGACGTCCGGCGCACTCTAACATGTGTCCTGCACATTTTTCATGGCGTCCGTCGCCCTTTCACATGGGGCCCGCACACTTTATATGACGTCCGGCGCACTCTAACATGGGTCCTGCAATACATTTTTATGGCGTCCGGAGCACTCTTTGCGTGGGTCCCATACACACTTGGCTATGGCGTTCGAAGCACACTTGCTATGGGTCCAGTGCACTTCCTATGGCGTCCGGCGCGCACTCTTACAAGAAACTCCGTACATTGTATGTGGCGTCCGGCGCACTATTACATGGCTCCCGAACACTCAATATGGCGTCCGGCGCACTCTAACATGTGTCCCGGCACATTTTTCGTGGCGTCCGACCTTGCACTCTTTACATGGGTCCGGCACACTTTATATGGGGTCCGGCGCACTCTTACATGGATCCCGCACATTTTCTTATGTCGTCCGGCGCACTCTTAAATGGGCACCGCACACTTTATATGACGTCCGGCGCACACTCAACATGTGTCCTGCACATTTTCATGGCGTCCGTCGCCCTTTCACGTGGGTCCTGAACACTCACATATGGCATCCAGCGCACTCTTACATGGGTCCCGCACGCAATATTTTCCATGGCGTCCGTCGCCACTTTTCACATGGGGGCCCGCACCCTGCCTTACCTTTATATGACGTCCGGCGCACTCTAACGCATGGGTCCCGCACATTTTTTATGGCACGTCCGGAGCACTCTTCTGCGTGGGTCCGCATACACTTCTCTATGGCGTTCCTGAAGCACGCCTTACATGCCAGGTCCAGTGCACTTTCCTATGGCGTCCGGTGCACTCTTACAAGAGTCCCGTACATTGTATATGGCACGTCCGGCGCACTATTACATGTGGATCCCGCCCACACTTTATATCACGCCCGACGCACCTAACACGGTGGGTCCCGTACCATTTTGTATGGCGTCTGGCGCACTCTTCTTACATGGGTCCCGCACACTTTATATGGTCTCCGGCGCACTCTTGCATGTGGTCCCGTGCACTTTTTCTATGGCGTCCGGCGCACCCTTACATGCGGGTCCTGTTCCTTTTCCATGTCGTCCCACGCACTCTCTAACATGGGTCCCGTACACTTTCTATGTCGTCCGGCGCACTCTTAAATGGGGGACCGCACACTTTATATGCAAACGTCCGGCGCACTCTAACATGTGTCCTGCACATTTCATGGCGTCCGTCGCCCTTTCACGTGGGTCCCGGAACACTTAATAATATGGCATCCAGCGCACTCTTCAATGGGGACTCCACACTTTATATGACGTCCGGCGCACTCTAACATGTGTCCTGCGCATTTTTTTTTAAGGCGTCCGTCGCCCTTTCAAATGGGTCCCAAACATTCTAATATGGCGTCCGGCGCACTCCTAAGTTGGGACCACACACTTTATGCTTGGCGTCCGGCGGCACTTCTAACGTGTGTCCTGCACATTTTTCATGGCGTCCGGCGCACTCTCACATGGGTCCGGCCCACTTTATATGGCGTCCGGCACTGCACTCTTACATGGGTCCCGCACATTTTCCCATGGCATCCAGCGCCCTCCCAGATGGATCCCGCACACTTTATATCACGCCCGACGCACCTTAACACGGGTCCCGGGCATACCTTCTATGGCGTCTGGCGCGCACTCTGCTACGTGGGACCCGCACACTTTATATGGCCTCTGGCACGCACTCTTGCATGGGTCCCGTGCACTTCTTCTATGGCGTCCTTCGCACTCTTACATGGGTCCCGTTCGCTTTTCTATGACGTCCCACGCACTCTAACATATGTCCTGCAATATTTTTCATGGCGTCCGTCGCCCTTTCACATGTAAAGGCCCGCACACTTTATATGACGTCCGGCGCACTCTAACATGGGTCCCGCACACATTTTATGGCGTCCGGAGCACTCTTGCGTGGGTCCCATGCACTTTCTATGGCGTTCGAGCCTTACATGGGTCCAGCGTGCACTTCCTATGGCGTCCGGCGCACTCTTACAAGAGTCCCGTACATTTTATATGGCGTCCGGCGCACTATTACATGGGTTCCGAAGCACTTAATATGGCGTCCGGCGCACTCTAACATGTTGTCCTGCACATTTTCGTGGCGTCCGACGCACTTCTTGCATGGGATCCGGCCCACACGCTTTATATGGGGTCCGGTGCACTCTTACATGGATCCCGCACAATTTCTATGTCGTCTGGCGCAATCTTAATTGGGGCCGCACACTTTATATGGCGTCCGGCGCACTCAAACGTGTGTCCTGGCACATTTTCATGGCGTCCGTCGCCCTTTCCGTGGGTCCCGAACCTCAATGGCATCCAGCGCACTCTTACATGGGTCCCGCACATTTCCCATAGTCCGTCGCCCGCGCTTTCACGCATGGGGCCGCACACTTTGCTCTTGACGTCGGCGCACTTCCTCACATGGGTCCGGCCCACTTTATATGGTAGTCCGGCGCACTCTTCGTACGGGTCCCATACACACTTTCTATGGCGTTCGAAACGCCCGCATGGGTCCAGTGCACTTCCTATGGCGTCCAGCGCACTCTTACAAGTCCCGTACATTGTATATGGCGTCCGGCGCACTATTACATGGATCCCGCACACGCTTTATATCACGCCCGGCGCACCTTAACCTGGGTCCCTGGCCATTTCTGTATAGCGTCTGGCGCACTCTTCCCATGGGTCCCGCACACTTTATATGGCGTCCGGCGCACTCTTGCATGGGTCCCGTGCACTTTCTATGGCGTCCAGCGCACCCTTGCATCGGGTCCCGTGCACTTTCTATATCGTCCGTCGCACTCTCACATGGGTCCCGCACACTTTACATGGCGTCCGGCGCACTCTTTGCATGTGTCCCGCACAGACGGAGAGTGGCGTCCGGCGCACGCACTCTTGCATGGGTCCTGTGCACTTCCTATGGCGTCCGGCGCGCACTTTACATGGGTCCCGCACACTTTATATGGCGTCCGGCGCAATTTCTTGCATGGGTCCCGTGCACTTTCTATGGCGTCCGGCGCACTCTAACACGGGATCCCGTACATTTTCTATGGCGTCCGTCGCAACTCCCAGATGGGTCTCGCGCCCAATATATGGCGTCGGCGCACTCTAAATTGGGACCACACACTTTATATGACGTCCAGCGCACTCTAACACGGATCCCGTACATTTTCTATGACGTCCGGCGCACTCTCTTACATGGGATCCTGCACATTTTATATGGCGTCCGGCGCACTCTTACATGGTGTCCCGCACACATTTTCCATAATCGCGCCCTCCCAGATGGGTCTCGCGCACTTTATATGACGTCCAGCGCACTCTAACACGGGTCTCGTTACATTTTCTATGGCGTCCGGCGCACTTCTCACATGGGTCCCGCACACTTTATATAGCGCGTCGGGCGCACTCTCTGCATGGGTCCCGTGCACTTTCTATAGCGTCCGGCGCACCCCCTTACATGGGTCCTGTTCGCTTTCCTATGACGTCCCACGCACGCTCTAACATGGGTCCCGTACATTTACCATGGCGTCCGTCGCCCTTTCACATGGCCCACACACTTTATATGACGTCCGGCGCACTCTAACATGGGTCCGCACATTTTATGGCGTCCGGAGCGCTCTTACGTGGGTCAGCGGTGCACTTTCTATGAGACGTCCAGCGCACTCTAACACGGGTCCCGTACATTTTCTATGGCGTCCGGCGCACTCTCACATGGGTCCCGCACACTTTATATGACGTCCGGCGCACTCCTAACCCATGTGTCCTGGCACATTTTTCATGGCGTCCGTCGCACTTTTCACGTGGAGTCCCAAACACTTAATATGGGGTCCGGTGCACTCTTACGCCGGATCCGCACAATTTCTATCATCGTCCGGCGCACTCCCAAATGGGGACCGCACACTTTATATGGCGTCCGGCGCACTCTGCTAACGTGTGTCCGCATTTTCACCCAGCGTCCTGGGCACTCACATGGATCCGGCGCCCGCTTTCATGGCGTTCGGCGCACTCTTACATGGGTCCCCGTTCCTTTTCTATAGCGTCAATCGCACCCTTACATAGGTCCCGCACACTTTATCAGCGTCCGGCGCACTCTTGCATGTCACACATATGACGTCCCACGCACTCTAACATGGGTCCCGTACACTTTCTATGGCGTCCGGCGCACTATTACACGGGTCCCGAACACTTAATATGGCATCCAGCGCACTCTTAAATGGGGACCGCACACTTTATATGACGTCCGGCGCACTCTAGCATGGGTCCCGTGCGCTTCCTGGCGTCCGGCGCACCGCCACATGGGTCCGCGCTATATGGCGTCCGGCGCACTCTTGCATGGGTCCGTGCACTTTCTGAATCCGGCGCACTCTAACACGGATCCGGCCATTTCTGGCGCGTCGACGCACTCCCAGATGGGGACCGCACACTTTATATGACGTCCGGCGCACTCCCAACATGTGCCCTGCCACATTTTTCGTGGCGTCCGTCGCCCTTTCACATGGGGCCCGCACACTTTATATGACGTCCGGCGCACTCTAGCATGGAGCCAGTCCGTGCACATTTTTATAGCGTCCGGAGCACTCTTGCGTGGGTCACCATACACTTTCAGCTATAGCGTTCGAAGCACTCTTCCATGGGTTCCATACACTTTCTATGGCGTTCGAAGCACTCTTACATGGGTCCAGTGCACTTCCTATGGCGTCCGGCGCACTCTTACAAGAGTCCCGTACATTGTATATGGCGTCCGCCGCACTATTACATGGGTCCCGAACACTTTATATGGCGTCCGGCGCACTCTAACATGTGTCCTGCACATTTTTCGTGGAGTCCGACGCACTCTTACATGGGTCCGGCCCACTTTATATGGGGTCCGGTGCACTCTTACATGTGTCGTGCGCATTTTTAAGGCGTCCGTCGCCCTTTCTCATGGGTCCCAAACACTTAAAATGACGTACGGCGCACTCCTAAATGGGGACCGCACACTTTATATGACGTCCGGCGCACTCAAACGTGTGTCCTGCACATTTTTCATGGCGTCCGGCGCACTCTCACATGGGTCCGGCCCACTTTATATGGCGTCCGGCGCAGCCTTACATGGATCCCGTACATTTTCTATGACGTCCGGCGCACTCCCAGATGGGTCTCGCGCACTTTATATGACGTCCAGCGCACTCTAACACGGATCCCGTACATTTTCTATGACGTCCGGCGCACTCTTACATGGATCCCGCACATTTTCTATGGCGTCCGGCGCACTCCCAGATGGGTCTCGCGCACTTTATATGACGTCCAGCGCACTCTAACACGGGTCCCGTACATTTTCTATGGCGTCCGGCGCACTCTCACATGGGTCCCGCACACTTTATATAGCGTCGGGCGCACTCTTGCATGGGTCCCGTGCACTTTCTATAGCGTCCGGCGCACCCTTACATGGGTCCCGTTCCTTTCCTATGACGTCCCACGCACTCTAACATGGGTCCCGTACATTTTCTATGACGTCCAGCGCACTCTAACACGGGTCCCGTACATTTTCTATGGCGTCCGGCGCACTCTCACATGGGTCCCGCACACTTTATATGACGTCCGGCGCACTCTAACATGTGTCCTGCACATTTTTCATGGCGTCCGTCGCCCTTTCACGTGGGTCCCAAACACTTAATATGGCGTCCGGCGCACTCCTAAATGGGGACCGCACACTTTATATGGCGTCCGGCGCACTTTAACCTGTGTCCTGCACATTTTTCATGGCGTCCGGCGCACTCTCACATGGGTCCGGCCCACATTATATGGCGTCCGGCGCAGCCTTACATGGATCCCGCACAACTTCTATGGCGTCCGGCGCACTCCCAGATGGGTCCCGCGCACTTTATATGGCGTCCAGCGCACTCTAACACGAGTCCCGTACATTTTCTATGGCGTCCGGCGCACTCTCACATGGGTCCCGCTTACTTTATATAGCGTCCGGCGCCCTTTCACATGGGGCCCGCACACTTTATATGACGTCCGGCGCACTCTGACATGGGTCCCGCACACCTTATATGACGTCCGGCGCACGCCTACATTGGTCCCATACACTTTCTGTGGCGTCTGGCGCCCTTTCACATGGGGCCCGCACACTTTATATTACGTCCGGCGCACTCTTAAATGGGTCCCACGTACGTCAGGCGGACTGCCACTGGGGCCCACACATTTTTTCGGCGTCCACCGCTCTTGGATGGGTCCCATACACATTCTACGGCGCTCGGCGCACTGCCATTGGGGTCCCACACCTTTTTTCGGCGCTCGGCGCACTACCGCTGGTGTTCCGCTGACTTTCTACGACGTCTCGTTCGGTTGTTTCGGGCGTAACCATTCTAAAACAGAAAAGTCTGCAAATACAGAATGCACACCGTAGACTGACAGACTGACAGACAGACTGACTGACTGACTGACTGACTGACTGACTGACTGACTGACTGACTGACGGACGGACGGACGGACGGACTGACTGACTGACGGACGGACGGACGGACGGACGGACGGACGGACGGACGGACGGACGGACGGACGGACGGACTGATGGACGGACGGACGGACGGACGGACAGACGGACGACGGACGGACAGACGGACGGACGGACGGACGGACGGACGGACAGACGGACGGACGGACGGACGGACGGACGGACAGACGGACGGACAGACGGACGGACGGACGGACGGATTTGACGGACGGGATTTGACGGACGGACGGACGGACGGGACGGACGGACGGACGGACGGACGGACGGACGGACGGACGGACGGACGGACGGACGGACGGACGGACGGACGGACGGACGGACGGACAGACAGACGGATTTGACGGACGGACGGACGGACGGACGGACGGACGGACGGATGGACGGACGGACGGACGGACGGACGGACGGACGGACGGACGGACGGACGGACGGACGGACTGCCTATGTATAGTACATAGAGCGTGAATCAGAGAAGAACACAGTTTTGCGTGGAGATTCAAATTTGAGACGAGTCCAAAAGTTGTGAAGGATGAGGCTGGAAACCAGAACACAAAAAATGAAAAAAATGAAAATTTTTGGTGCTTCAGATAAATTCAGGGTTACCCTGAAATTTTCTTAATCTATGTGAGTGACCAGTCTTCAGGCATTGTCATTGCCGAAGAAGCTTTTCTAGGCTGAGCTGGAAGGGGGCGTCGAACTCGGCCATGAGCCCCAACGGATTGTAAGCCACAACACCTCGCTTTCATCGCCCGAAACGATTCTGTAAGTCTGTCATCAACAGTTACGACAACATCGCGAGAGAAGGAAGGATTCGTTGACCAAGGCTCTTGCAAATGGACAAGGACGTACGACCGAAGTTGGTACGTGACCTTTTGGCCACACCACGATTCAATGTGGAGTCCAAAGTTGTCCCTTATTCAACAGTTCTTGTAGAAAGTGGAAAGCGATTATATAGAGAATTTGAACAACAGCATGCCAATTTCTCCAACAATTACAATGGTTTCTGCGAAGTATAACAAACTGAAACACTAATAAACGTCTATACTCTGAGAAAATCTGTGTCGCTGGGTTTGCGATAGCTTCGACAATTTATATTTTGCCAACGGCACGAATTTCTTACGGAAGTGTAGAGGTTTTCTTCCTAGTGTTTTCCATGTTTAGGGCCCTATACTTAATCACCGGTAAGGCTGCTTCCCTATTCCCTAGTCCGTTCAGAGTTTCAGCAGGTTACCTATGGAGAAAGACGCTGTGTGAATGCAACACACCGCTCTTCATTTCTTCTATACCCAACGCTTTATCAAATGGGAATCATCAATTTTGTTTACCGTGAGAATTTTGTGCAGTTGGCAGTTTATAATCGCCTATGACTTCGAGATACAATACCCATTATAAGTTTTGGTAGAAAGGCGAAAAAATAAAAACGAATAAAAAATAAAAAATAATGTTACAAACAACATCAGGAAATATTTTACAAATACCTAAATGGATAGCTAATGAATAATACCCAAAAGTGAAATGTGATTAGATTTTGAAAAAATCTGGAAGAAGTTTATTCTGTGAAATTTAAAAAAACCCAAATCAAGAACAAGTCGAATAGACCAGAGTAGACACGGTCACACATTTACATGGGTCCCGAACACTTAATATGGCATCCAGCGCACTCTTCAATGGGGACCGCACACTTTATATGACGTCCGGCGCACTCTAACATGTGTCCTGCACATTTTTCATGGCGTCCGTCGCCCTTTCACATGGGGCCCGCACACTTTATATGACGTCCGGCGCACTCTAACATGGGTCCCGCACATTTTTATGGCGTCCGGAGCACTCTTGCGTGGGTCCCATACACTTTCTATGGCGTTCGAAGCACACTTACATGGGTCCAGTGCACTTCCTATGGCGTCCGGCGCACTCTTACAAGAGTCCCGTACATTGTATATGGCGTCCGGCGCACTATTACATGGCTCCCGAACACTTAATATGGCGTCCGGCGCACTCTAACATGTGTCCTGCACATTTTTCGTGGCGTCCGACGCACTCTTACATGGGTCCGGCACACTTTATATGGGGTCCGGCGCACTCTTACATGGATCCCGCACATTTTCTATGTCGTCCGGCGCACTCTTAAATGGGCACCGCACACTTTATATGACGTCCGGCGCACACTAACATGTGTCCTGCACATTTTTCATGGCGTCCGTCGCCCTTTCACGTGGGTCCCGAACACTCAATATGGCATCCAGCGCACTCTTACATGGGTCCCGCACATTTTCCATGGCGTCCGTCGCCCTTTCACATGGGGCCCGCACACTTTATATGACGTCCGGCGCACTCTAACATGGGTCCCGCACATTTTTATGGCGTCCGGAGCACTCTTGCGTGGGTCCCATACACTTTCTATGGCGTTCGAAGCACACTTACATGGGTCCAGTGCACTTCCTATGGCGTCCGGCGCACTCTTACAAGAGTCCCGTACATTGTATATGGCGTCCGGCGCACTATTACATGGATCCCGCACACTTTATATCACGCCCGACGCACCTTAACACGGGTCCCGTACATTTTGTATGGCGTCTGGCGCACTCTTACATGGGTCCCGCACACTTTATATGGTCTCCGGCGCACTCTTGCATGGGTCCCGTGCACTTTCTATGGCGTCCGGCGCACCCTTACATGGGTCCCGTTCCTTTTCCATGTCGTCCCACGCACTCTAACATGGGTCCCGTACACTTTCTATGTCGTCCGGCGCACTCTTAAATGGGGACCGCACACTTTATATGACGTCCGGCGCACTCTAACATGTGTCCTGCACATTTTCATGGCGTCCGTCGCCCTTTCACGTGGGTCCCGAACACTTAATATGGCATCCAGCGCACTCTTCAATGGGGACCGCACACTTTATATGACGTCCGGCGCACTCTAACATGTGTCCTGCGCATTTTTTAAGGCGTCCGTCGCCCTTTCAAATGGGTCCCAAACACTTAATATGGCGTCCGGCGCACTCCTAAATTGGGACCACACACTTTATGTGGCGTCCGGCGCACTCTAACGTGTGTCCTGCACATTTTTCATGGCGTCCGGCGCACTCTCACATGGGTCCGGCCCACTTTATATGGCGTCCGGCGCACTCTTACATGGGTCCCGCACATTTTCCATGGCATCCGGCGCCCTCCCAGATGGATCCCGCACACTTTATATCACGCCCGACGCACCTTAACACGGGTCCCGTACACTTTCTATGGCGTCTGGCGCACTCTTACATGGGACCCGCACACTTTATATGGCCTCTGGCGCACTCTTGCATGGGTCCCGTGCACTTTCTATGGCGTCCTTCGCACCCTTACATGGGTCCCGTTCCTTTTCTATGACGTCCCACGCACTCTAACATGTGTCCTGCACATTTTTCATGGCGTCCGTCGCCCTTTCACATGGGGCCCGCACACTTTATATGACGTCCGGCGCACTCTAACATGGGTCCCGCACATTTTTATGGCGTCCGGAGCACTCTTACGTGGGTCCAGCAGTGCACTTCCTATGGCGTCCGGCGCACTCTTACAAGAGTCCCGTACATTGTATATGGCGTCCGGCGCACTATTACATGGGTTCCGAACACTTAATATGGCGTCCGGCGCACTCTAACATGTGTCCTGCACATTTTTCGTGGCGTCCGACGCACTCTTGCATGGGTCCGGCCCACTTTATATGGGGTCCGGTGCACTCTTACATGGATCCCGCACAATTTCTATGTCGTCCGGCGCACTCTTAAATGGGGGCCGCACACTTTATATGACGTCCGGCGCACTCAAACGTGTGTCCTGCACATTTTTCATGGCGTCCGGCGCACTCTCACATGGGTCCGGCCCACTTTATATGGCGTCCGGCGCACTCTTGCATGGGTCCCGTGCACTTTCTATGGCGTCCGTCGCACCCTTACATGGGTCCCGCACACTTTATATGGCGTCCGGCGCACTCTTGCATGTGTCCCGCACATTTTGCATGGCATCCGGCGCTCTCCCAGATGGATCCCGCACACTTTATATCACGCCCGACGCACCTTAACACGGGTCCTGTACATTTTCTATAGCGTCTGGCGCACTCTTACATGTGTCCCGCACACTTTATATGGCGTCCGGCGCACTCTTGCATGGGTCCCGCACACTTTATATGGCGTCCGGCGCACTCTTGCATGGGTCCCGTGCACTTTCTATGGCGTCCGTCGCACCCTTACATGGGTCCCGCACACTTTATATGGCGTCCGGCGCACTCTTGCATGTGTCCCGCACACTTTATATGGCGTCCGGCGCACTCTTGCATGGGTCCCGTGCACTTCCTATGGCGTCCGGCGCACCCTTACATGGGTCCCGCACACTTTATATGGCGTCCGGCGCACTCTTGCATGGGTCCCGTGCACTTTCTATGGCGTACGGCGCACTCTAACACGGATCCCGTACATTTTCTATGACGTCCGGCGCACTCCCAGATGGGTCTCGCGCACTTTATATGACGTCCAGCGCACTCTAACACGGATCCCGTACATTTTCTATGACGTCCGGCGCACTCTTACATGGATCCCGCACATTTTCTATGGCGTCCGGCGCACTCCCAGATGGGTCTCGCGCACTTTATATGACGTCCAGCGCACTCTAACACGGGTCTCGTACATTTTCTATGGCGTCCGGCGCACTCTCACATGGGTCCCGCACACTTTATATAGCGTCGGGCGCACTCTTGCATGGGTCCCGTGCACTTTCTATAGCGTCCGGCGCACCCTTACATGGGTCCCGTTCCTTTCCTATGACGTCCCACGCACTCTAACATGGGTCCCGTACATTTTCTATGACGTCCAGCGCACTCTAACACGGGTCCCGTACATTTCATGGCGTATTTTCTAATATGGCGTCCGGCGCACTCTCACATGGGTCCCGCACACTTTATATGACGTCCGGCGCACTCTAACATGTGTCCTGCACATTTTTCATGGCGTCCGTCGCCCTTTCACGTGGGTCCCAAACACTTAATATGGCGTCCGGCGCACTCCTAAATGGGGACCGCACACTTTATATGGCGTCCGGCGCACTCTAACGTGTGTCCTGCACATTTTTCATGGCGTTCGGCGCACTCTTACATGGGTCCCGTTCCTTTTCTATGACGTCCCACGCACTCTAACATGGGTCCCGTACACTTTCTATGGCGTTCGGCGCACTCTTGAAAGGGGCTGGCACACTTTATATGACGTCCGGCGCACTCTTACATGGGTCCCGTACATTGTCTATGGCGTCCGGCGCACTATTACACGGGTCCCGAACACTTAATATGGCATCCAGCGCACTCTTAAATGGGGACCGCACACTTTATATGACGTCCGGCGCACTCTAGCATGAGTCCCGCACATTTTTATGGCGTCCGGAGCACTCTTACGTGGGTCCCATACACTTTCTATAGCGTTCGAAGCACTCTTCCATGGGTTCCATACACTTTCTATGGCGTTCGAAGCACTCTTACATGGGTCCAGTGCACTTCCTATGGCGTCCGGCGCACTCTTACAAGAGTCCCGTACATTGTATATGGCGTCCGGCGCACTCTAACATGTGTCCTGCACATTTTTCGTGGCGTCCGACGCACTCTTACATGGGTCCGGCCCACTTTATATGGGGTCCGGTGCACTCTTACATGTGTCGTGCGCATTTTTAAGGCGTCCGTCGCCCTTTCTCATGGGTCCCAAACACTTAAAATGACGTACGGCGCACTCCTAAATGGGGACCGCACACTTTATATGACGTCCGGCGCACTCAAACGTGTGTCCTGCACATTTTTCATGGCGTCCGGCGCACTCTCACATGGGTCCGGCCCACTTTATATGGCGTCCGGCGCAGCCTTACATGGATCCCGCACAACTTCTATGGCGTCCGGCGCACTCCCAGATGGGTCCCGCGCACTTTATATGGCGTTCGAAGC
>JAPDOI010001060.1:0-210000 GCA_029168955.1 Aplectana chamaeleonis | reverse complement strand
CTTCCTGAGGAACTCCTTTCGTCTGTTGAAGCACAAGTTCTCCGAAACGGCAGTAACTGTTGCGTAAAAGATAGTCAATCTGATATATGGTTCCCGTCTTCGTTTTAGTCTGACGCATGAACAAGGCGGCTGGCCGTGCATGGTTGGCGGCCTCACTGGAGAACGGGGTTTCGATTTGCGCGGGGTGATCTACCGTCGCAGCCCCGTCCATTCATCAGACTAAAATTATTGTGCGAACTCTATCTAGTCTGTGATGGTATAATACCTGTAACCACCTTTATCTAGCTCAGAATCTCGATAAAATACTCTGTTTCCTTTAATAACTATTCATTTTTTATTAGCATTTCTGAAGCAAATTTTCAAAAATTCTTTCATGTTATACAGAATAAAACTGTGTGGGGGTTAGTGAACATGTCCGAAAAATCAGCAGAATAAAGTTGAACTACATTGGTACTCAATAAACATGATTCAGCTGCTATGTTAATGTTGGAGATAGACCGATAGGTCTCGAATCCTCCCTTCCTTTGGTAACTTATATTGGTATAAATACTGAAATGTTTCTTCAGAAACGCGAAATTTTTTTGTAGTTCTTCTGTTAATGGTTTCATGCTGCTGTTTCTTGTTCCCGTAATAAATCTGAATTTTATGGGATCCATATGTAACTTCGGTAAAGCGTAGATGATGGGCAACTCACAATCTATGTCAAACTTTAGTGCTGCTTTGATGTTGAAAAACTTATGCTTCAAAATGGTTGCTCTTCTGTTGGCATTTTGAATCAGCTTATATGTCATTCTGGCTTTGATCTCTTTCAAAAGTCCCATTTATGATTTTAATTCCCAGTTCTTTCATGATAGTTACATAGTATTTCTTACAAATAATCCAGTAATTATTGCTAGCTTTGTCTATGGGGCAGAAAATGAAGTGTTTCTGGTATTCTTTTACACTCTCATAAGGTATCAGGCTATTAGATTGCTTTCTGGAGGAAGTCCCTCGCGATATTGGTTTGCGTCTTTTTCTGTACTGATTTTTGGAGTGCCACTGTAAGTTATTAATATTCATTACATCTAGCTTGTACTTATTTTTCATATAGCTGATGAATTTCGTTGTAGCGTCGAAATATGTTCGTGTTGTTTTACTCCTGTTCTTCAAATTTTCTACTCTATATTTAGTTCCTTTATTCAAAACTTCCTTGGACTATATCTGGCTGGTAGCTACATTATAAATGCGAAAAAGAGGGGAAAACAGTTCCATCGGGGGATGGGCTGGCCGTGCAAGCCAGCCCATCCCCAGATGGAACACGTAATACGGTGACGAAATATTTCACGCGATACAAGCGTGCGCTATCCCCAAATCAGGCGTTGGTTGAATAAGTCAAGATGGTGCTTTGATAAAGTGTACTCAAAGGTCGATAAAAAAAACTTTTAATGAAATGATGATTGTGCATTTCGATTATTCGAATTTGAAAAATTCGAATATGCTCTTCAAAGTATTCGAATTTCGAATAATATTCGAAAGTCTGTTTTTGAAATATTCGATTCTCGAATACTATTCGAGTCTGTTTTTGAAATATTCGAATTTCGAATATTATTCCAAAGCCCGTATTCAAAATATTCGAATTTCGAATGTTATTCGAAAACCAAAATTTTCGAATTTTGAATGATTCGAAATTCGAAAAATCATTCGAATAAATTTCGAATAATACAATTTGGTCCGAAGTATAATGTAGAGCCATATGAACGAATGAACAGTTTTCTCGTATAATTGTTTTGGACGTTCTCAATCAAAGCAATATCCCTCTTTTTGGACGAACAGAACACTGTTGTTCAGGTTTCGACAATCGGTCTGACGTACTTTTGTATGCCTTTAACAGAATCTATGTGCAAAGACTTTTGGAAATCTGGAACGTTCACGCTTGCGCTTTTCTACTTATTATTTATTTTATTATATTATTATCTTCATCTAATTCTTCGATTATTTTGCTAGTACGCATTTTTCAAGGTATAAAGTACGTGACATATTTTGTGTATTCCCTTATTTCTGCGCTATTGTGGAATAACTAGGTTACGGCTCAGGCAGCGAACCACTTCTACGCAGCCCGCAGACAAACCTGTGCCGGTCTTATTGATATCACGTCATCGATCGGCCTCCGATTTTGCCGGGAAGACCTAGTTTATAAAAGGTTCACGACAACCGCTGCGTGCAAACGCTGACAACCTCCGGTGGGTGCGGATGCTTCTAGAAACTAGATGACTCATGCAGTTGCATGTGAAATCGGCCCTGACACGATTAGTCGACTATCGTACTGGGAAATTCAGCATTCGATACTCAAAGGCTTGCAAACGTCGTCCCAGTTTAAGATTTTCTCTATGCACACATTGCGAGATTTTGTCTATGTATCGTTCAAAATCCTAAAATATTACTTTCATCGACTCTGCCCGATATTTGGTATTGATTCAAAATCCTTCGCTAGTGGGTCCATAATGCTCGATTTTCGATTTTCAAATTATTTTTAAAGTTCGCAAGTCGGGTCCACTATACCCGAGCTAGTGGTCTACTATTTCCTATTTTTGATTTGCAGCTCTTTTTTATGTCCTTCGCTAGTGGGTCCACTATGCCCGATTTTCGATTTTCATATGTTTATTTTTCAAAGTTCTTCGCTACTGGGTCCACTTTGCTTATTTTCGATGTCTAGATTTTTTTTTCAAGTCTTTCGATGTATCTCAATCGCTGGTGAGATCATCAATCAAAGCTTTGATAAGAAACCTTACAAAGCCGGATCCGAATTCCCTCTTCATATTGCTACGATGATGAACAACAATAAAGCGATATTGTGGAGTGAAAAGACCAGGTTAGGGCGGCTTATAAACAGCGCTGTAATCTTTAATCATTCTCTAATTATTGATGTTTTTAGGTCTATGTTACCAAGCAGTCGAAGCAAAACAATGGCGACATTCAAGCTACTCTCTGACGAGGAGTATTAAGCGAAGCTGGCTCTTGACATGAAGGCACAGGAAGTCAGATGGTGCGAGTCGCCCGATGAAGTCTTTTAGTGCTTGTGATTCTGAAATTTGTGCTGTCTGTGAATGTTTGCGATTTCCTCATACCTCACTTAAGTTATATAAACGTCATGCCAGTCAGCCTTAACATGTCTACCATTCTTCTATGTTTAGATGTGTCCCATTAAAAGATAGCTTTTTCGGGTTGACCTCTGTGAACTTCGAGATCCCCTAAAATAGCGGTGTCATGCCCTCATCGAATCATCTCAGGTCTCGATTGTCACCACATAGCACATTAACATCTTCTCATTAGGATACCTCCCACAAGACGCAATAAATAGTTGCATTAATTGTTTCATTCGCTGCTCACATCTGCCATTGTTGAAAAGCTCTATTGTTTAACCTGAGCTTGTGTTTGTATAAAGCAAGGTTTGGGATGCCCTATAACATACTAAAGCTTCATAAATTTTCGATAAGCCTAGGCTTAGATAGGTGTAAAAACAGTTTCTGTAAAAGGGCCATGTCAATAGATTTATGAGCGCTACTGTAGAGTTCGCGCAATCATTTTAGTCTGATGAATGGACGGGGCTGCGACGGTAGATCATCCCGCGCGAATCGAAACCCCATTCTCCAGTGAGGCCGCCAACCCCGCATGACCAGCCACCTAGTCCATGCGTCAGACTAGAACGAAAACGGAAACCATATGTTATAGGTCCCACGAGCGACCAATCACCGTTTCTTCGCATCGAGTTGACTTCGCATCGAGGTCGTGTTGGCGCCTCCTTAGGCTCCTAGAAGGCGTAGAAGCCTATGATGGTGCTGGAACAGATTTCGACAATAGAGCAAGCTTTGATCGTTTTCACAACACTCCTGCTTTCTGGGCCCTTAGTTTTATTTTTCTAGCCGTGTTTTATCGCTTCTTTATTGCATACCGCATTCATTGAACAAGAACCTCGAACGTTTCAGGCAGAATTTCCGGTTACGGTTGAACGTCTTCGGATCAGAGGAGATCACTCGAAGAGTTCCAGCCCTGCAAGAAGGGTTAATCGAGATACAAACCATGTGTGTTCAATACCGCTGCTAACATTGGGAAAAAGGGGCAAAATGGGCAAAGTTGGCAACAAAGGCGTCTTCTGCCTATAACTCGTCTTCTAGGGTTCCAATTTTTGAAAAAAACATCCCTTTCAGCAGTACTTATTGCGTCTGATCGTATCAAATAATTTCTGCCGACGAGGAGTTTGGGGGGGGGAGGGTAGTGTGATGTGAAGAGGGGAAGAAAGGGGTCGGAATTCAGGCTGGGGCGGGAAGGTCAGACACCGGGTTCGGGTGGGATGCACGGGCATGATGCGGGTTGGAGGGAACTCCAGGGAAAAGGACTGAAATCAGGAGGGCCCATCAACGCTTGATAGGAAGCCAAATGTGCGTGAGCTCGCGTCGCGCTGCTCCTTCACCGGTGATGAGCGCTAGGAAGCGTGACAAGCAAGAGCTCGTCAACCGCGACTAATAGGCTCGCCAGCCGTGCGTGCCGCGAGGAGCCATAGCACCCAGGGTACGTAGTGGCGAGCACCGACTTTCAGAATATTTTGAATCAGAATGGCCAACGTTGTCATTGGTATACTGTCAAAAGTTAGATTCTGAAGTGCAAGACCCAAAGTTAAATTCTTCTCTTTTTTTGTGCAGACGGATTGCATATAGGGCGAGCTTCAGTTTAGTGGCTATCATTTTTGTCCTCAATTGTTTGCTTTGACCTTTCTCGCTCATTTTGAGCCTAATCGTGTAGGGAGCGATGCGGTCAATGACGTCGCATTTTCTTTATCGCTCTTATATTTTACCGAATTAGGAAGAAAGACGTAACGTTAAAGGCAGTGTCTACGACCATAACCGCTTCCGAGTCTTTATGTATGGGAAATTGAAAGGCACGTGGCCTACGGCAGCAGCAGTGCCGGGAAAATGGCTAGGGAGTCTTAAATAGCCCTACGTGGCCTTAAAGACAGCGTCCGCGTAGGAAACACTACTTGGTTTTTTCTTCTCACAAACAGTCCAATGTTTGAACCAAAAGGAGATAGTTGGCAAAGCTTGAGACCTCAATGCTGCGTACTCCTAATGCTATAGCCTCTTGAAAACTGTTCCATGGTCCGCAACAGGGGTCGGCGCACACTTCCACCGCAGCAAGCTTTCTTACGGTTTGCTGCACGTCCCCGAATCTACTAAGCTTAGTCGCGCTGTCGGCGACCCCCTTCCAGAGTAAATCCTTTGCGGGTCTATCACACTTTGCACTGCTCAAAAAGACGCCCATCCTTTGGATCTGTAGCATTGACTTGCACGGAAACTTCAACTAGGGAATGAGTGGGGTGAAATTAACAGAATTATTACCGGCGAAGGATAGGCTCCCAGCCTTGTTGATCTTGATGGTGACTCCTATACAAATCACGTACAGAACAGCGTTACTGGCATTCTCTGATCACCTGAGGCTTTCAAGTAGCTTTTGATATACGGGATTTATTCTTCCTGCAAAAGCTAGTGAAACGCCAGGCACATAGTAACTGGCACATAATGCATGGAATACCACACGACTAGATAATTATCGGTGTATTATAGCGCAAAAAATATTGCCGTTTGCCGTTTTGCCGTTTGCCGGTCATTTCTTCCGGGTTTGCCGTTGCCGTTTGCCGGAATTTCGGATTCCTTTGCCGCACATCCCTGGTGGGGAGTGAGCTTAAGTCTGCAGAAGTCACTGATGAAGGCCAAATTTTTCCCAGTCACACATTATGCATTACCAAATAAAGGACTCAATAGTGGGAGAACCACACTAGTGGAGGAATAATGAAGGGGCAACGATTGTGCTACCTTGGAGCTCGACACCCAGTATACAGTGAGCGAGTGTGCTCTCGCGAGCCGAGCGTTACACGTGTCTGAGTTTGTCCCTTCGCTGAACTTTCAACACAATCGTTTTATTCACATATGGCAACGGAAATCTCCCGAAGTGCACATGACACCCTGAACCTTCTGAAGCAAGAAGACCAACCAGGATTTTTATATAGGATCAACATCCCTGCACAAGTGTTCGCTTGGACAAGAAGATATGTTTAAAACTCAGATAAGACCAAGCATAATCCGTCATACATTCTTGCCCAGAAAAATTAAAAGTTATTACTGAGATGCGATTGCATCCGTTCCCATTTTTGGTACTGTAAGACCTGTGAAACCAGATAATAACAAAAATAAACCCCAACTAAACAATTCGAGCCACTTCTCCGGAGTACATACCTCGACGTCGCTGTGATTCGTGATGAGTCAGCACACTGCCTTTAACTCGTTGATGCTGCATGCCTTTAAAAACTCCTGGCGTTTGCAACGGCTTGGTAGGTTCTCAGAAAAAGTGCCATGCAATTAGATGCCTAATATTTGGTACGGAACATTCGACGAACGACTGCTACTTGGCTGATGGCGACGAGCACATTGGTGATACAAAATACTATCACGTACATTATGATGAAGCCAGCATGTCTTCGCTGTTGCTCCTGGTCATGAGCATAAATCTTGAAATAAATAATCTAGCAGACCGAAAATGGTGAAAATGATGATCAAGCGCAACAAGAACCAACTCTGTTGGAGTGTGTGATGAGCAGCTCTACTTCAGCCAGATTTTTAATCAGGCTTTGCAAAAGTATCTGAAAAATCCATCGTTGGCACGAAAAAATTCAATGATTCAATAAACTTACAGCGGCCTTGATTCCAGTGGAATTGGATTTTTCGACGACCCGCATTAGATTTTCACGTTGTTTAGCTGGATCGTAGGCCAACAAGTAAAAATACATACTCATCGGGCGTGGCACGGCAATACAAATCTCGTGGTCACCTTGAGTAGAGATTAGCCGATGAAAATCGTATATACTACTTAAATTATGCCAAGAAAACCTTTTACTGTTTTGTCACATTTTCTAATCAATTGTTAGTTCAATGGAACCATTAATGTTCATACACATCACTGAAAATTATCTTGAACAATGGGCTGAGCTGGCTTTGGCTGGATTCAAAGGTAGAGCGCTCCTATTTCAAAGCTTTACTTTACTGCTTCTGAAAACAGTTTGAACCCAGTCCAAGAACAGCTACCAAACGGAGAATTGATTGCGAGTAAGCCCAAAACAGATAGCGGTCTCGAGAGCTGGCTTTCTTATCTCCTGGCTATTATTGGGTTGACGCATAATTATAGGACGTTTTTATTAACGCGTTTTTCTTCAGTAAAAATTGGCGTTTAGTCCTCACTCCCTATACAGAAAAAGTTCTCAATATTTAGTAAAAAAATGCGTCTCGAAAATCACAATCATATTCGCCATTTTATGCTCTACCACCACGAGAAAGGATGAACCCCAGCCCAGTCATTTCGCGATCTCAACGAACTTTTCGGCGGAGGAACAATTAGTGATAGTGCAGTACGGAAGTGGTTTGTATAAATAAGGAAGATGTCGGCGATCGGATTTTTATGATAAAGCACTTCTGACAGCCGTGGAAGAGGACGAAAACCTGACAACGCGAATGCTGGCTGAAGATTTCAATGTCAATCAATCAACGATCGTTCGACGCCTGAAGAAGCTCGAAAAAATACGGAATACGGTTGGATGGGTGCCCCACGAGCTCTCCGACAACAACAAAGCTGAACGCGTTTGAATTTTCACCAATTTACTGCAGCGGAACCATTTCTGAAGAATCTTGTCACTGGGGATGAGTCATGGCTTCTCTTCAAAAACGGTAAAAGAAAGGAGGTCTGCGCTCTGCCAGGTGTGTGTGTGTGTGTGTGTGTGTGTGTGTGTGTGTGTGTGTGTGTGTGTGTGTGTGTGTGTGTGTGTGTGTGTGTGTGTGTGTGTGTGTGTGTGTGTGTGTGTGTGTGTGTGTGTGTGTGTGTGTGTGTGTGTGTGTGTGTGTGTGTGTGTGTGTGTGTGTGTGTGTGTGTGTGTGTGTGTGTGTGTGTGTGTGTGTGTGTGTGTGTGTGTGTGTGTGTGTGTGTGGCGGGACAGAAGCGGAATCATCCATTGGGAAATCATTTCAAATGGCATTTGTTATTTGTTAAACGAAGCAGATGAAAGGCAACAATGGAGAAGCCCTGACAGAAATGGCAAGCAGCAATTGAACATAAGCAGCGACGTCTAGCTGGCTCAGCTTGATCGCCTAAACGCTGCAATCGAGACGGAGCGACCGCGAAAATCCACATTGCGCTCCATCACAATAACGCCTGTCCACATGTTGAGCGCCGTGGAATCGAATCCATCGCCAACAACGGATGGGATCTTCTCCCACATCCGCCGTACTCACTGAGAGAAGCACCAGCGGACTATCATATAAGTCGCTCTTCGAAAAACTGGCAAACAAACAAAGTCTACGACGACTTCGATGACTTTGTGGCTGACGTCAAAGGGTGGATTGCCTCCAAGGATGGTGATTTCTTCGCACGTGGAATCGACCGACTGCCAAGCAAATGGGAAGCCGTTCTTGAAGTGGATGGTGACTATGCTCTTGAATGATCATTTGAACATGTTTTTATTAAATATTGTTATTGTTTTGTTGAATAAAAATATTTTCAAAACGTTCTATAATTTCGCATCAACCCAATAGTTATTAGAATGAATTGATACAAGTGTGATTGTTCATGGTGGTTTCAAACATTCATACAAAAAGATGATCAACATTCAATAGCATGATACATTATCCACATGTATCGTCAGTGTCTCCAAGGTAGGAAGCCGCGCTAAGCAAACGGGCGCGAGATGATTAGATCAATACCCATCTTCCCTTCGTTTTCCCGCCCACCATTTTCCCCGCCAAGCAGCGGGGAACCCCCATCCAGCGATTGACGATGCCACCAACACATCGGCAATGTAGGCATCTTTCATAGTCCTCGTCGCAGGTGCGGCACGCGCGTGAAGGGAGAAGGGCGGTGGACTGTGGAAGTTCTTACCGCGCGTCACGCGCGGTAAGAACATTCATAGTCCACCAGCACCGCCATAGAGGCGCCGCCCAAACCGCCGTGGCGGTTTTACCGTTTCAATCAATACTTGCTTCTCGATTTGGGTCCACTCCAACATAAATAATTCTGGGACTATTCTGCGCAACCGCATACGCAAAGTCGAGCCAGGAATTTCTGTGCAGGTCACAATTAAGGCCCGACTTTTATCCGCACCGCTATTGTGCCACCGGAGATTTCACAGTGGCTTCCCGCTCGTCCCGCTCGTGCTGCGCGGTGAAAAGTTTTATAGTCCACCGCTCGTCCCGCGCGTCACGCGCGTGCCGCACTTGCGGTGAGGAATATGAAAGATGCCGTACACGTAGAGAGTGGATGCCCATTTTGTAGAACTAAGCTGACTCGAGAAAAAAATTTAGGCTGCTCCCATGCAAACCTCAGAAAGAATGTTGGACTCCATCTCAGCCACAGCTTTGCTCATCGATCGGAAGAATCATAGTGTTAGAAATGTGCGAGGTCTAGACTGTATCAGAACACCACAAACAATTTCTTTAATTCCTTGATGGACGACTTTCCTCGAGTGCTGGCGTGCGTCGCCCCGAAATAGTTTTGTCTGAAGTGCATCCATTCTCTGCCAGCTGCGCGCCTTTTTCGCCTGATCGGCGTTCGCGACAAAGTCTGCATCCTTTGATAGGAATTTCGCGCGGAAAAGTAGTACACGAGTGTAGCGGTCACATCTCTCCACTACGGCAAGTCCTGCACGAAAACCGAAAAGCTTCTGGAAAACGAGAACCAACCATTTTCGTCTATTCTACGTTCGATTTCAACCGCCTTCTTCTCAGCCACGCTGTTCCACCATTTGAATTTTCCTGAAGGGGATGTCAGCCGTACTCCGAATGCGGGTTCATCATCAGCCTGCGATTTAATGTTTAATTCAGAACATGTAGAGAAAGCTGCAGTTTGGAAGAGAAAGACATTGTTGCGTCTTTTTAAGAGAAAGCATCCCCAAACTCACTTCAATCTCTAATTTCAGTGTCATATTCGAGTCCAGTTTCTCATAAAAGCATGTCAATTTAGATTCAAGGATTATGTTGAACTCAGCGTAGGCTTGAGCTACCATTGTAGCTTTCACATAAGACACAAAAAGAAAAAGTATCACCGCTGCATACATCTGTAACAGAAATTTAGTTACGAGGTAGAGTGAATCTAGATAGATAGTGATAGTAAGATATCAACATGAAAAATGGTGGGAAATGCGTGTAGTGCTTTCCTCTCTTGCTAACGAATGTAATCATAGCTTGATCGATGATTAGAAACAATCATTGAATATTCTAAGCTAATTTTTCTACACTGATTGATACCTGGAATGCCTCGGGACGACATATAATCTGCCCCTTTGTTCAATGTAACAGTATACACCTGCATGGACATAATGCGAGCTGTCGGAAAGTTGGCATGCTTTCTTATATGATGCCTTCAGTCGAGAGTGGACAGATTCCCCTTTTCACCCGCACTCATTGCTACAGTAATGCACCACCGCGGCGCGGAACAGGGGCTGTCTACACAAGGGAGAGGAGTTGTCCCATTTCTGCAGATCGACAAGTTACGCCTCTTAAAGTCAGTGTTCACGATGAAAAAGTTGCCCGTTTTTTTTGGCTAAAACGTTAGCTTTGGGTCCTTCAAAAATGATTAAGAACGGAGGTGCGCCGAAAAACGGTCGGGAAGCGGGTGAAAATCTCGTGGGCCAACCGGCCCGTTGGGCCACCCCGGCCACGTCCTATAACAGTTGTCCTGAATTCGTGTTACTGTAGCAACAGACAACGAATTTTCGAATATTCTTCATCGCGAAAGGTTCTAACAACCCAGCATGTACATTGGCCCCTCTTATGTTTTAAAGAATTTTTGGTGCAAGAAACAGAGCACACCTACCTATGAACTTTGAAGAGCGAAACTATTCTCCCCACGTCATGTTCGATGCGTTGTACGCAACCTCCCTGCGTGCAACCAACGCATCGAACCTGACGGGAAAATACTTAAACAGGCACAATTTTTTACAGAGATTTATTTGAACAGTTTTACTCCTTTATTTGATTGTTCTGTGATGTTTTCCTCTATTACCCTCTTCTTAGTGGACTTACCTACCCAAAAACATCAAAAACTATAGTACGGTTTTTCATAGTAAACACTGCCTTCAATTCAAGCGAAGTATTTCCAACTGGAATCAGAGCTGCATAAGGCGAGACGACTTCTCCCTCGGTGTGTACTTTCAGGCGCACGACAGCATATGCTGCTGATTCTCGCAGCATATGCTGTTCAACTGCGAACCCTCGCAGCATATGCTGTTACCAATGAATTCTCAGCATCCAGGGGCCGGACGCATCAACGCTCCGGGTTGGGGTAGAGGCAAGGCAGCCGGCGTATTTGAAGATCTCTGTAGATCACCAAATCAATCGTGCCCCTGCAGTGTCCGTGGCTTCCCCAGACGCCCCAGCTAGGATGTTGGGCGCCTGGGGAAGCGAAAGACACTGCAGGGGCACGACTGATTTGAGGATCTAAGAAGATCTACAAAGGCACCGATTGCCCAGCCTCTGCCTAACCCGGAGCGTTGATGCATCCGGCCCCCGGCGCAGGGCTGCTCTCTGCGAAATCTGTACCCCTTAGGTTGTGCTCACGTGTAGTTGGCGCCGTGCTGCGGCCATAACACAAAAGAGAACGCTCAAGAAAGTTTCTGTAAGGTTTATTAACTCGTAACCAACACAAAAATTTTGCACTGTCACTTGAATCACAGCCTTGGGCCTGACTGTGGATTAACACCAACAGAAGAAAAACAAATACATAGTAACAAAGAGATCAAAATAGATCCTATCTTCAGATATAGAGCAGAGACGAACATGTAAAGACAAAAAAAAAATGAAGAACTGCCATTATTAATAAAACAGTCTTCTAAACACCCGCGCTCCTGCGGCCCATTGTGCCCTCGCTTGAATTTGGGGTGGCCGAGTCTCCCAGAACGGTCTTCTTCTTAAATCGGTATTCAAGGGCATTTTCAGACTAGAACTCTTTAAAGAAAGCGTAAATGTATACCCACCGGGGCAGGAACAAGTTCTTCGTTTTGCAAAACGTACTGCCGGATGTCCGCCCTAAAATCGAGGTTTTTAGGGAAATGTGCGCCAACCGAGGGGTCGGTCTATTTCAAACAATTGCTGATTTAATTGAATTCTTTAGTGGGTCGTATTCCAAAAGAGCATCGCTTCAGGTATAAGCAAAATGATTTGAAAACTTCACAAAAAATTATGAGACCATGAAAAAACTGAGAGAGAAACACCACGTTCAAACAAAAGCAAGGAAAGATCACAATATGTTCACGGATGCATCTAAATCACAGAAGCACTACTACTATTTGAATGTCTCATAGTAACGTAAAGCTGGTCAGAAGTTGGGAGGTTTGCCGTAAGGTATAAGACAAAGTCCGCAGCCATGCAGCCGGCGCTGTTTAATTTACGCGCAGGATTACTGTAGCCCTGCGGAAAAAAGATCGGCATGGGCGTGCTAGTGTTGAGGTGCTGCACACGAAAGAGACTCGTACTTTGCACCTCCGAGTCCAAAATTTTCGGAGTCCAAAAAGTGGAATAGTGCTAATAATTCAGTCAAAAAAGTGCGATAAATCACGTCTTCTCGGAAATTTCAGTGCAAAACTAGTTCGGGGGGGGGGGCACTCAGAATCCAAGTGAGACATGGATGACTCTGCTATCAGAAATCGATCTCATTGCATGGAATTTCTAGGGAATTCCGAGTGATAACGTTATCAAAGATCTGATAACGAAAGAAATTTTCATTTTCATTGATGAAACTTTTCATTTCTACGGGTAAATCTTGAGTGCCCCCCCCCGAACTAGTTTTGCTCCGAAATTTCCATCCCGAGATATTGGATTAGGTAAAGGCAGTGTTCATGATAATTTTCGTTCCCGAGTTTTCCACTGAAAACAACGCCTTGGCAATTTAGTCTTACCAAAATCTTGAAGAAACAGCGAGAAGCGCAGTAAAACGTCTTATTTCAGCGACATTATTCTTTAACCTGGACTAGCTGTCTGGTTGGATAAACATGTTGGCGGTGGTTGTCACCGGTAAAAAAATGGGGCTAATCAAAAACAGAGGATTATCTTAGGCAAAACAGTATTAGTTAGGGTCCAAAGGAGAGAACGGAGCGACAGCAAGCAGACAATTGCAGAAGCAGATCCGCAAAAGATTGACAGCTTTTATGACACAAGGAACTTCTTGTCTCAGATGGTCGAATTCGGCTCTAGATGTGATTTTGGATTTGGAGAAACAGTCAAAAATTAGCTTTGATTATTGTTTGCATCATCCCATAGAGTAACAAGCTTGACGTCGCAGTAGCGGGTGAGAGTAATTTCTTTTGTCGTTAACATTGCATTTTCTGGATTTTGAAATTTTGTAAGAGCGGAAAGGTAGTCAGCAGATTAATTTTCTCTCAGCACTGCTCTATAGTGTTAAAGTATTGCAGCTATGCAAAGAGAAGCGTGGCTCACTAAATAAACGGAATCCTATGTTGCTGTAAAGTTACCTTGCTACGTTTGCAAGAGGAGCTAGCTTCAAATGACACATCGTCTGAACGTCAAGTTGTTCAACTGCAGTGCCTGTAACGGTTGCAATGGTTCTGATAGTCTGGTTTCACATCACCTTGGTGGCAAAATTTTGGAAGGTAGCTCAAGACTTAGCACGAGGGTGCACGTATGTACATATATGTACCCGGTATCAGCCTGTGAAGTCGGTGAGTTCCGAACGTGATCTCTGTGCATTAAACTTTTCGTTCCTATTGGATTGCTACGATCTCAAGCCGAAAAACTGAATATGAACTATAACGTGACTGTAGCGGTGATTAGTGCCAACTAACTATAAGGGTTGGTTGTCTTGTGATCACACTGTTAATTCAATCTAGAGACAGCCCTCCTTCTCAATTGAGAGCTGACGATTAACACGGTGGCAGCAACTGTCCCCTTAACTCTAAAGATAGCGTTAGTCATGCATGCGGCAAACGATGTTCAACTCAAAAGCGGCACTCGCCGTCCTATTGTGCAACGTTTCTTTCTAAAACAAAAAATGCCTCGGTTGCACAGAATTGCTAGTAGAATCTTTAAAGGTTGTTATCCGCTCTTCTGCGGCAGTTGTCGCCCTTACACACAAGCGCACAAAAGAAGTGATTATTTTGCATTTATATCAGTAAGGATACCATCTTTTTAATCCGTAAAGCATATTTCGTAGTCCTCGCTGCCCTTTCGGCCAGAACAGAGGTCTCGCTCACTATGTGTTTATGGATCTTATAACTCTATTCCTTTAGTGGCCGTTTATACTTGCACTGGGGAGCGGCGCGGTCAAGTGCAATTCTATATTGACCACGAGGCGCGGCTCGATCAATAATATAGAATTGCATTGCGCCGCTCGGCGGTGGAAGTATAAGCGACTTCTGAGATGGCGCTATCACCAGCGCCGCCCGGTGGGGGCAACTCAGAAATAGAACGTTAAGAGTGTTCCAATCTGGAAAAAAATCATGCCAAAGAGAGCCGCACTGGCGAAGGGCTGCAAAGACAATAAAACGTCCAAAATATTGACAGGATTTTTCCACTGTTCATGATTGATTCCGCAATGTAATGTCGACTGCCTTGTGGTCTGTCAGCCATATCTGCCGTCGGCTTGTTGGTCGAGTTCACAGTTTCTAGCAGCGTGGCTCTTCACTGGGAGGCGCGCAGCAGTAATGGCCGGGCGGCCACGCAGAAGCCAGCTGTGAAGTCGATCAACAAACCTCTGCCTTCACTAATTTTCTCTGCTACGACAAGTGAGAATCACTCGCTTCGATAAAAAAAATACTTGATGCTTACTAGTGCTGCCCACTCGAGGGTGCGTTACTCCCTATGCGTGATTTTTGTTCCTTCGGTTCTATGAATACCACCCGTTGAGACCCATGTGTTTGATATACTTTCCTCCTCTTGGAATGTTCTTGGGGCCCACTTGAGTAGACATCTACTGCGAACCGGCTTGTGATCCTCCCCCACCGCATTCCAAACGGTCTGGCATGTCTTAAGCTGGTTTATTCAATAGGTTCTGAGGTTGGGTGAAAGTTTAACAAGGGGCTCAGAATAATTCAGAGACAATAGAAATCGTAATGTAAGTAGAAGCCTACTCCTATCGGTATAGTCTTGCGCATGTTTTTGGTTCGTAGTATTCCTGTTGCTCGTTTTTGTTTCCACCATTTTTTGTTGATGGGTCATCGCTCTAATACCTTCTTTTATTGCATCTGGTTCCATACAATACTGTATTATTGACATCAGTGGAGCCATTCTCTTCCAAAATAAGCAAACATACAATGTGAGAAAATAATAGCTATCACATGACATGACATAGAAATTGAAAGCATAGTTGTTCTATCCTGAAAAAAACCAAACCCATAACAAAATAGGAGAAACGGATGTACTAAATAGGTACAACTAAACCATGAACTCTAAAACACCTACATTAATCCGTAAAATTGGTTTTGAAACCTACCACAGAGTCGGAATAGTTCCGCTTGCGAGTTGTAATTATTCACTGCGGGCGCGGTCATGCTTTTATCTCATTACCAGAGCGGCTACACAACATTATGTATGACGTGTGAAACGCATACCGCTACGCGCGTGATGCCATGACTGCATCCTCGATCGATTTTTCTCTTACATACATGTAACAAGTTCTTTGCAGGTGGGCTATACTGGGATCTCTAACAATAGTCTCCGTAGCATTTTGGAGGCGACAAGCGGTATTCCGCAGTTCGCAGTGGGATCAAAAATCAAGGAGTTGGCAGAGGGAGGCTGGGGAGTACCACGGTTAACCGGACTGGTGCGTACGTTTGTTTTAGTTAAGGACAACATACACGCTCACAAACATGGTCGAGATAACAGCACAAATACCATAATTAGGCCCGCTTGGCCCCTAACATGTCATGAACAACGTTTGAAGCGCTGGGAACCATCCAGGAAGACAATATTTGGCGATATTTGAGCAATCATGTCTTGCACGCCCATATTTCCCCACCCCTTCTAGAAAGAGAATGGAAAGAAAACATGTGCTAACTTGGAGTGATAGCACTTTTGAAATGGAGTGCACGTCAGAAACAGCTTGATTTACCTGCATATAACATGTTTATGCACCGATGAAATCCTTCATTTCAAAAATCAGCCGGAGTAGAGCGGCATTTTTGAAAGTGGACGAGAGTTAATCGGTATATACCCTCTATATAACGTCGTAATTCACATCAATCGAGGCGCGCGCGACGCCTCGGCCTCCGTCTGCCCTACGCTCTCTCACTGTCTCTAACCTCCGCTCCGCACCAGCACGCGCAGGAACCAAGTGAATTTCGCCTTTATATAGCCTGTAGACATATTAAATTGAAGTAAATCAGGCTGTTCCTCTCGTGCACTCCCATTTGACAGTGTCACTCTCAATCCTCACATATTCTCTCAACTTGCACTTTTCATTCTGTCACCTAAAGGGTGGGAGAGCACAGGCTTGCTAGACGTGAAATCCTCGAATACTGTCTTTTTGGATGATTTTTAGCGCTTCTAACGCCGTTGACGAGACGATAGGAGGCCGCGCGGCCCTATTTATGCTGTTTCTGAGCTTGTGTGGTGCCTTCAAAAGAAAACGTACGGAGTTGTTCTCAAATGTGGATCAGGACGAATACAGCATCGTTCGAAAGGAATGGTCACTATAAATGATCAAAAGCTTTGGGAAATTCACTCTTTTGTAGCAAAGGCGGTGACTAAACGAGTGGCAAGAAGATGGCGACCAGGGGCCGAATGCATCATTGGGCCGGGTTGGGGCAGGGCAGGGCAGTCTGCGCCCTTGAAGAACTCTGCAAATCAACAAATCAATCGTGCCACAGCTGCCCCAGTTAGGAGGCTGGGGCAGCTAGAGCAGCGAAAAACACAGCTGGGGCACGATTGATTAGATGATCTACTCCCCTCGCATTGCGATCTTCGATGATGCCGACTGCCCTGCCCCTACCCAACCAGGCGCGTTGATGCATCCGGCCCAAGGGTGAGAGAGCGCAATGCCGCCCGCACGCGCCACGATTTGAATTCAAATCGTGACGTGAACGTGCGACCTTGTGCGTCCCCACGAGTTGTTTGCTGATGATGGGATTTGTGAACACGTGAGTAGTCAGTTCGAGGCCGGAGGATGCCACACCTGAGCAGACTTTCGCACTGTCACATTCCTTTTTGAAGGAGACTTTCATCTTCAACTTGACGACAGTTCGAACAATTCCCCCCCCCACCCTACGTTAGTGCTGCAGAATTAGCCTATACATCTTCGCAATACCATTCCATGGATGCCCTGAAGAAAGTGATGCGAGCAATATGTAGCGGAAAAATCTATATTCGAAAAAGGTACCTATTGCTGTTCGAGATTGATTCAAATCATCTGTAAAACTTGAAACGCGCAAACGAAGTATGATCTAGTTGCGCAATCGCGTTCAATCCGCAAAGTCTCATTATCACAATCGTAGAAGCGAAGCGGTTGGTTTGAGAATGATTTCTTCATTTTAATAACTGAATTTTTTTTTAACACAACTGCTTCGCTTTTACGATTGTGATAATGAGGACTGAACGCGATTGCGCAGATGAGCTATATTTTCTGTGTAATTCAAACATGAAGCTGCGACGCTGTTCGGATCAAAGTTTTGCGCGCGGAAAAACGAGGATAAGATCGCTATCGATTAAATAATATTGAGCTCAAATGGTGAGTGCGTTTCCCAATTGTATGACCCTGACTATACCTTACACGAACAGTCACGACCACTGGAATACAATGTCAAAAACGATGTCGCTAGCGCACGTAACAAAATGTAGCTCAATCAAAATGGTATCCATGAAGCTATTAAGCCTTATCTAAACGAGCGACTTAGTGATTTCTGGTGGGTTTCATAAGCAAGCGCAAACGTGAGCAAACTGCTGCTCAAGTAGCTCTTGCTCTGCAGTCAGCACGAGCTTCGATTTGCAGCTTTCAAAACGCAAATTATAAAAAATATAAAAGCTTGGCCGTCAAATGCACATACTGGGCACAACTTACTCACCTCATGCTAAGATACTGCGCCCTCGAAGCGGGTGTAGTGTTCGGTGGTAGTTCTATACAACTTAGGTATGCACAGGCCTACAGAACGGCTTGCGAAATCAACCAAGTGGGCAGGAAGATTCTGAGCCCTTACGCCTTTCCCACAGTTCGATCGCTGTGCGACGCGATGGCACGCTTCGAATGCAGATAGACATGCGACGCGATCTCGATCGTTGCTTAGGGTTATCATCAAATCGCGTCGCTCAGCGATCGAACTCTGAAAGACGCTTTACTCGTAAACAAATTTTTGCCTGTGAGCATACTTCGAAGAACATCACGAAGAAACTGATGAAGCATACAATAGTTGAGAGGTATGTACGCATAGATTACACACGAATTTTGGAAGGGTCGATTCGGAACCATCTGTGGACAAATGCCACTTCTGTCATGGAGACAATAACCGCACTTATACAAAATACTATCACATAGGCTTTTATGAAGTCGGAGTTCTTCTGTTGCAATTCCTCGTCTCTAACCGAGACCTGAAAAAGTTGCTATTCTAATGGGAAGAATGCAGAAGTTTTCGAAGAAACTAAAACGTCAAAATCATCCTCAGAAGCAAGTGGCGCCTTTGACATGTTTCCCTAACTAAGCTTCTAGGTGAAATTGACACATCATTTGAGCAGCCAAGGCTGAACATAAGGTTTCCTCTCTAATTAGAAAACAGCAAAGTGATAGAGAGGTTTATAGTTGTTCCGCGAGTTGGCTGTGGTGTCCACTTTCAGCATAGGAACCTAGTAAGGCATCTTCCATAGTCCTCACCGCCAACGCGGCACGCGCGTGACGCGCGGGACGGCCGATGGACTATGAAACTTTTACCCGCGCGTCACCCGCGGGACGCTCATGCCGCGGATCCAGCACCGCCATAGCGGAGCCGCCCAAACCCCGATGGCAGTTTCAGCATTTGAATCACTGCTCTCTTCTCAATTTAGGTCCACTAAGGCATGATTCCTTCTGGGATTATCCTACACTACTATATTGGCAAATGCAAGCAAGTATTGCCTGTGCATTTCACAGTTGAGGCCCAGCTTCAAACGTACCGCCATGGCGGTGGAAGCCCCGCCACAGATTTCATAGTTGCTTCACGCTCGTCCCGCGCGGTGAAAAATTAAATAGTTCACAACCCGTCCGCATGCGGCGAGGACAATGAAAGATGCCTAAGGATGTGAAGTGGATTAAAGGCACAGAACACTCCAATATATGAATTCAGTGATTTTCGTGTAATTGTGCAGTAGACCCCTCCTGCGTGACACTTGCCAAGTGCGAGACCTCGATTCCTCAAAATAAATGAGATACAAGCGCCCATACGGGCACGACCTCTTTCATTCACCACCCCGGGCAACACCCCTCCTGATTTTTGAACTCAACAGCGGCTTGATGGATGAATTTCAACCGCGTCGTCGTTTTTCACTCTCTTGCCGGTCTGTCTCCTCATCCGGGTTCGCTCTCGCGCAATTACTCAGAGTGAAGAGAACTACTGGCTTGAGACAACTCCACTATACTTTCGCCCTCAAAATAGGCTTTTTTGAGGAGCCACAACCCTGTTTGCATTAGACTTAGAGCGATTTCTAGATACCATTGTGATCAGCGTGTGAATTTCTGCAAGAAAAGCATAAAACCTGAAAAATAATTCTCTGCGGGTCTTGTGTTTTTAAAGGCCTGCTAACAATAACGCTGCATCTTTAACATGAAAAGGAGGCCCGAATTAATTGAGGATAACCTTCAGACAGACTCATGAACAGTTCTGCATACCGCACATACTATGGTCGGAAAATTTTACTTCGTCGGGCATAGTGCAGTGATGTATCAGGTTTTGCATGCTCCCGCACATGTAGCTGTCTCGCTCATCTGGGGCAGCGGAGCAGTCGGTCATAGCAAACTATGTACAATAGTGATAGGGACATTATGACATGATAAGTCCAATAGGTGTTACTTCAACCGGCTCAAAATGAGGGAGAGAAAGCATACAGTGCATCAGTCGGAATAAAAGATGGGTGGCGGATTGTGCCTGATAGGTCATAGAGAATGTTCCTGCCATGTAGACACACATTTCACTAAACTTCTCACCTCCACTGTATGGTGATCTGAATTTTCAGTGATTTTTTAATAGAGTTCAACATGCTACGCCTCGCCATGCTCTCGCTCTCAGAGTGTTGCTCCCTGTACGCTACTCTATAGAGCCTGCAGGGATTCTCTTGCAGGGATTTTAAGAGTGCTGGTTCCACCACTCAAGGTCGCTCCACCCATCGCTTTGTTTCCGAAGAATGTAGCTTTCCTCGTAAATTTTCGAGACCTTTACCACGATGAAGATTTGCTTCTCAGTTCCAGAATCACCACTGATTTTTGGGCGTTCTTCAGTACTGACATGGGGTTGTTTAGGTACCTCAGGACCATCTAAACCAATGTGCCCCTACTGAGGGTGCTTCCGAGGGTGAGCCTCCTTTCAGGGTACCATCGCATGTCAATCAGTCTTGAAAGCGTACTATGGCGGCGGAAAGCGATGCACAATGTGTAAAACTAATTTGAGGTATAAATTTCAAATATCAGCAACCAGATAGCAAGAACAAACCTTGTTGTAGAATTTAATGGAATATAGTATAGAATACAGTTTCGTCGTCATCTGCGTGATTGAATTCTAAACAAGCGACCTATTAGGGCTGCTTATGAAAACGTTAGGTAGGGAACGAGTAGGAACTTTCTGAACCACTTAGAATTATATGAGTAGAACTTGCGTCATGAAGGAAAAAATCTTCTGGGAAGTTCCTTCATAGGATGAACGCTTATGATCACAAAACTGACTGTAAAGTTCTGATCCAGTTGTTCTTTCTCGACAAGTTTCGCTAAAGTCTCTGAATGTGCATTTGGATCGTAGGCGTAGATGTGGATTAGCGCTTTTGTTTGGTGTGGGACGCTAATACAGACCTCATAATCACCTGAAATGCAGAACCATAAGGCTTGGACAGAGTCCACAGCTTGCAACGAGCGATAACCGCCGGTAGTATGCAAATTTGCTCGAAACACCAACCATTTTCTGCTACCTCATGCTGTATGTGGACTGAGCTGCCCTCTCCATCTTTCCATTCCGAGAATTCTCCGGAAGGTGACGTAAGTCGCACCGATAGACGAATATGGTTTGTGGGCTGAAATTTGTTCCGCATAATTTCCAAAGATTCCTTTTCCTAGTTTACTCACATCTACATAAACAGAAAGAGACATGTTGTTCTTCAATGCTTGATAGAAGCACGTCATTCTAGAATCGAGATCCACAGTGAACGTGACGGAAACTTCTTTATTGAGCTCTGCTAACAAGACGAAGTCAAGAAAAACTAGTAGTAGAGAAAGTGTTAGGAATACCCGCATCTGAAACTCTTCACATTAACCATCTTATTCGCATGAATGGGATGCATACGGAAGTCATAACAAATACCGCTAACCATGTTGGTTTAGCGCAATGGAAGAGAGTTGTAGTACAACAAGTTGTCAATAAATACGTATAATCTGTACAAGGTTGGTAAACTCTCAGTGGCTGAAGTCATGAGGTATCAGGTAGAGCAGTCCTAGTTAGAGAATCCTCTCATTCTCCAGCGGCTAGTGTTTTATTTTTCGATATATTAAAAAACTCTTTCAACCAATCAACGGCAGTAACAATGACGCGCGATGTCAAAAAAAGGACATTCAACCATCCTGAGCAAACAGTATCGAGTGGTAGTGGAAAATGAGAAGCTTAGCAATCGATCGCTTAGTGCATAAAATTTTAACTAATTGATTCAACAGCGCTCAGTCGTAGGATGGGGCCGAACAGTATAAGCTTTTCGGCAAAGCTTTTGTATTTAAAAGAAGTACGACCCTATTTTTTTAAGCTAACTGTGCAGATGTATTATTAGTGCAAAATGGCCAAAACTTCGAGAAAGGGGAGGAAGAAAGATGAAAGAAAAGAGAAAAGAAAGGAATGAGATGGGAAGAACTTAAGGAAGTGGAAAAGAGAGATAGATCGGATTTAATAGTGACACTTTCTTGAAACAATCGATCTCGGGGAGTGTACCCAAAACTGTTCTGTAGGGTATCAAGCTCAGCAAAGAAAATTCCTCGTATGAGCATCACGATTCCCTACGCGAGTAGTTCTGTCTACTCGTATTGAGTAGAACTCCTACATAGAAGCGAAGGTTTGTGCCTGCCGATGCACGTGATAAGCATTGGTGTGCGTAATTACGGTTTACGATCTACGATTTTACGATTTACGGTGTTTTTTTGGTCTCGTAATTACGGTTTACGATTTACGACATTTTGGACCGTATATCGTAATTTTTCGTAAATAAAAATACATGCAATGGAAGTGAACCACAAGACATCTCCAAACGACCTGCTTTAATCCCTATTAGCGTATACTAATGTTTTTGGTCAGGAGATGGGGCCAACCCAGGCGTGTTACTACAGCATGATCCCTTTACCATTCTTAAACGCGATTCCATCATTGTAACGCGGGAGACACGGTCGATGTTGGAGGCGCTGGCTAACAGATCCGCGTTGCTCGCCGCGCACGTCTCACTAGCTGTTGCCTACGGCGCAATGCAATCTAAAATCGCTCTTCACGAGGAACTTCGTTTTCGAGTTTTTCATGAATATCAACTTTCCTGATTCCCGTAACTAGATTAGCGTCAAAACATCGAGCGAAGCAGTCTAATCAATCAAAAAATTGCTTCAAATAGTGCTCTTGCTCCGCCTTCTGAGTAGATCACGGCTTCTCAGAGTTCACGAAAATCATCACGAGTATTCGTTTTTTATTCCGAAAGTTTTAAGCTAAAAACCGTTTCCTCTAGTTGATTTCTCTTCATCCGCAACAAATGGACACTCACACAAGGCGCCAGTGCTAGTTTAAACGCTCATCTTCGCCTTTTTTCTTAAGCGGTTATCTCTCACTAATGTGAGCGTTCAGTGGGGCGCGTTGGCTACATTCCTTACTAAACTATGGTGACTAAACTACACAAAAATTTAGAAAGCGGTTTTTTGGCTTACGTTTCCTTCGAGAACCTACCGTATCGTCACCATAAAGCTACGATTCTGCAAGTGATTTAGTGGATATACGAAAAAATAGCCTGTGCTGGGCGACCGATACTGTGCTCTAGATAATATAGAGTTGGAACGGATCGCACTGATACATTGCGATCTCTATTGAAGGTTGGTGCAAGCTCGGTGCCATACTTTTTAACGTACGTGCACCGAGTTTGAGCCAACCTTCAGTAGGGAACTCGAAGTACATAATGTACAGAATGTGAGTGCGATCCCTACCGAATGCATAATCGGTGTTGCGGTTCCGCTAGCAAATGGGAGGAGTTCTCAAATTCGGCTGTTGAGAATCGCTCAGATACGGTGGTTGTGGCATAAGGCTTACAACGGCGTTAGCGTTTCAGGAGAGGCATTACGAGTATAATTGTGTCTCAGTTGCCCAGGAGATACGCGGACAGCTGAATCACACTTGCGGATTTCTCAAGATCTGGGAAGGAGTTGTGGAAAGAGCAAAGCAGAGAAATACGAGTAAGACGGTCCCATTAAGGGTATGGTATACTTTTACGAGACACGGTCGCGTCGCTGTGCACAGCGACAGCGACCGGCTGTCGCGGAGCTCCCGCCCTTTAAACCTGTTGCATTCACAGTGCGCCGCACAGCGACAGGCTTCGGCACATTTGAAGTATGTCAGCCCTCCACAACACGTCGCTGCGGCTGACGCGCCATAATTGTTCCTTCGACAACCGATGCCGCTGCTCCGATGCAGGTCCCGCGCGATTTGTGCTAGATTTCATGCCTGTCGCTTATGGCAGCGGCAAAGTGTACCATACACCTTAAACAAGGTTAGCTGTCAAATATTGAACGCAACTTAACATGTACTTAGTACGTGAAACAGTGGACAGTACGTAGTTCCTCTTGCTTCACCACATTAACCATATTTTAGTGGTTTTGTTTATTGATTGCTGTTCACGAATTACGGTTTACGATTTGCGGTGGTTTTGTCGTAATTACGTTTTACGATTTACGAAATTTGAAATTTGATTTATGCACACCCCTAATGATAAGCCCAACATGACAAAGTCGTTCGAATATACCGTGACCGCTTTCAGGTTTGTGTAGGAATGCGCTATAGCTGAAATTGCTAATGCTAACAAAATCATGAGCAATCGGAAACGATGCAGTTTGATTTTGATTACACTGCTAAAATATCTATGGATGAATTCTAATGGAATTCCACCTCTATCTGGAGGATCAAGGGTCAAAGGAATATCATAACTTCGCGTGCACAAATTTCACGCGAAACCGGTATTTCCCGGCTGTAATCGTTCCAAAATTGAGGGGTTTTCCTTGATCCTCTCACTAGTGACTGATCCCAGCGCAGACTGGAGTAAAAAAAAAGATCGGCTGAATGCTGTGGGGAGTCGGAAAGAAGCGATTCGAAGTTCGTATAAATCCTCTAAATGCGCCTGGGTAGATCAAAAACGTCAAAAACATGGTTTTTTTTTTAAATTTCGGAAATGCGAACACTTTTATCCCAAACTTTATACAAGAGGGTAATGTGGGGCGTTGAACACGAATACAAGGCCCAATTTCAGGTTTTTTGAAGATTATGGTAGGTTACTGTAGACAAATATACTTTCCTCTACTGTAGCTTACAGTAATCTCTTGCGAAGCTGAGAATGGGCTTTATATTCATGTTCAGCGCCCCAAATAACCCCCCCCCCTGGATCAAAGTTTGGGCTACATTAAGAAAACTTACAGAATTCAAATTGTTTTTTTTTACCTCCACCACAACAATCAACAAACCATTTTTCGAAACTCCACTTTGTAGCGGAATCAGTTCCTAGTCAGTGAGGCAAATGCGATGGTATGAAAAAGTTGACTTTTTGGAGCCGGTTATTTGTCAAGGTATGCGTATTTGCTTCTGAAATTCTCATCGATCGCAGGAGACAGCGTGATAAACTTCTGATTACGTGATCGTCTAATCAATTCATAATGAGACATTTTGAGATGGGAGTAGGCGATTTTCGGTTATTTGATGGAGTCAGATCGGTACTGATGCATGAGTGAGTATCGAACAGCCAACACCAGCGGTTTGTGAGCAATTAGTGTAATAAGGAAACTGGAGACTGACGAACTCGATGGTTTCAACTGAATGAGACTGTTTACTGCCGTTCAATTGCGAGATATCTCGCTGTCATTCTATCCCTTGCTCTCTCGTACATTAGTACCGCTAATTTATTGTTCTGTCGCAGTATTGTAAGTGTGAATTAGGAGGGAAATAAGAAACGAACTCAAGGTAGAAACGAGACCCTTCAAAAGCGGGTGATGGCCATGCGGCGCTTTCTGCGCGCAAGAAACCTGCGTGGCACTATAAATCGGTCCTGCGCAGAGAACACAAAATTGCTTTGTCACATGCTTCCATTACCCTAAGCACAAAAAGTCGTACGCTGAGTTTGAATTTTGCCAACTTTGAACGACGCCATTTCGTAGCTGCCCGCTCACCGTGGGCGCTCCATTCTTTGCGCGTCCACGGTGAGCCGGCAACCACGAAAGGCACTAAATAACAATAATACGTGGTTTGCCCTGTTCTCCTAAACTTAATCATCTTTCTTGCCTTTCATTAATCTCAGTCGTGATGCTGACTTCACCTTTCTGTTAACGCGGCTTGACTTCACCATTTTTCCCAGAATTCGTGTCTTCGTGAAATTCGTGTTTCCTCCCAAACCTAAGGACTGAGCAGAGTTGGCGCGGATTCTATGGCTTCTCGTCCCCGACCAATTATTGCACCAGGGTATCGACGCGACACGGGTTAGAGTGAGACAACGGAGACTTGTAACATATTTACAAGCACGAACCAGAAGCGCGTAAGAAAGAGGCATTGGACGCAATGTTTGAGTTCGCTGACCAAGATTAAGGCATCTTTCATAGTCCTCACCGCAAGCGCGGCACGCGCGTGACGCGCGGTAACGGCGGTGGACTATGAAAATCTCACCGCGTGGGACGCGCGGTAAGAACTTTCATAGTCCATCAGCACCGCCATAGCGGCGCCGCCCAACCGCCGTGGCGGTTTTACCGTTTCAATCAATAATTGCTTCTCGATTTGAGTCCACTCCAACATAAATAATTCTGGGACTATCCTGCGCCACCGCATACTCAAATGCAAGTCAGGAATTTCTTCACAAGTCCCAGTTGAAGCCCGACTTTCACCCGCACCGCCTTGGCGGTGCCGCTGGAGATTTCATAGTGGCTTCCCGCTCGCCCCGCGCGTGCCGCGCGGTGGGAAGTTTTATAGTCCACCGCTTGTCCCGCGCGTCACGCGCGTGCCGCGCTTGCGGTGAAAACTATGAAAGATGCCTAAGCGATGAATAACATTATTTCCGCCGCGCGTGTCGCGTAAGACCCCTCGTTGTGTAGAGAGCACCTGACCCTTTTAGTTTTTTCAGCACTCACAAAATAAATTGACTATTCCAATAACCACACGTTCAAAACAGTTTTTGAATCATTCGAGAAAGTTGATGAACAAGAGAAAGTTGATGAACAATTGTTCTAAAGTCTGGATGTTCGTATGTCATGACCAGAAGATGGTCGAGCATTCCGGAAGTTGAAAATTTTGACTTTCGGGATTGCACGATTATTAGAAGGACCGATAATTCAGTTTTTCGAATGAATCAGAAATAGAGTTACGCGAATGAATCGACTCCTCGAGAAAAAAAACCGAAATTGGATTTCTCGAATATATTCATTTTTCAAAAAATTACCCAGAAGTCTAACGAATCAGATATCCAGAAATAGATGATTTGGATTAGTCGATCCCGGCAAAGAACGAGATGCGCAGCAATCCGTACATGCGAACATGCAATATCACGTACGCACGTGGGTTTGTGTGAGCGCGATGTCATCAATCGATTCTGGTCGGGCTGCCCGTGTCTTGTGCTGCAGTTAATCGCGATGTTGCGATTCATGGATTAGGTTTCTTTCCAATATTTGGTTTGTTCGAATTTTTTAAATGTTTGTTTCTGAATATGTATTCACTTGAGGAATCGAAAATTTGGTTATGAAAGGCGCCTCGGTAAAGCTGTCGACCAGCTCTATTTCTTCATATGGGGAACACCATTATTGCACAATGAGGCAATCCATTGTTTCTTCAACGAGGCAGGTCGCCGCTCTGCCTGGGATTGTATGTTTTGTCGGTTTTTATAGCGTGCATGAGGAATTAGCTGAGCTCTTGCTAATGGTTTTTTTTTTTTCGAAATCTACTTCAAAATTGAAAACAAGTCTGAAATGACGCTTTACGTTACCATGGTGAGTTCTCGGCATTTTTAGAGGGAAAAGGTTGTCTAGAACGCTTCTTTTAGATTGATGACAGCTGTCCTTGGACCCATTCTGAACTACTCTCAGGTCGTCTTCAGCTGAAAATCAACGGAGGCTGCTGCCTGTTCTAATTCCTATTACGGCTTCTATCCTGCCGTCCATTGGTTCTCACGGAGATCCTGAATTGCGTTTACCTTGTCCTTTTATTCGTGCGAATAGCTAATTATTTTGGGGTTCTATTCAGAAGCAGCTTCCCTTTCCCTTTTTCCAAAAATCCCTTTTTCTGTTCAGGCTTCGAGGGTGCGCTGTTCCTGTGCATAGTAACTCCTATCGCCCTGTTGGATTACGGCAAGATTCATTCCCATTTCTTAGGAATCCTCTCTGAAATTACCCATCCAGGCCGACTTCTTTGGTTTTTGAGGGCTTCATTGTCATGAAAATCTCTTTCTGTTCAGGCGTTTCGTGGGTGCTGTTTGCGTGAATAGTTACTTCTGGCTTTGCATAAAGTATTTTATATTTGTGTACTGCCACTCAGATTAATAAAGTTTTTTTTTCTTATTTTTTTTCAATAAGCCATTTGCAGTTATTACATTTTAGACAGCATGCATGCCTTGTAGCTTTCTGCTTGGCAGCTTATTAGTTGTTGCTTTTATGTTGTTTGGCATGAGTCTCTGCTTTCAGTCCTTTCAGGCTACGCTTGCTGTCATGCCGTCCAAGCCTACGTTCGTAAGTGTGAAACCTCAGATATCATAATCACTGACTCATAACATATTTGACGTAGTGTTTTAGTTGGCGATTTCCCGTCGTATTGTTTGAGAGGAATCCAAGAATGTCAAAGAAGGGCTTCTAGAGGTAATCATTGAATGGAGAATTATGTTCCTATGCTCGTGCAAAGCTTGTCTCTAATGACAGTTGTCCTTATGGAAAGATAATTCTGGTTCGGACTTGCGTACAACTACAAGCAGCACGATGGCAACGGTGCTGTGACAAAGTTTAACCGTGACGAGGCCACGTGGTGCTAGCAAGATTATCAACGTGATGAGTGTTGCGATAGCAGTTGTCTGCAACTGCGGCCGGAATTTCGCCCCGATTAGGATAGTACTTGAATGTATTTTTAGGACAGCGAATCGCGAGTTTCCCTTTAGACCCTTGCCAAGTCCGATTCTTCGGTGAGAAACGAATGAGTTTGTATGCAGAAGTTAGGATCTTGCAAAATGCAATCATATGCCGCGCTTATAGTTTGCAGCTTCAGACGTTTCCTTTGTTCGTCCAGAGGAACCCGTTGCGTCTGGCGCAAAATAGATCATCCGATCTTTTCGAGAGATTGGCTGAAATAACTGCTCGGACCTTGAAATGGGAGATGATGCTAGCACTGAGGAAGCATTGGCTGGCCTGGGGAGACCATATTCGTCGCTTCACCCACGGTAAGCAGACGGAGGACGCCGATATCACTCCTCAATTTCAGAGGCAAGATCCCTTTTTGATTTATGTCAATTTCGTATTGTCGGAGAGGACGCTTCATCAACTACTAAGAGCCCTAGGCTTCTCACAGAAGATTATCCGAAGACAACGCCACATTCTAGGAAGATACGGCCTCATCCGGAACAGGTTCGTCTACCTGCGTAAGACTGCGGAGGCAAGGGACTGTCTCTATGTGGGAGAGGCATGGGTGTTCGAGGGAATGGTACGAAAGCGGGGTTGGTGCGGTAACGCCCTGTCACGTTCCCCTTCGAACGAGACAGTCCAGCAGCTGTCGTGTGGGAAAACTGCAAGGAAGAACAAAGGGAAGCGTGGCATCGCCATCGCAGCCATCACAGAAGAAGATGTAGTCCCCAGTTGCACCCGTGTTGTCGTGAGAAGTCACCTAGTGGGCGACCTAGGAGGCAGGGAGATGGATCATGCAGTCTTTGAGAACTGCTTACCTATTTGATCCCTCATATGCGCAATTTTGTGAATGGTAGAAACATCACATTCGTCACGGGCAACTCGTCGTATCACTCGCGCCGGCTAGAAAGCGTAGGACTATGCACTTTAATCCCTGAACTTCCCGGATGTAGGTTATTCAGATTTTAACAAGGTTTTCCAAGGGAGCATTAATTGAGTATCTGGCGTGCAATGGAATTGAGATGGCTATTAGCAGTACGAAAGCCGCCTCACTGGATGAGGTTGTGGTCCTTCACACCTCGCATACACTTGAAGCTCTGTACTTTAGCTATATCTGTTTTGCAAATCCCAACGTGGGATGGATGCAGTGCGCACTTATGGTGCGGAGAGCATTTGTGCGAAAATGGGCGTGAGGGTCAACTGGCTACTACAATACCACTGTTTTTTTTTCAATCCTATTGAGATGTTCTGGAGTCGACTGAAGGTGCTATTGAGATGTACTGGAGTCGACTGAAGGTGCATCTCAGTCGGATTGGTAAACTTGGTGGTAGATTAGAAAAGGTAAAGTCTAAACTTACCTTGCATATGTTGGTAAATCTCTTAACGTCAAATATTAAGGTAAAGTTCCGGACTGAGCAGTGGATGAAGGGTGTGCCAGTAGCGTTTTGCGCGGTATGATTCCATAAGATGCGGCGAGAGGATTCAGCAAGACAGAGGTACTGTGCGGATAAGAACAATGACCCAACGGTGAGGAAAAAAGTTGACGCTGACTTTTTTGAGGAACATCTTCATGGGGATCTGCATGTTGAACTAGACCTTGAAGTGGAGAGTCTGTGGTTGGAGGATTCTGATGTTGAGGCTGTTTCCGAAATTTATCCTAGAGTTGTAGCAACGTTTGGTATCTAGCCTGTAAGCCTCCACCTCTAATCCGATCTGTAGATACATCATCTTCTTCCTAGTCTTCACTTTCCATAGGCACTATTTAAATTTGTGTCGTATCATAGTTGTTAGCCAGTCATTCAGTTACGGCATTGTTTCCTGTTGTTAACCGGGTTGATACTTTACATATTGTTAACCGAATTTTGTATTTTACTTGTTGTTAACCGGATTTGTACTTTATGTTGGCGAATGTCGTGAAGAGAAGCTGGATCTGCTAGAAAGTCTTTGTGTTCACACTGTTAAGGCATTTTTGAGAATTTAGGGAAAGTGGGAATGAATTCTGCCGTAACCCTAATCAGTTAATGTACTGGGCGATTAGGACCAATTAGCTACAAAGGAATGTCCCCTCAACCTCTAAACAAAAAAGAGGTTTTCGAGACGAAAAGAGGCCTTAGAAGCCAACAAACCGGCCAGGTGGATCACTTCAGAGGGGATTTCTGGTAAAATGGGAATGAACATCGCCGTATCTCTAATCAGGTAAAGCGAAGGATGAATGGGCGTTACTATCCACAGAAACAACGTTCCTTCAATACTTGAATAGAAAAAAGGATTTTCGTAGCAAAAGGAGGCTAAAAAGGCTCAAAAAGCCAACAAAAACTGGCCAGGATGGGCGGACGGGAATTCTGAGGACATTTCTTGGAAAAAGGACATTTTCTACTCAGGTAAGGTACCGGGTGAATAGGAGCAAGTATATGTGTGTAGACGGACCTCTTAGAAACATGTGCACAGATAAAGAAACGATGACAGTCAAACGATGAAACCATAAGGACAACGAGCAAAAGAAATATTCGTGTAGAATTTTGATCTGTGTTGTGGCTATCCAGGAAACGAGTGTGAGACAGAAAAATACATCCTCCCAAACAATCAGAACTTGCGGTGGTGGTTAATTTTATCAGAAGAATGTAAGTTGCTTTATATGTGGGACTAGTCTTGAAAACTATAAAGTCGTCATTGATTCTGTTAGCTCAGCATTTGGCAGATGGGACTGGTGTGCACATCGATTTTGCTCGCGAGACTATTGTTTGGTCGAAACTAGACTAGAGCGATTCTGAATCAATTCAATTGGGTCGTGCACTGAATGTCCGATGGAGTGAGATGATCGTACGAGGACAACAGCAAGGTGTGGCATTAGCAAAGTGGGCGAAATCAGCAGTAGCTCAATGCGCTACAGCTTCCGGATTTTCTAGAACAAGTTTGCGTGGAGCTCTCTTCATGAGACTGTAGACCACAAGAGCAAAAATGAGTGAGTAAAGTGAAAACTTGAGGGAAAATTCACTAGAACAAGTTAGAACGGCTAGTTACACCCCAATCAACGATATTTTCTTGAATGCTTGTTTATTGTTTTTTTGCCGATATGTGCTTACCAGATCATATCCGTTATCTGTTGTTGTGCCTATGCTATAGTTCATGTGTGAATGAGGGAAGAATGCAGAGCGGGATGTCGGCGGCGTAATGGTAACACTGCTGCCCGGAAAACCATGCGATGTGGATATGATTCCTGCCTGACATACGAGTTTTGCGTTCAACTGAGCTAACTTGTGATATCTTGTTTATCGGTCTTTTTTTCTCTTAAAGGCAGCGTTCACGATAAACTTCGGTTTCAGATTAATCGCTAAATCGATTGTTTGGCCTCTAGGTAGAACTGAAATGACGAAGAAATGGAGAAAAACGCACTGGAAAGGCACGAAGTCCTTTACTCTCACCCCGCCTCTTTACTCTCATTGGAACAGTTTGTTGTGACGATGAAATCTTTTGTGGACCCGAGCTTCAGAATTCTCTACGCTCTCCTGCCCCGGTCTTTCCTCCGGACCCTGACTAATACTGTTTTGCATAGAATATTCTTCCATTTTCGATTAGCCTCATTTTTTAGCGGTGACAACCACCGTGAACATGTTCGTCCAACCGGGAAACTAGTCCAAGCCCGAGAATAATGCCACAAAAATACGACGATTAAGTGCGTTTCTCGCCCTTTCTTCGTAATTTTGGTAACTTTTGGTACCCAACGCATTGTTTTGAGTGGAAAACTCGGGAAGGAAAATTATCGTGAACACTGCCTTTAAAGTGGACAGTAGTCTCTGGAGGTGCTCAAATTTTACTTCAGAATCAAAATAAAGATGGCGAAACAGTCATTTATAGAAATCGCGATAACTAGGGGTGGGCGGACACCACAACTGGGCAACTTGTTCTGGAGCTTTTTTTCTAAAGTTTTCATTTATTTTGACTTCTGGGATGGGGACAGAGGCTGTTTACACACAGAGGGTAGAGTTGTCCCGTTTTTGCAGTTCGACATGTCAGCTTACCCTAATGAAGCGAATCGGTCCCGAGTGGAATTAGAGTCGCTGGAGACAACTCTTCGGTGTCTAGAGAGTCCCTATGCCTTATTGATGGCCAGATCTGCCTCCTTATGAAGATAGCACAACAACCGTTTCTATCGCAAACCCTGCCTAGAAAGACACACTCCACCCTCAGGCATGAATTGCGTGATTGTTATTTAATTGTGTGATAGACCCCGCCTGTATAACACTTGCCAAGTGCGAGATCCGAATTCCTTCAAGTAAGCGAGATAAAAGCGACCACCACAGGCCCATGCTCCTACGCTCACCACCACTGGTCTCACCCCTACCAAATTTCCGAACTCCATAGCGGCTATATGAATGGATGAATTTCCAACAAGTCTTCATTCTTCAGTTCATTGCCAGACTGTCTCCTTATCCTGGCAACGATTGCGATTGGAGAGAAATACAGGCCCGAGACAACTTGTTCACCAACTTTTCACCATCAAAATATAGGCATTTTTAAGGAGTCATAACTCTGTTCATAGGAGGTCATGGGCGATTTCAGAGATACCACTGTGACTCTCTGTAACTTAAGTTTGGAGACTGAAAAATAATTTCCTGAATGTTCTATGCTTTTGATGGCGGGAACACGCGCCATCTGACCACACTGTACATTCTCCACCTAGGGTGCCACAACGTACTCGGCTTGACGCGCTAGGGCTGGCTTTGGTGTGATCGTTGATTTTATGAGAACGCCTTCGCCGCGATTTCATGTGTTCCTATATCTGCCAAATAGGCTCACTTTGGAGACCGACTTTGCGTGGAATATGGAGCACTGAGTCAGCAACTCTCCCTTCCCGATTTGTGAAGGGGAAGAAAGCCCCGGATTCGGAACCTGTTTGGTTTGGGTGAAATACCGCGTTGTACACCAGCGCGGCCTGGTAGGACCGAGTTCTCCTGCAACTGTGAGCGTCTCCCATCTTAATTCAGTAAGGTTCTCGTAGTCTTTAATTTTCCATTTTTGAATTTTAACAGGATACTAGGGAAGGCATTTCACTGACGCTGATGACTTTCAAGTCTCCCACGGTGATATAGAGGAAACGTCAATGGAATAAACATATACAGTAATAGAATCGTCTGTACTAACATCTGAAAAATTCTAAGAATAATCCATTTCAAAATTCACAAAATGTAGTACACGTAATAGAAGGAAAATAGTTAGCTATGGATGCTGTGGGTGGTCAGCAACATCCCACACATGAAAATCTTTGGGCATCAAAGAGAGCAAACAACATAAATCTCGAGATGACAAATACGAACGCGAAGAAGTCTAAATTAAATGCATTACAGAACTTATGAATATGCCACCGCACAGCAGTTTGGAAGCGGAAACTGAATCAATGAAATTGTTTTCGTAACAATCGTATGCATGCAAATATTAGCCACTGTTGTTTTGGTGAATGCAATGCCAGTACTCAGTTGAATTTTCCAGGCGATCATCCTTTTGAAGGCTTATGGAGACGGCCTGTCATACAATGGCAATTGGAACAAAACACAAAAGCTACGCGAATATGTTAGATCCCACCCTGCGAACGCCACTGCTGCTTAGTACCTGGGAACTGGTTGCAATTGTACATACATCACGTTTGATGATGATTGTATTTGCGACGAGCAGGGATGTCTCCAGACTGTGGGAAAAATCTCCAATCCACCAACATTCGGGCCATTCCTTCTCGACCGTGCATCCATGTAGCTGATACGAAACCGTTCTTCGTGTCGGTTTGCTCTTCGGTCTATGTGTCAATTATTCTATTGTGCCTGTCCCGATGGTTCGCTTCTTTACGTGTTTATATCTTCAACTAAATACATCTAACTGAAAAACATTTCTGAATCAGCTGTGTGTCTCCAGCTTCGGCAACGTCCGCACACGAAACCTGTACATTGAAAGTTTCTTGTTTCCCTCCCGGAACCTTATAATGTTGACAGTCCCTGCTTTCCGTTTCATATCAAAACTTTTCTAGCAGCCGAACAGGCTAAAAACTTGAGATGTATGTACTTTTAGTGGATGTATGAATGACGCATTTCAGACCGCACGTCATCTTGAATACGATTCTTCACAGCAGTCATGCGCACTCTATGAGATGCATACGAATGAATCCAATCATCAAATGACTACGAGCGTTTCAAAATAAACTACAAACGAAAATGTCAATGAGAACGGTTGAAGTGAATATTGTACTTAAATAATTGAAGCCTATTTAATATTGATTTGATTTCTCTGGTTGTTGGACTAACAAAGCGCGAAGCTATTAGATGAGATGCAGATCACAGGACTTTCAAAACAGTTCATGTCCTTCGACCAGGGCTGAGTGTAAGGCCTATTTCACACATGAATACATACCGACGTGCTCATCCCGATCGATGCTCATGTTTGTCATCCTATCGCGTCGCGCGGCGTTCGAACTCTGAAAGAGGCCTAACGGGAACTCGGAATATCGTGAATCGGTTATTTCCGAACATTTTCGTAAGTTATGAAATTTGATATGAAATTAACCCACAAAAAACACTAAACTCTATTCGGTATGAAAAAAACAACAGCAAAGCATTCAGCCCATGGACAAAGCGTGTCCTCTGTAAAAAAATCGGAATTCTCATCATTCATGGAGCGCGACGTTTGCGGTGCTGCTGCCTCCGCTTCTCTGAGAAAACTTGCCGCGAACCTCGCGCCTGCCGCGAATCTGCCGCAAACCTACCGCAAACCTCGAACCTACCGCGAACACCTCGGTACCGCGATGCTCTTTCAGTATTAACTCTAGAGCTGGTGCGAGCCTGCCGCGTGCCTGCCGCCAACCTACCGCGATGTTACTCTCTGCCGCGAACTTGCCGCAAACCTGCCGCGACCCCATCTGAACTGTGTTCTTATTCAGGATCTTAACGAAGCCAAGTTGTCAACAGTCTATCCTTGTTTTACATGTTTCGTGAAATCCTGGTAACCTTGATGATTCATGTTTGTCATCCTATCGCGTCGCGCGGCGTTCGAACACTGAGAGAGGCCTAACGGGAACTCGGAATATCGTGAATCGGTTATTTCCGAACATTTTCGTAAGTTATGAAATTTGATATGAAATTAACCCACAAAAAACACTAAACTCTATTCGGTATGAAAAAAACAACAGCAAAGCATTCACCCATGGACAAAGCGTGTCCTCTGTAAAAAAATCGGAATTCTCATCATTCATGGAGCGCGACGTGTGCGGTGCTGCTGCCTCCACGTAACCAGCTGAAATCCTACAATATATGCCTCACTTCACCACTTTTTTAATGCAAAAGTGCTTGTTTTCTCCTTTATCTTTTTCTGTGTTCGGTTGTGTAGTTTTCTCACAACGTTTCGACACGCAGCTGAATCTACGCCTGACATTCAATTATGGTGTTTTGCTTGCGCCTGTGCAGACGACACATCATAAATAACGGCGACCTTCAAAATTGCGCTTCGTAGCATTGCTGTGGTGAAATCTATTGGAAAACTATGCTTTACGTTTACGTATGTTCCTTAGAAGGTGTAAAGACGATGAAATCAGAAATTATAGGGTGAAATATGTGAAGGTACAATTGTTGTGGGGAGATGATGTTATGCTGCTGCTGATGATGAATGATGACGAAAAAATTCTGCTTTCATCGTTTTTGCACCTTCTGAAGAACATACCTCAACGTAAAACGTAGTTTTCTCATAGATTTTTACCACAGCAATGCGGCCAATCGCAATTGTGAATGTCGCCGTGAGTTATGGTGTGTCGTCTGCAGTGGCGCAAGCGACACACCATAATTGACGTCGGATGCCAGGTTTCAGTGCTGTTTTTCCATGCACCATTGAGCCCTTTTTCATCTCTTTCATACGTTTTTCCTTGTCCACCACACATTCTTGTCCTTAGCAAATTAAGGCACCGTACGATGAGCGGACAGTGCATGTGGAAATAGCAGGCGCGCTACAATCACGACGTTGCAGCGCGGCCGCGCGCGCCGGGCAGAAAAAAGTTCCCCAGAGGCTAACGTGTGCGGCACATTTTGCTCTCCCTCCGATGTGTTTCGTTCGTTGTGCATGCTCGTTTCACGAGAGTTCCGTTCTCTAATCCTAAATATAAGCGAGCTTGCACACGCGGCTAAATCTCTTCGACACTGGCAGCGGTCTCCTGTCGGAGAAAAAGGCGATCGAGGTCACCTGCAGGAGCTGTTTCGTACTATGGCTGAGCGAATTGGAGGGAAGCAGTCTCCCACAGGATATGCGGCCGCGTCGCTTCCATTGGGTCACCTAAACCACAAAACTCTTTCGGTAGTTGACCGGGGACACGCACGTTGAACGACTGATCGAACCCGCGAGGTCTACGATACGCCTCTGCGCTGGGTGAACAGACGATCGGGCCGACCAAATTCACACATTGACTGAAGTGGCTTAAAGCCGGATTACCTCCTTCATGTGAGGTGAGGGAGAAACCTGACAAGCTTGCCAGCCAGCGGGGAAGCATGAAATTCGTGCTTCAAGTATAAGCAATATTCAGTCGGCGCCTTGAACCAGCCGAGACGGCGCCTTGAACCAGCCGAGTCGGCGCCTTGAACCAGCCGAGACGGCGCCTTGAACCTGCCGAGTCGGCGCCTTGAACTTGCCGTGTCGGCGCCTTGAACCTGCCGAGTCGGCGCCTGTTAGGCCACGACTCGGCAGGTTTGCGGGAGGTTCGCGGCAAATTTTCTCAGAGTTGCCGTCCTCTCCATCGCTGTCTTTCGCCTACCCTCCGCACCCGAAACCGCGGGAGTTTCGCTTTTTCTTCGCAGCCTCTACGAATAATGTGGTTGGGACTAAAATTCTACAGACTAGGGGTTAAATACAATACACGTGGCTGGGAATAGTAGAGAAGGTATGGTTTGTATCCCATCTCTAGGAAGCTGCGTTGCAACTATTATCGCGCCATCTCGGTAGCTGATCGGTTGTTTCTCCAATTCTACCATTGTGTTTCCCAAGAAATAACCGGTCGACTTTTATGATAAAGCTATCATAGCAGTGGCTTGGCTTGCCCTCAACCAGAGATTGAAGATAATTATGCTTGCTCTAGAACGGAGTGAACGAGATCCCCTTCCCCACTTTTTTAACAGCACTTGAAGAGTTTGTCAGGATACAAATGCATATGCATAGGATATATAGGATACATAGGAAGCATGGGACCCATACAGACAGAACTGAGAATCAAAACCCAATGAAATATTAACTGTGCCACGTTTCAATAGACATTAAACACAGGTCAATGGAAGCTCAAACATTATAGTACAACTGCGAGGTGTTCCATAAATATGGGAGCGCAGATATCGTCGTGTTTTTTAAACACCAGATCTGTCTTCAGCTTCAGCTAACCGATAAGTTTATTCATACTATTGTGAACACACAACATTAACTACCTAGCCCCTAAAAAGTCTGCTAGAGGGAGCACTGAAGCAATCTCGGAGGTAGTCGTCGTACATCTTACCTCTTACCTCACGCTTTCCTAAGTACAGCTTTGAAAAAGTTCAAATTTGTGGAACGAGATTCACGGACCATGGATTCGACACTGAGAGGCAGGATGATCTAGGTTTTGGTGAGCAGGACTGCCAATCGTCTTGCGTAATGAAGTCAAGAAGCTTGCGACCACACCACACTTGCACGAATTTCGCTCTGCTGGCTTTGTCCGCCTTGTTGGCTAGCAGTTTTCAGGACGCAGCAAAGTTTGCAGGCAAAGTGATAGACTGACCATGTTTTTGAAATATCCTCAGGATTGTTTGCTGATGAATTTCTGTGCTGGCTTTGACACCAACATCAACGAAAACAGGAGTTTTACCGTCGCTTGCGACTTATCTCGAAATCATAACATAAGTTTTATGGGCCGTTCTTCCAGTGATTTCTACTAGCAGTATGGCTGCGTCGGTGCTTTTGTTGGCGGCCAGATCGTGTTAGCGGTTTATAATAAGCTCCGCCATTAGTATTTTCTCATCTATGAAGGCACTGGTGGCGCGGTGCGAGACTCTGGTGAAACGGCGCAGGAGCTTTCTGCAGTTCCTCTTTTTAGCTGATTGTCTATAGAAAGCCACTTAACCTCCCTTATACGTTACGATCTAAGAATAAACATCTTTCTGACGAATCTCGACATGCTTGTTGACACAAAATGTTTCTCTCTAGCGATCATCATAGTTTTTTTTATAGATTCGGCTCCAAATCTTTTTAGCGTTTCTGTAAGTGCAAATTCTTGCATTCCTATCTCTGCGGACTATTTTCGGAAGTGTACTAAGCTGAGCTAAAAGCATTTTTCCCTCTGGACAGTTCTTGTGAGTCAGAAAAGCGAATCGGCGATTCTTTCTGAAGTGTGTAAGTTCTGGTACATTCCTAGCAACCTGTTGATTTCGATTATGACCTGCAGCCGAGCTGTGGGCCTCGGTGAAATATAAATAGTGATAAGGAGGTTTCGACGAAAAAGCCACCTGATAACCGAAAACATGAGTTCACTTGGAAGGAAAGAGAGTCAACTTCATTTTGCAATGCGATGATGACACTACACATTGAATGAGCACATTGGATGAGCTTTCATAATGTTGTTCATGGGAATAATTTCAATTCATAATTTAAAACTAAGCTTGTGAGCTAGTCGATTGTTCGATCATTTTAAATAAACCTCATGAACCAAAGTATTCCGCATAGTGCCAAACTTCTAGTAGAATAAAAACTTTCGAAACTAGCACATAATATTCACCATAGATTAATATTTACATAATATTCACCATAGATTTTTTTAATGTATGTGCATAATTATTACCAAGTGTGAAACGTCAGATAGTATGAGAACGGCACCCCGTATTAATGTAATATAAGGCCACGCAGACAACAAAAACGGGCTATAGATGCAGGCTTCCACGAAAGTAGCGAAATACTACGAGTCAGTCGGGCTCCGAATCAATGGCTTATCTATTTCAGGGGACGGTCCATTGGCGGCAGACCACGTGTACCCCGTCAGACTGCAATCATGGAATTTGGGGATTAGCATTATATGTAGTTCTTTGTGAGAGAATGGGTTCCACATTCAGATATTTGGTCGGATTGTTAAATATCTACCTACAGTATAGGCTCTTTGAAAACCATGTCCATTTTCATTATTATCGGATCAATGCATATTAATGAGAGCGGATAAAAAAAAGTGAGTTTGGTGAAACCTTATAGTTTTTCGAAAACAGTATGCAATTCACAATGCTCCGAGGGAAGCGTCCACCTAGAAAAACCAGTTTTGGTTCTCCCTCCTAAATCTCATGATTGAACCAAGTGGAGGTATGTAGTTAGCCAAGCTTGAGACCTCAATGTGACGTATCCATTATAATATGTACACATAGCCCCGTGAGAACCGTTCTGTGGTCAGAAAAGGCGTTTTCCCGGTCGATCATCAAGAACCAGGAAGAGATGCGCAACGTTACTCTCGGACAAATCAAAATTAACACTCTAATTTTCGGGAAACCCTTGCATTTGAAGATGCGTATTGAAGGCTCGGAATCTGCAATAATAGAAAGACAGAAAGAATTAACCTAAACAAGAAGTTTTAGGCGCAAAACCATTTCAGACTTCGAAGTTTCCGACGTCGCTACATTGTGCTAAACACACAAAGATAGGCGTGAAAGACGGAATGGTTAATGTTTCGAAGATTTTTTAGAGTTTTTCTTTAGTATTTGAGAGTTTTTCGCAGCCTTACCGCTATATTTAATAATCTCTTAGACTTACAGTGAAACGCGAATCTGTCAAACGGACCACAGAATTTATAACACCGCGGGTCGCCAGCAGCCGATGAATCCGCTGTAGGTTTACTGGCGACTAAATGAGCCTCCCTTTAAAGGCACAGTCGAATCTCAAGGGTAATTTCTGATATTATGGTCCGGCCATCGTGCATAGCAAGCCTGCCTAGCGCGAATAAGTGAGAAAAAGCGAGGGAAAAGTCGGCCATGCCCCCATGAAGGAAAAGATGGGTTACGCCCACCGACAAGCTTCCGATCTCAATAGGGAAGAGAAGCGCAGCTGATTTCATTCAAAATCTATTGTCTTCCATTTGCTTTTGACCTGGCTTTATATCTTGGCCTGTTTCACAACGATGACTGAGAATAACGAGACAACTTGCCCGCGAACCTCTCGCCGTTCTAATTCAAAATGTTCAATCGGCCATAACTCCGTTCGTAGTGAATCGTGAGCGACTGTGGGAACACCTTTGTGGTCTGCGTGAAATTCACCCCAAGATAAGAAGAAAAACGAAACGTCGATTCAGAGTATGGATTGTGGTTAACCCATTCACGACCACGCCTAATTTTGGGTGGCTGCACGTTCGGCCCGCGTGCAATATTGCGTCACCGTATAACGTGTCCCACCGGTGGGACACGCTGGCTTGAATAGCGTCCCACGGGTGATTGCTTTCCCTTTTTTGTGTCTATATTGTAGCTATCGACGAGGGTTGGACAGTATCAGAGTTTGAGCTTCCGAGACGCTTTCGTTATCAAGAAACAATTATTCAAAACCAAAACGGGGTCAACTGAGCTGCGACGGGCTTAGAAAAGGGAACGTGTTTCAAACGATAGGTTCCTACAAAGCAACCTAAAAACTAGCAATAGACGACAAAAGAAATTATAAGGTGCTTTTGAAATCATTTTACAGCCGTTTTTTCCTCTACTTCAGTGCACCTGATTTTATGAAAGTCTAGATATGTTGTTGCACTTGACCTACTGATGGACCACGAGGTTTTTATTCAAGTGTTGGGTAGGTCAATACATTGATCATATGTAGGTTCGAAGGTAGTTTCTTGTGACGGAGAAATCGATTTTTGAGAATGGTGGCCCACCGGTGGGACACGCGGTCCGAAGTGGTAGTCAACGCGTGTCCCACCGGTGGAACACGTGGTCGTGAATGGGTTAATAAAGTCGGGTACGGTTTTTTTCGCTCCTAAGCTGTCTTTGAATTGTGTTCTAGATTGCGATTTCATAGCTGCACCACGTTGGAATTATCCAGCGCAATGTCGAGAGGATCCAGAAATGTTAGGCCACTTTAGATGGGGAGCCTCACACACGGTGTGATAAAAAACAGCAGCAAAGTCAGATAAAATTGTGAGAGCGAAAATGTTTCATTCATCAAGAGCTATTCGTGTGGATTCTAGTTGAAAAGCAGTGTTTTTAAAAAGCAGTGTGCACGTTATTGAATCCTTAAAGGCAGTGTCTTCGATAAAAACCATGTCTGATTTTTTGGTGGAGATCGGCAGCTGCGGGGCCTAGGGCAACCCTAACGTTGAAAAAAACTAAGAAAAATGAGCTCGGAACGGTCCCCTACGGCCCCAAAGTTGGACACCCGTCAGCTCTTGACACCCTAGATGCACTTTCCACGCCCACCGACGTGAACAAATGAATGCTCGAGATTGTGAGATGAGCGATGGTTTCCGATCAATAGCCCCGTTCTTTTCTTTATTCCCAACTTCTCCCTTTACTCAGGTCAGCTCGCACACATCGGGTGAAAATGACGGAAGTTACAAGCCTCGGAAAACTCGTCCACCATGCTTCCTTAGCTCAATTTTTGAAGGACCATAACTCCGTTCCCAGAAGGTCTTGCACGATTCCAAAAACATCATCGGAATCAGCATGGGACCGTCTTTAAGATAGGCGGAAAAGCAGAAAAACGACTCTTATCGTGAACACTGCCTTTAAGTGTTTCTGAATAAATCGCAAACATGGGTGACTACAACGAGATCGCTTTCCTTGTAGTCACCAATGAAAAACTTCCGTGTGAGAGAAGCCGACGAATTTGAATAGGCGTGCTGGCCGTTCATCGTTTTCGGCTTCGGATAATGATGAGGTCTCCTACAAGCTACAGCATACTAGAAAATCCCCTATAACTAACACCAGCCCAAAGTGATTAACAGCCAGCGCACCGGTTTCAGTTCCTTCGCTTGCTCCGGCGTCTATAGCAATTTTAGTGATCTTTCTTCGACATTCTTCGTAGAGTGACCATCGCTACATGCGATTTCTGCCAGGAAACCTGGAGTTTTTATAAGGAACGCAGAGTAATAGTGTGATCCGTGCCGGCTATATCTAAGTTGTCAATTGTGTGTGAAAACAATGATAATCATTTGAAGCACGAACGCTGATGCACTCGTCTTTGGTTTTATAGTCAGCTATGCGGTCTGTGTTCTTTAAAGGCAGTGTTCACGATGAAAATCGTTTTTCTGTTTTTCCACCTATCTTGAAAAGCGCCCCATGCTGATTCTAATGATGTCTCTGAAGTCGTTCGAGACCTTTTGGGAACGGAGTTATGGTCCCTCAAAGATTGAGCTAAGGAAAATGGTGGACGAGTTGTCCGAGGCTTGTAACTTCCGTGTTTTGCAGCCGATCTATGCGAACTGACCTGAGTGAAGAGAGAAGCTGAGAATGAAGGGAAGAACGGGGCTAATGATTGGAAATCATAGCTCATCTGACGATTTCGAGCATCCATTTGTTCATGTCGGTGGGCGTGTGATGCGCTTTTGGGGTTTTCAATGCGCTCGAAGTTGCAACTTCGGGCTCTTTTGGAGCTTTTCCTGGCTTGTTCTCATGCGTTCTTTCGACGTCAGCGATACAGTATGCCCCTCCACTACCCATTCCTAGTGGAAACTGAAACACATTTTTTATCGTGAACACTGCCTTTAAATAGGAATTCAAAAGTTTTCGAACTTCTTGCGCGCCACGTCTTCTCTTGCATGCTGGTTGCTTCAACGAGCTTGTTACTTTGTGGCACGCAAGCTTCTTAGGTGGTGGCGCGCAGCTTTGACGGTAGTAGCGCGCACTTTGTTATGTATGTAGTGGCGCGCAACCTGAGATATAGCGACGACCACACAAACAGTTTGAAATAGATGCACTCCTTCAATTTTCACTAAAAAACAATCGCAACCAGCGCAGAATTGAAAGAGGAATTTCTGAAAGTTTTGGTTCCTGGCAAAAGTAGAGATTTAGCATAGCCATTTTTCGAAAAAATTAGAAATATACTCAGTTAAAAGGGGAAGGTAAGGAAAAACGAAAAAAGGTTTTGCAATATTCCTAAGAACGATTTGGCGTAGATTAATTCGATTTAAGGAAATGTAGTGAAATAGCTGAAAGTATGATTTGGCAGTCGAGTTTGAACCCACTATTGATAAGAGTTGTGCAAAACGAGAGATCGCATTGTATGAGCTTATCCGTATAATATATCAAAGCAAAATCACGCGTGATATGGAACAAATAGTTGGTTCTACTTCACTTAACACTTAAAGGACCGCGTGTCCACACTGCGCACCTACGGCTTTTTTGCCCCTCGGACCGCGTGTCCACACTGCGCACCCACGTAATATGACATTCAATATTTTTTGAACTTTCAAGAAGTGAGATCTTTCTTGAATAAAAATATTCTTTATGTTGTAAACTATTTACATTCTCAGTGGTCAAGCGTTTTGAGCTTCCCTAGTTACTTTACCAGTATCTCCGGGAATGAGACTTTTCGAAATTTACGAGCTTCTGTGGTCGGAAATCAGCTGTCCCAAACTTTGCTAAGGGGTGTTGTCAACGATGTTTATAACGAACCTGAAGTTCACTAGTAGATTTTGGAAATAGCAGCGTGAGCCGAATAAGATAACTCTAGTAGATCAATTTTTCAAATTTCGCTGGCTTGACCCCGAGGGTTATACAAGTTTTCGCATACGGATCTGTTGTTTATTTTTCAGTTTCCAATAAAAATTTCTTCGCTGCATAGGTGTTAAATAAAATGGGGTTCTCTCCACGACTTTTTACACAATATTTGGTGTCTACGCTTTGTTGTCTATTAGCATACGCTTCAGGTTTTGTTCCGTCTTCGCCCGGGTGGTCGTTGTGGGGTTCTGATCACGAATCTGATTCCTATTTTGGATTTCTCATGAAATTTTCATCAGTTGCCATCGACAACCTTGCAGGTCAAAGTCTCTGAAACCGCTAAAAGTTCTCCATGAGGCGTATTAGGGCATCACGTACCTGAGGTCCATCCATGTTTTAAAAATTTCCAACTTATTCGGGACCCGTAACCTACAGAAATTTTAGAAGTCAAGAGAAAAACGTTTAATTCGTGACTAGCAAGCCTGAAAATTTGCAAAAAGTTGTGTTCAAAGCCATTTAATTGTGCGAAGTTGAAATGCCTTTTAAATTTGAAATACACCAGGTGCTTGAGGTAGTGAATGATCATTGCTTCACAATGGTTTCTCTCCAATTCTCTGTGGAGCGATATACTCTTAGGTGGAGTGGAAGTGCGATAAATGCGATGGATGTGTACCATGTAAGAAAGCCTGCTCCAATCGAAGTGGTTCCCAACGGACCGTGTGTCCTCACGTGTCACCCACGAAAACGATTAGCCGTGGAGCACACCGGTCGGCTGTGGGAATTCGCTGTGGAGCAGGCGGTCTTTCAAGTGTTAATACGTGAAGACCGCGGCATTCCCGCTCCCGAACGAGCTTTTACTGCTTGCCCTATCACGCGAGATTTTGCTCCGATATGTTCTACAATAAGCTCTACAATAAGATAAGCTCATACAATGCGATCTCTCGTTTTGCACAACTCTTATCAATAGTTGGTTCAAACTCGACTGCCGAATCATACTTTCAACTATTTCACTACAATTCCTTAAATCAAATCATTCTTCGCCAAATCGTTCTCAGGAATATTTCAAAACCTTTTTTCATTTTTCTTTACCTTCCCCTTTTAACTGAGTATATTTCTATTTTTTTAGAAAAATGGCAATGCTAAATTTCTACTTTTGCCAGGAGCCTAAACTTTCAGGAATTTCATTTATTTTTCCTAAAGGTTTCCTTTCTAACATGATTTACGCCTGGTGGTGTTAATTCAAAATAAACCCACTGATGCCCTGCACCCCCGCCCCTTCTATGACGTCCTGCGCACTCCAACTGATGGCCCACGCACTCCCATCAATGTCCTGCACACTGACAATGACGTCCTGCACATTTCTATTAATGTCGTGCACACTGCCACTAAAGTCCTGCACCCTCCCACTGATGCCCTGCACCTTTTCAATAAGGTGCTGCACACTCCCACTAATGTCCTGCACACTCCCATTGATGTCCTACACACTCCCACTGATGTCCTGCACACTTTCTATGACATCCTGCACACTGCCACTAATATCCTGCATACTTTCTGCGGCGTTCTGCGCACACCCATTTGGGTCCCGCACACTTTCCACGGGGTCCCCCACTCTTTTTCGGGTCCCACACACTTTCTGCAGCGTCCAGCGCACTCCCACTTGGGTACCGCACATTTTATAAGGGGCCCAGCGCAGATCCACTTGGATCCCACACACTTCCTACGGCGTCCGGCGCACTTTCATTCGGATCCCACACACTTTCTACGGCGTTCTGCGCACACCCATTTGTGTCCCGCACACTTTCTGCAGACTCCGCCGTACTCCCACTTGGGTCCCACACACGTTCTACGGCGTCTGGCGCACTCCTACTGGGGTCCCGCCTGTGGCGAACTTTTGAGTCACACCGTGCGGCGTTTCAAAAAGTACTTCCGAGATCCCGCCGTATTAATTGAAGCATTGCCCCGTCTCAGGAAGCAATCAATCCTGAGCAAAAGCCTATCAGTAACGGTGTTTGGCCCGTAGTAAAGCCGGCGAAAATTCAGTTTAGCCTGACTGAATCCATGTTCTGAAAAGAATTCAGGTGAGCCGCACTTATTTCAGACGTACGTGTTGTAGGATAGCGACCTAGGCTAAGTAGAGAAAGTCAGCAACAAACAAGATAAGCTGAATCATTCAGTCAGATCTGACTGACTTCTTAGCTAGAGAGTAGAGAAACAGCGTGCCAGGTCAGGAGTGCGCTCGAGACTGTTTTAAGGAGCAAAGGAGTAACTTAAATAATTCAGCAGAGATATCGGCTTATCAATCTATCAATATCAATATCAGCTTCCACGAAACAGAAAGCATTTCATTTATTGAGAAACGGGGTATGGAGTTGGTCGATTCGTGAACGACCACGTAGATAATAATGGCCGGTTGTTCTTATCATCACAGGTATTATAGAGTCCTCATCATCATGGCTTTGCAAGACCGACCGCTCCAATGCAGTCTATCACTCGATACGATTTCGGACTCGTCTGAGCCCTGTCTGAATCGTTTCGGGCTCGTCTTATCACCCACTCAGATGATCCTGACTGAGTGGTGGGTTTACTAAGGGCCTTTATTTCATTAGCCCATTTTTACGAATGAGTAAACGTCGGATGGTTTATAACAACATGTTTACGTGTTTTTGTCTTACTTGACCCTCAATTTTGAAGTCCCGCAAAAATTGAGCTACCAACTTCAAATTTTGACAGGATCTAGCGGCAATTATAACAAACTTTCTGGCCAAAAATGAGCTTTCTAGCTCAACTATAAGTGTTCCAACAAGATCGCGTACGCCAACTGAAAAAAAAGAAGATGAACCTTCTTTCCGACCAAAATGACGTGGCTTTGACAATTTTTCTCGAATCTTAGGTAACCATTCCGGACCATTTTTTGAACAATTATTCAACTTCCTAAAGTATATTAAATGCAAAAAGAACGGTATACCTACGCTAACGCTGGACCCTGATACTGAGATCAGGGGTTGCGCGATGTCGAATCAAAGCCAAATCTGGTGAGCGCTGATGTTTTGTTTAAGCTACAGCGGGCAAAAGTATCGGAACACCCGCTTCCGAGCAGTCCAGTCTTCCGCGTATATCTCGGGTACAATGATACTTTAACGCAAGAGTTTTTGAGGCACAATAGACCATCAAATTCTGCGTATAGCCCTACTTTAAAGTTAGCTTTTAAAGCCCAGATTCATGAGTTATGAATTTTTGAATAAACTTTCAAGGGTTTTTGTCATGTAGGTGCAATTTTTCGAAACCTTCTTGTCGGAGCTGCAAAGTCTGGGTACTAACTTGATATTGAAGGGACTTTGAAAATAAAATGTAGAAACGAAGGTGACGAGCTGCCAACGAAAACGGGCTTCAGTGCAAAAAAGTTGTATTTTCGTGGATATTTTCTCAAAAAACAAAATTCTCAAAATGAAGATTATGGAGACCTTCTAACATCAGCTTTGTACATGAGACACAAAGCTCATTCAAAAGTGTAAATCATAACGCTTCTCGTTCACGTTTAGTAGTAACTTTTAAGGTGCGAAATATCACACTGCCGCCTGGGCGACGCCTGCCCTCAGAACTCGAACAAAATCTGCTTTCACAACAGAAAAGTCTCTAGGAAGTTCATTCAATGGCTTATCATTACTGAAACTTTGGGCAGGGTTACGAAAGACGCTCCTAGAAAACGCATGATTTTCGGCAAATCGCTTGCAATGCTGCATAAATAATGCTCTTGTAAACTATATTGAGCCAAAATCAACTTCAAAAAGATGTTAGATTCATAGTGTTATGCTGGTCAACAAATCTTCGATTAGAAGATTCTCGTTCACGATGCAAAAGAATATAAGGGAAATATTGAAACCCACAGAATGTGGTGTTCCGATACTTTTGCCCGCTACTGCATGTTCAAACTTCAATCAGGAATCACTGGGACCCGCTGAACACAAATATGATATCCTCTTCTCCGGATCTGCGGTGAATTACATTAGCTGAGTGGCATTATACCTACTGTAGCCTAGGGCTGCTAGCCTATAGCACTTTGGGATCTAGGACTCAACATTCATGCATATTTACAATGTCAGTCGTGAACCTTCTCAAAAGGTTTTCTATTTTTCAATTCTACATTAATCTTGCGTTCAACTCAGCTATCTTGTGATAACTTGTGATCATGAATCATGCCATAAAGGCATCAGACAATCTAAAAACATTAGAATCCTACACTAGTTATTCCGATTTAATAGAGAAAAAGTATGGTGAGCACTTATTACAAATTGAACTTGTGATCGTAGCTATATTACAGACGTCGCTATATTATCTCTACGTAACAGGCAGCTCCGCAAGCAAATGCCTGACTGAGCCTATTCTTGATGTTCTCAACCACTCCTTACCTGTCATTCCTTCACTTTTTTTTATTCAAGTGTTATTCCACGACGACTGTGGTGGTCACAACACGCCGCGTCTTGTATACTCACAAGTGGAGATTCGTAATTTTTTACAGTGCTTCTTTTGCTGGTTCGCTTCCATACACCGGTGTATCCACCCTTTGTCTGCAGCAGACAGCGGAAAAATATTCGGATCTCATCAGAGAATGCTTCTACACCCCTGCTTTAAGTGAAGTCTATCTGATGAAATGTAAAATGTAAAAAAGCGCACTTAGGGGAAACTCCAGAGAGAGAGACAAAAAGGACGGGAGAGAAAAAGAATAGGAGACGCACCCTGAACCACGTAGAACTCATTTCGAAAAAGAAGGATATTGCGGCATTTGCTTTCGCTAACTTCCTCAGCAGAAACACTGTAGTGAAGAAGGATTTTAACGCTGTCTTCAGTTAGCATACCGCAGTCATTTAGGGAAGAGCACTCGGTTTCGCTGGGTTTTCACTATTAAAGCATCTCGTACATTGCCTACGTAAATGTTCTCACCGAAAACTGCATCGAATTTCACTTTCTCTGCTCAATTCTGAATTTCCACTGCGATACAGCAATGTTTTTTCTCTCGGGAAGACGATAGTAATAAAGAATTTCACTTAATGATCTTTTCGATTAGTTGATACGCCACTGATTGAATAGTACTGACAGATAAAGTCCGATAAGATAGAAAATAATGAATTAGATTAATTAAATAATTTCGAATTAGAGTGAAAAGAGCAGCTTACCAAATGCTGGAACTTTATCAAAAACTAACCCAGCACACCTATACGTGTGAAATTCCATTAAAACTCCGGCGAAAATAGGACATACATAGACAGTTGCTTCAAAAGAAGTGATTGATAAAATTTTCCCACCGGGGAAAGTGGAGCTGCTTCAACCTTACGGATTGCACTAGCAGAAGCGAAATATGTAATACTTTCAAACGAGAATCAAGAACAAAACATGGTGTGCATGACACAATTATAAGCAATAAAGAAATCTCTCGTTTTAGTAAGGTCTAATTATGTAGTTAATAGCGCACCAGAGACGGCATTGTAACCGAGCATTGTTGTTATAGGTGTAGTTCGGAAAAATGAGCGTAGCCGAGAATCTGCTTGTCGTTCAATTTAGTAGCAGGAAGGCGCTCGCAATCTCCGGAAACGAGTATGTAGCTGAACCTAAGTTTCTCCCGCAACAGAATTTTCTAGACGCTGCGCGCAAGTTTCAGCGTCTTAGCGCGCGAGAAGTCGAATGATAACGAGCACGCGCGCAAGAAGCAGAAGTGATTGCGCGCAAACTGTTCGACCGCACCATAGTTCGAATCCGGCATGCCTATGTATTTTGCCACCGAGTTTGCTTTGAAAGGTAGGTCGTTTCAGGTTTTGGTCTTAGCTGGCGACGGGGCACGATGTACCTCAGGTTGGTTGTCATCTTTGTGGTGACGGCGGGTGTTTGCTATGTGGTCAGTGGCAGAAGCCGACGACAGCTGGCAGGCTGTGCCACACTGGCCGAGTACATGGAAATTGGTGTACTCTACTTTCTGAGAGTGAGAAAAGTAGTTGGCACGCCTACCTCAAGAATCTTGCAAATCGCTTGTCTTACGGAATTTTGACATGGGAGAGAGTATGAGGATTACTGCCGAGAAGAAAATATCCACCGTTTCCGGTTTACGGTGAAATGTATTTGAACGACATTAGGCTACCATGATAACTGAATAAGAGCTTCAGTTCTGAACTTCAGGTTTCCAAGCTTTTCAACTTAGTATCTGCTTTATCCCATGCTACCCTCTAGGTCTGAAATTTACTGTATTTTCATCATTCAGGAAGGGTTCAATTCAGCTTCTCACGAAGGGCAGCTCTCGTTGAACCTACAACAAACCGTGGCATCTATGTCGCGGTTCGTTGCCGGCCAGGAGGGGGCGGTTTATTCGCGTTAATTTAGCGGCTCTACGGCGTCTATGTCGCGGTATGTTGGCGGCTTGGGGATGGCGGTTTGTTCGCGTTGAACACCCTATTTACTACCATCCCTGGTTTGACGTACCAGAAAGTGCTGTAGTGTGAGGCCTACACGTTTGCTGAGGTCCTGCACATTTTATGTGTTGTCCTGCACACTTCATGTGAGGTCCTGTACTTCTTTCTATGAGGTCCTGCCTACTTCATGTGAGGTCCTGCATACTCTCTGAGAGACCCTTCACACTTCCTGGGGCCGGATTCGTCAACAGTCGATTGAGTATGGGTTTAAGCACAGTAAGACTGACCGAGTGCCCTCCAACGCGCCAATCCTGATTCACCAAGCAGCGAATTAGTTTGAGTTGCGCCTACCAGGACAGTTATGCGTCGCCTGCAGGCGTTTAGCTGAATACACACATTTGGCTTGCAAAAAATCCATGAAATCGTTATCGTTCGGCCGGCCCATCGTCGCCAATTTCCCCTTAAATGCAGTGTTCACGATAAGAATCGTTTTTCTGCTTTTCCTCCTATCTTGAAGACGGTCCCATGCTGATTCCAATGATTTTTTGGAATCGCACAAGACCTTCGAGGAACGGAGTTATGGTCCCTCAAAAATTGAGCTAGGGAAGCGTGGTGGACGAGTTGTCCGAGGCTTGTAACTCCTTTTGCAGCGAGCTGACCTGAGTAAAGAGAGATGTTGGGGATAAAGGGAAGAACAGGGCTATTGATCGGAAATCATCGCTCATCTCACAATCCAGAGCATTAATTTGTTCACGTCGGTGGGCGTGGAAAGTGCATCTGAGGTGTGACGAGCTGATGGATGTCCAACCTTGGGGCCGTAGGGGACCGTTCCGAGCTCATTTTTCCTAGTTTTTTCAACGTTAGGGTTGCGCTAGGCCTCGCAGCCGCCGATCTAGACGAAGAAATCTGACCTGGTTTTCATGGTGGACACTGCCTTTAAAAATTTTGAATTGTTGTGAATTGGCGCTTTTCCTTGCTTATAATGTTTTTACTGTTCTTTGTATCTTTTCGGAGCATTTTTGGCACTCGTAGCTGAAGTTATATTGCGTTGAATATGTTTGAGCGAACTGACTATATAACCCAGGGAGTTTCGCAATCCACTCTTATGGAAAGTCACACTCTCCAGCACCTAATTTGGATTTGACATTACGTGTTGTAGTTATAATTGGCTGTTGCCGTCTGGACGCCCCTGCAGAAACGTACAACCGTCAATCCCGATTCTTCAGGGCAAGAGAGTGAAGGGAAAACAACACGTTCTAACCCGTCATAACTTGTTAAGAACAGGTTCTAACTCGTTAAGATATGCTACACTACTACTACCGTGTTCGTTTCAGGGTGCCTATTTGGAATAACCGGTTATAGTGCGTTGAGAAATGAGTTGTGGTCATTTCGCAGTACTGGAAACTCCCTTTTTCTCGAAATTCCACGTATTGGTGATTCTGTCTTTGGTAACTCTCTGGATTGTAAAGTGTTCTGTGTCTCTATTATGTTTTTGCCTTTAAGGGGTGTTTTCGTTGAAACGCAATGCACTTGAGTGGCAGTGGTTCTCATTTTTCTCCTATTCGCCATAGTTGTAGCCAGAGAACCACGCAAAGATTCAAAAGCCGCCCTATTACCCATTGGTAATATGGTACCCGGTTAGTAATGGTGCGCGATCCTCGCTTCGCTTGGTAGCGCTGGCCCATTTACTAACCCAGCAGCGCGTGGGTTGGTAAGTTGATTAATCGCTCAGTTCGCACTGGGTGGTCACAGTACCGAGCAAATTTTTTAAACTAGATTTGTGGCGCATTTTGAGCTCAAAAAATGCCGTATCGCCACAACACTTTTCAAATTTGACGAAGTGGATTTTCAGGTAGTTTTCGTGTTCCTCTCAGTAAGGCGAAAGCAATGGTATGTGTAGGAAGCTATTTTGACTCCGGTGTTTTGTTGAAAATTGTGCATTTCCTTCTAAATTTCACATTGACCACTGGAGAAAACATGACAGATCTCCAATCATGATCGTCTCATCAATTCGTAATGAGGGTTTATGTGGTGCAAAAATGCATTTTTCAATCAACTTCTGAAGTTGAATCCTTTATTTTGCACCACTATTATTTAGAACTCTATCAAAGCAAACCAGAAGTGACTTCAAAATTGAAACCGGCTCCTTTGAAGCAAGTATGGCAATGCTATGTAAGCGTCGAAAACGCCACAAAATGCTGTTTTTGCAAAAAAAGTGTGCGGTACTGTAAGTTAGGGGCGTAAACCGTGGGTTAGCACATTGATGAATCCGGCTCCTAGGTGACATTCATGGATGCGGCAGTGAGGGTCATGAAACGCTACGCCGCACGCACGCGCCAGGATCTGAAATCAAATTGTGACTCATGCGCGTGGCGTCGCACCTCGAGGATCCCTAACGTGGCGTCGATCCCTAACGTGGTCGCCACAGTAATGCATTTAATGTGAGATCACCCGGGCGGTTTTTCCCTTTGGTGCCCGGGTGATTCCACCGCCCGGGTGATCCCACATCTCTGTCTGAGGATACTCACAACCGCGCCGCAGCATTCTTTCGCAATCAGCGTGCACTTTGCGGACTGAACGGCAATGCGGAGTTGAACTGTAACCTGTACGTTCTATGCAGTACATTTTGGACGATCTTCACTTTTACGGGAAGCTTACCAGTACTCAGCTGTAAATATTCACTCTATCAGAAATCGCAATTGTCCTGGCCAGATTGAAATTGGAGAAAAAACTTGTGGAACTCGTGGTAACTTATCAGAATTCTAGCATAATTTCCGTAGGTTGACTATCCAGATGAATTTCTGTGGGTTCAGGGGGTACAGTTCAACTCCGCATTGCCTGCAGTCCGCAAAGTGCATGCTGATTGCGAAAGAATGCTGCGGCGCGGTTGTCAGCATCCTCAGACAGGGATGTGGGATCACACGGGCGGTGGGATCACCCGGGCACCAAAGGCAAAAACAACCCGGGTGATCTCACATCCCTGTCTGAGGATACTCGCAACCGCGCCTCAGCACGCTTTCGCCATCAGCGTGCACTTTGCGGACTGAACGGCAATGCGGAGTTGAACTGTATCACCACTTGATTGCGGTAATTCTCCCGTAAGTCAACGGTGAACCGCAAGAAAATTTTCTGCTGAGTGGGAGGAACTATTAAAAGTCAATTTTTTGTCCTAGTTGTGAGCGTTTTATATGCATGTCGACGGGGTTGGACTACGGACGACCTAGGAGGGACTAGTGAGAAGCCAGGAAGGACTACCGTAGGACAATTTTTTCCTCGTTTCGCGTGCCTCGCTTGAATATCGACCGTGTAGGGATTACGGACTATGGTCCTACTGTGACGGGGGCTTGAAGGCCGCGGTCGCGACGAAAATTTTTTTTAAGAAAACCATAGAAATTTGTTTGGTTCGCAAACGGTTGAAAGACCATGAAGGTTACGACAAGAAACGGGTCAAAATTAGAGTTAACACGTTATTAGTAAACTCCAAATACCGTGCCGTACCGATCGCCACAAGGGCATGAAATTATGATATCAGTTGCTTTTCTATATCAGACCGACCGACTCAAACTCTCAAATGAAAGTTGAAAAGTATTTTATGGCTTTGTGGCAATCGGCACCGTACGGTATTTTTCGTCTAGTCACGTTATTAAGTTGAAGATTCGTGCACACATGCGCAGCTCCACCCAAAAAGATCGGAGTCTCGTGTGTATATAGTCAGAATTCATTGACATTCACAGGCAGAAAAAAATGCTGTCCTCGATCCGCTCACGGCTCACTGGCTGCCTTGCATTGCGATCTCTTCTCAGGCCTTCTCCTCGGTGCGGCCTTGGCGGGCTTCTGGTTTCACGAGAGACGACGACGGAGCGAGGGGTCCTGGACCAACCCACCAGCCGACGCAGCGACTGCACCAGCTGAGCTAACTGGCTCAGGTACCCCCCGTCCGTCTTTCCCGCCTGCGTCGCTGACTGCCTTCTGCTTGCACCTGTAACAGATCACGATTACAGTACATACCACAGTGTTGAACGTCATTCACGCACCATTTCTAACGCGGCTTCGTACGATGTTACGTACGGCATGGGCATCCGTTCGTAGTGTGGCGGCTGTATGTATCGTCCATCACTGGATGAGGGATCGCCGCGACGCTGCTTGGCGGAAAAATTGCGTGATCAATAGCCACTCTCCCTTCGTTTTCCCGTGCGCAATTTTTCCCGCCAAGCAGCGTCGCGGCGATCGCTCATCCAGTGATGGACGATAGATGATCTGGGGCTCGGTGACGGGAACGGCTGTCCCGTCCCTCCTGCGAACGGCTGCTGGTACTCAGGTACTCAGGACGACGGCCGGCGAACCTTTCCCAGCTGGCCCGCGATCATTATTCGTATTAATGTTTACGTCGAGCATGTCACCCCGGCCCTACGGCGGAGAAACGCCCCGCCTTGGTCCGCCGCAGTCTGCAGTGAGGAACCACCCTCCCGCGGATCGCGGCGAAAATCCCTTCTGCTGGCCTTCGGAGAGTGGCTCGAAGTCACCTTCCAGGGCCGGCATTAGAATGCCGAACGAGGACTCTAGTGAGATGAGGCGCCTTCTATACCGGCTGTGCACGTGATAAGCTTGTTACGATGTGATCATTCGTGATCATTATCAAATGTCTCTCCAACCGGCCAAACTGAAGATGGCGTGGCGTGTTTTGTGGCTCGCGGGCGAGCCAATATCCGCGCTGCGTGTGCGTCGCATGCATCATGGTTCGCCACTGGCCGGCACCCTCGAAATGTGGGGCGCCGGCCGTCGTTTTCGGCATAGAGGTTCGCCGGCTGTCGCCCTGAGTACCTGAGTATGCTGGCGGGTGCGTCGGCCGTTGAAATGTTCACATAAATTACCGCCATCCTCTTCCTCAGCCTTTTTATAGACCCAGCATGATTTATCACTCCACTCTCTGTTTACCGCATTGCACCGTATCAAAACACCATGCACCTTCCGTCTCTTATCATTCTCGACAAAATCCTTCATTCGCTCTGTCGGCGTCCGTTTTCTCCTCGACCTTCGACACTCGCTAGACATAGCGATCGGTAGTTCTTCCAACCTCACTTCATCTTGTCTTCTGCCTTCATTACCTTTTGCTAATAACTTATAGTCGTCTACCTCCTCCGTCTACCAACCATGCCAGATTTCATCTGCTTTGCATGGACCTTTCGTTGTCCCATACTTATGTTGACCTCGTACATGTATGATCCAAAGATTCTCACCACTACACAGGACACTCAATTATCTCCGGTATTCGAATAATTCTGGACAAATACTTCTTGTCCAACTCTGAAGGTTCTCACCTTCTTAACTCTGTCATAGTTTTCTTTCATTTTTGTGCGGTACTTGTTCAGAGGTGCTCGGTTTCCTTCCCTTCTTATCACGTCCAGTGTAGTTTGTAGGCTTCGACCTATCAGCATTTCTGCTGGAGCTTTCTCTGTAGCCCTGTGCGGCGTTACTCGGTATTCACATAATGAATCCATCACTGTATTCTCATCATTTCTGCCGGAATGGAGTCCCTTACACAGAACGTTTTTGAATGTCTGCACGAATCTCTCTCTTCACCTTTCGAATTAGGATGGTACGGTGGGGATTACGCTTGTTCAATCCCCTTTCCGCACAATATTCGCAAAAATGCTTTGATGTAAAGAGAGGTTTAGCTGTTCAGGTAATCCATTCCTGCTGAAAACCTCTTTCAGCTTTCCTACAGTTTTTTTTTCGCGTGTAGTGGAGCCCATTCAAATCACTTCTGGCCTCTTTGACTTGGCGTCCACAACCACAAGCCATTTACTTTCGTTGGCTTCACAAAAAACTATATGCAGTCGATCCCATACTTTTTGTGGTTCTTCCCAAGGGTGAAGAGATTTGCGCACTGGATTTTGCCCAATGCTGCACATATTTTTCACTCTTCTGTCGCTCTCTCGATGGCTGCATCCATACCTGGAAACTATATCTTGCTTCTCGCCAGCCTCACCATTCTGTTACGGCCATAATGACTGTTGCGAAGAATCTTCAGTACCTGATCGTAGTACTTAGTGGGAAGGACAACCCTATTTCCCCACCATACGCATCTTTTTTGCATTGATAACGCTGCTCTCTTGAACGCAGACGATCTAATACGATCCTCTACTTTTGCGGGCCATCTTTTTTGTATGCACTTGACAACCTGCCTCAAAGTACTGTCTTCCATAGTACTTTGAGCTATTTCCTTCTGCGTCATCGGCAGTCCTGACATACTTTCTTCCACTACTTGTTGTATCCTCACTTCATTTACTACCATTTCTGCACTGAGCAGTTCTCTTCGGTCAGGTAATCTTGATAGACCATTTTCATTACCGAGTTCTTCAGTCTTCCTGTACCCTACATCAAACGAGTACACCATCAAACGCAAACCCCACCTGTTTAACACCTTTGCTGCCACAACTGGGAGTCCCTGTTTCGGATCAAACATTCGTACCAGCGGTTGATAGTCTGTAAGAAGTATGAACCTTCGTCCATAAAGACACTGATCGAATTTCTCTACTCCATACACAATGCCCGGGGCTTTTTTATGTATCTGGGCATAGTTTCGCTTTTCCTTAGTTAGCCATCTCGATGCGTATGCTAACACTTTTTCACTACCATCTGCATATTTGTGGTAGAGCACTGCTCCAACTCCATACTCGGAAGCCTCTGTTGCCAATACTACCGGTATGTCTGGATTGTAATGCGCTAATTTCTCTATTATAGATTGAAACGCTTGCTTCTGCTCTTTGACCCATACCCAAGGCACGCCTTTCTTCCTGAGTGCGTTTCACAGGGCTGCTAATGTGGCTAACTGTGGAATTACCTTCCCATAATATTGCACCATGCCTACATACGACTCCACCTCCTTGAGTATTTTTTTTTGGTTCGGGCATGTTCAGCATTGCCTTCAACTTATTCGGTGACGGTCTAATACCATTGGAATTCACAACATGTCCGAGAGATTTCATTTCTTCCTTAAAAAATTCGCATTTCTCGCGTTTTAGCCGGAAACCTACCTTACGCAGCCTCTCCAGTACTTTCTCCAATATTTGAAGATGTGATTCTTTATCTGGACCGGTTACAGTAATATCGTCCAAGTAGATCGATACACCTTTTATGCCTGCTAACCTAGTTTACATAATTCTTTGAAATATCGCGGGTACGGACGCTATCCCAAATGGGACTATCGTGTACTGAAACAAACCCTTCTGGGTGTTTATCGTAGTGTATCTACTTCATGAATTCCTCTCTGGGTTCCACCTGCGTGTATGCATCGGACAGGTCCAGTTAGGAAAACTTCTCTCCACCATTCAACATGTGGAATAAGTCATCAGGCTTAGGTGAAGAATATTGGTTAATGCCCAAGTGTGGATTTATTGCAGCTTTATAATCACCGCATATCCTTATTTTGCCTCCAGGCGTCGGAACCACAACAAGCGGTGCTTCCGAATCGGATTGTTCCACTCTCTTTAGTGTACCATTGCTCATTAAGTTTTCTAGTTTAGCCTCCACCTTAGACCTCAGAGCTATTAGGACTGGTCTCACTCCGAAAATTTTCGTTATCGTCTCCTTTGTGAACTTCAATTCCGCTTTCGTTGTTGTACAGCGACCCACGCCGCCCTGAAAAAGTTCTTTGTTCTGCGATAGAATACGCACTATTTCTTTCTTGATTTCTTTATTGCTCAACTCATGGACATAATGCCCATTTCCGTAGTGAGGCCCGCAATCTATTTGCAACGCCCTTATCATATATCTTCAGCAAAGCGAGTGTGTTGCATCTTTGAATACATGCACATCCGTTATTTCTGCGAATTTCAAGATAAGCCAAAGTTTCCCTTGGAAGTTTACTTTTTCATTATCATAAGCCGTCGCCTCTACTTCCGATTGTCGCGATTGTGGTTTTCCTAATTTGCACCACGTCTTCTCATCTATGATTGTCATGGAAGCGCCTGTGTCCAGCTCAAAAAGGATTTTCGGGCTGTTGACTTCCATTTCAAACATTCTTGGTGGCTCAGAGGCTAGTCCATCGATTTTATTTGGGGGATGCTCCTTCTAGTTCCTGCTGGTTTTCTTGGGTTAATGCTCTTCCTTCTTGAAGCATGCTTATCTGCGCTCGGCAACCGTTACTTTTATGTAGGTTCACCTTCTTTGTTTCCGTATTACCATACATACACGGCTGAAGCACCCCAACACTATTTTTCTCACCGGGTTAGCCGCTCTACGACTGCGAGGTCGGCGGCGGTTCAACGTCATAGAGACCGCATTCAGCCCACTCCTCTTCACTATCGGAGCCCCCGGGAAGCTCAACGCACTAGTGTACCTGGCGGGAGACTTGTCGTCCAATTTTAATCGGTCTCCTGCACGTCTCTAGATAATGACCTTTCACATTGCATATTTTACAGTAAGCTCTATCTTTCTTGAAACACACGTATCCGACATGCCCCAACGCACCGCAAACCAAGCGCTTTATTTTGTCCCGAGCAGGGCCTTAGCCCGGTTTCCTTACAACTCTGCCTTGCGAATGGGGACGCCTAGGTACCTGTCGATTACGGTCTTCCCTTCTGCTCCTGACTAGGGCTACCCAAATTTGTGCAGGTTCTTCTTTTAGATGAGGGGCGTTTGCTCCCACCCTCTCGTAAGATTCAGCCTGCTCCAGAGCGTCTTTCGGAGTCAGCTGCTCTTTTTCGAGTAATCGCTTCCTCGTCTTGACGGAAGTCAATGCGCCTATGAACACCATTGTCACAAAAGCATCACTGTGATTTTGGATGGTGTCAAAACTACACCCATTAGCTGCCTTCTGCAGTAACTCAACTCTTGCAACGCCTGTCCAGGCCTCTGGACTTTAGGCATGAGTCCAAATCTTTCCGCGCCTTGTGCAGTGTCCTTTTGCACTTTGCTGATCCATCTTCCTTCTTCTAGTCTCCTTTCACTGCTGGCGGCTTCTTGACCTTCTTTCTTCTTTCTTCGATGTTCGGTCCTGATCGCCAGTTGACGATGACCGAGACATACACAATGAGGATGAACGTACTTTTCACGGCGGGTAGTTAGCACAGTCTCTGTTAACCCTATCCTTATCCCCTTCCTACCGTATCTCATCCTACCCCTCTACACATTCTACATAGTGAAAGCTGTGAAGAACCGGGGGGGGGACACATTCAGATCAAATGTAAGAGCTGGTAAGTATTGGATGACTATTGTTGTATTCAAACCAGATAATACCTAGATCTTGGCCTTCAGTTTAATCCAGCAGCGAATTCTATATTAATATTTCTGCTGTGAGGTCAGAGGGATGATTACTTAATCCTACGAATAATCTCAGTGATTCGAGATTTGTTTTACAGGCTCCTCGAAGTAGAGGCGGCTCATACTTCAACCTCGAATGATTTTTTTCTCAGGTGATATCAGTCATTGTGAATGGCGCCTGAAGAATAAAAGAATACTCATGTTCGACTTTGACGCTAAAGGGAAGAGTGGTTACGGCCGTAAGAGGAGTTCCAAATGATGCTTTCAGGAATCTGAACATATTATTTCAGAAGGAGTTCGATTTTTCCGCATCATGCCTGCTTTAGAGTGGGCGCAAACGCATTTCCTCCGTAAGCAGGCCTTGGCGGTAAGGTATTGTAGATTTCCATGATCTAGCTGGCGGAGGTTTTGCGCAAGGCATGGATGCAAAGGTTCTTCCGTCAAGCGAAAACTCTGAAGGACTTGAAGAAGACGCAGTTCATTGATCGGCTCAGCCTGGGGTTAAACAATTCGTGCGTTCAATGGTGTTACAAAATATTGCTCCAGTGCACGGTGCATTGTAGGAAGAGGATATTGTCGGCGAGTTCTCGCATCTACATTGGTCACCTAATTGGATCTCCGGAGCATTGAAAGTTTATCAACACCACCTCATTTCTGAGTTAGCGTTAATTATTAAGCAATGTTTTTAATTTGATTGTAAAGTGATACGAACTCATCGTAATCATGAAGTATTGAGTTGTCATCCTTAACCTTACTCCTACCATATGGTTCTCATATGCATTGAGTTATCGTGTTTGAAAGTTGTTCACGATGTCACTCCCGCAGCCAGCCACTCCGCTCCTTTCATGCCGCGTACAAGCCCAGTTCATTCTACACCTTCCGTGACCAAGGTCGGCTGGCTGCACCTCCATTTATTGTATCTGTTGCCGAAAAAGGAGGTTTTGGAAAGCTTTTTCTTATTACCTGCAAGTAACTACATCCCTATACGTTCCGCAACTCCAGATCAAAACTGAGAAAAGTATTCAACATGAAATTGAACATGACATTAAAATCATTCCGAAAATTACTGTAGCATAGTCACAAATAACACGAGATGCACAAAAAGTTTTTGGTCAATAGATAACATCGATTAATCTAAGCCGCTCGTAGCAGAAAACCTAAAGATTGTATTCGCCGATTTCTCGATTATGCTTACCAATAGTCCGCACAAAAATATTGTCCACAATATCACCGAAATTCTGGAAATTTGCTTCAAAAGTTCAAATACTCAGAAAATTTTCACATTCAATGCGTGTCAAAAATGAATCAACTTGAGTGACCACAGCCATGGAAAGGCTCCATCGCAGAGGCTGACATGCGACGCCGCCGGCACACCGACATGCGGCTCGGCCAGCTTGCCGACCATCATGAGGGGCCGCCGGTGGTTGGACCAGGGTCTGCAGCTGCTGGGCTGTCCAAGTACCGCAAAGTTGGGGAATTGAAACGGTGAAGCTGCCGAAATCTGATCCCCGTCTCAAGAGTGCGTTGTATGCCTTCCTTTTTTGAAAAATAGTTTTGTCATCAATTTGAATATGTATCACGCGCGCATTGAACGTCTATTTCGTTGCGGGACGTGCTGTATTTCGAAGCAATAAGATGGCGTGCTCCCCTAGAAGCAAATTTCCTGACTGTGGTCGAAACCGCCTCGTCTTCAAATTGAATACACGCATTGAATGCGGCGATTGTTTGAGTAAGAAATATGTTGCCACAAACGATTTCGCTAATTTTTATACCGTTAGGACGAACCCAAAGTACAGATTTTATCAGTTATAGGATACAATCTACTTTCTAGAATATATTCTTGACAACAGCTATGGTAGAGTTGGGGACTTGATGTTTGAACAAATCAAAGCGGCTCCGCAAGGTGGTAACTCGTCTGGCTTGACGATCCATTCCTCGCCGACTTTCGGGTAGAGTCTGAAACGAACAACATGCTAAAGACAATAATCGTTGAGAATACCTATCTGGTTTCTCTCGTTTTTCCAAGACGCACTCAAATCGAGGTCCTCACCGTCGACAGTGGCCACGTTAGTAAACCTCGCTCTGCCAAATAGTTCCTATAGCTACATACATTGTGATAATGTAACTGAATAAATGTTACTCACTCGATGTCGGCAACCGGGGCAAGGAGTTCTATTGATTCATAGAACTGTCTGGATTCCGCTCGTCTGACAGCGCGTGCAAAGGAAAGATGTGCCGGGAGATGAGACAATTCTTGGAACTTTTTCCATGTTTTAAATGTTATATTTGCATAAACATCAGGACTCACGAGATGTCTTTATACATTAAACATTCAACAATCAATCAAACAATGTTTTTGAAACATACGCAAAACAAAATGACAAAATGCCAATTTAAAACGTAAAAATGTAAGAGCCGCTTCAGTGGTTCGAACGGTGTACACGCAGTGCAGGTGGGAAGCGTTTGGTTCCATTGCGCCGTTCCATATCCTTGATTCTTTCTTCCAGTTGCTGCAGAGTAATTTGTGACTGAATGTTCTGAGCCTCCAGGATATTGACTCTATCGCGAAGTTCACGAAAATCACCACTCTTGAGCTCGTGTGATAGGCTATCGATAAGCGCCTCTTTTTCGCCTACCAGTTGCCTTAGCCTTTCATTCTCATCGACAATTTTGTTACTTTCGAGTTGAAAAGAGAGGAACAGAAGCCGCTTCAGATCCTTGTGGATACTGTAGCCTTTAAATCTCTCGAAAAATTCCCGCTCGTCCATCCCTCCTCAAACTTGAGTAATTAAACCTCTGATCTGCGCCGTCTCTGCGAATTTTCGAAATTAAAGCCATCCAGTGTTGAAGATGAACACAAACAAGCTGCCAAATACGCAAAACTCGAACACGAGCAACTATTATAAAGTTATCGGGCAATTAAAAAGATGAGGAATGAGGATGGAAAGGAGAGTGAGGGAAAGGAAAGATGTGGAAGGAGTGCTTGACATGGGGAAATGAAACGCTGCGCTATATCGATCGTTTTTTTTTACATGACGTATTAAGTGGGTAGTTCCACTTAATAGTGAATCTGACTGCATAAAAGTGTGTTAGACAGTTTAAAAAAAGAAACGCTGATTGGTGAGAGGTTACGTAAATATAATATACACAGAAAAACTTTACCAAGAGCAGAGAATTCAGAAAGGTAAAATGAAATAGCAGCAAGGAAGAACAAAATGAATTATGAAAGATCAGAATGTGTTAAGAATCAAATTTGAAAAGGAGCTAATAATCAGAATGAGATAAAGGGTAAATTGCAGAAGTCATTGAATGAAGCGAAAATAGGACGTGTGAATGAAATCAGAAATTATTAGGTTTGATACAGCAGCAATTGGCTGTGTATCTTCTTAAAGGTTAGTTCAAATGGAGCAGATTAGCATGAAAAAGTTAGTACAAGAAGACAGCAAGACATTCAATAATCGTTGTCAGCGATAGACCCACATGCACCCAACATGACACAAAACACGAATGTGCGAAACCGAAGCAGTAGATGAATGAGTCAGAAATTACAAAAGTCGAATCATCACAGTAAACTTCTTTCAGATATCTTTAAAAGATAGTTATTTCTAGAAAAAAAGGTCATATTTATATACATTGAAAGTATTTTTGTTAATACAGCTAAGAATATGTCGTACACCATCTTATTAGGATATTCATTTTCATTGGTCAAAGAAGTTTTGAGTGCAATCAATCTACTCTTATAATCGTCAAAATACGAACAAGTACGAGATATTCTGGGAGTTTGTGTATAAATAGTTGCTTTCTTAATATTAACTGAAATTGAAGAATCGATATCTGGTAACCTTCTGACATCAAAATTGAAACTATCCGTTTTATTATAAAGCTTGCTTGAAAGCACATTGCCGATAACTTCTATCTCTAAATCTAGATAATTACAACTGGGCCCGTAGTAAACCCCCAGTGCGCTGAGATAAGCTCACTGCATGCGGTCAACTTGTGCGGGTAGGGATGGCCGCATCAATCGAACCGTCACACGTCTAGCGATGGCTGGTCTCCCTGCGGGCGGAAATGGTGTCCACTCGGCTGGCTCGACGCACATGGGGTGCGAAGAGGGTCACCTCCGCGCGTTCTGGCAGCTGTTGCGGCATGGAGGAATAGCACAGGTTGCGCGAAGACGCAGCGCGGCGGTCATTTGAGCCCCGTGAGTTGCCCCTTTGCAACTTACGGGTCTCGCATGACGGTCGTCGCAGTCCGCAACTTCGCGTTCCACATCTTCGAACAGTAAGCAGAAACCTGCTACCAAAGTCAATTCTGTGGACGAGCGAGGCGAGTGTTCAGTGAACGCAAAACAGCTGAATCGAGTCGGATTTTGCTCGATTTTCAGCTAGTAATTCCTTCCTGCATAACTAAGGTAAGTTTTGTCCACGTGCGACTCTCCATAAATCTTGGCATTTTGATTGACACTTGTGGTATTCGGTGGTTGAAGCGAGACCAAGATTGTTAAAACCTCTTTATTTGGCTGACGTTTCGGCGATTTTCGCCTTCTTCGGAGCCTGGAAAAACCGAATTTCGATCCAAGAAACTACCCTCCCAAATCCCATTTCATTCTACAGAGGATTCACACGAAAGTGAACCAAAAGAACGTAAGTCACAGATTATACCAACCTTTGAAGGGGACCAAGAGGTCCGACAGCCTTGGTTTTTTCCAGGCTCCGAAGAAGGCGAAAATCGCCGAAACGTCAGCCAAATAAAGAGGTTTTAACAATCCTGGTCTCGCTTCAACCACAGAATACCATAAGGTAAGTTGTTTTGCAACGAAATCGTTTTAATAATTATTTCTGAGGTATTTGAAGTCATGGGTAGGATTGAATCTGACTTTAAAAAGGGGTTTCCCGTTTTTGTTTCGTTTTGTTTTTTAGTTAACAGTTACTTGGGTTGTTTTTTTTTGGATTGAGGGATGAACGATGGGAGAAGTGATCCGTTGTACTGTTTCATGGTGCTTGCTAGCCCCATTTTATTACAGAATATTCATTTACGGTGCTGCATAGGCGTCGAATCATTCGATTTTCCGAATTTCCGGTCGATTCAAGGCGCGAACTTTCGAATATTTAGTCACCAACGAAATCATTTAACAGTACCTATGATTTGTCCGGAAATCATTCAAAAATTCGAACATTCATTCGATTAGGTTGGAGGCCGCTTTTTCGAAGCCAGTCATCAAAAAGAAAAATAATCGTAGGTGTTATTCGGATATATTCATAAATTCGCGCTTTTCTTGAACTTCATTCGAAAAAAAAGTTATTCATTCAGCAATCTTAAAAAGGCCCAATTGAAAGTGATTCATTCGGAATATTCGAAAAGGTTATGTTGACAGAAAATCATTCATTATTCATCCCATTATACCAGCAACAACCCAAATTATTCCTTGAAGTATTTATCGTCCATCACTGGGTGAGTGATCGCCGCGACGCTGCTTGGCGGGAAAAATTTCGCGATCAATAGCCACTCTCATTTCGTTTTCCCGCGCGCAATTTTCTCGCCAAGCAGCGTCGCGGCGATCCCTCATCCAGTGATGAACGATATTTAGAGTTTTCATAACAGCAATGAAACATTGCAGTATCAATGATCAGAATTTTCGTTCATTTGTCTGAATAAATCTTGAGTAGACCTCCCCGTCTAGAATAGAGCCAAAATCTCTCTTCCAAAACGGATCCATGCTTACCCACGGCTACCAAAGCCACAGAAATAATTATGAAAACATGTTTTTGTGCGAAGAACTACTCTTGGTGCTGCAGGAAGGTAATGCTGGATAGAGGAAGGGAACACTTATTTAGTGGGTGTAGAAGTGAGCATTTACACGGAATGCGAGTTTATAGACCCCACATCAGATATTTTGTCTAATCTTGAACCGTGAAATCCATAAAAGCTTTATGTGTTCAACACGCTTGTCTTACCTATCGTACTCAATAGGTAAAAAATAAATGTCTTGTAACTGTTGAATTTCGGTTAACAGGACTGTAAGTCGCGGCTTGCTTGCTATATGGTGCCACAATACATACTTACCTACTGGGCAAAACTTGTTTCGCCCAGCAAACGAATTCCTCCTCAAATTCTGAACAGAAGTTCCATAGTTCACAGGCGCGAAATCCATTCAAACCCACATTTGAATCGTTTCGCACTCGGTTATAAAACGATTTCATGACAAATTAGCTGTAGAAGCTTTCGCCTGGTAAAGATGGTACCTTACGAGTTGTCGTTCGCTAGCTTCTGTTTATCGCGCTGCTCCACCTAACATGTTATTTGCACATTCTTATACTCCTTCGTTAAGTGCTCGCATCAAAACGTAATGGCAAAAGCTTTCGACTCGCAGGGAATCGAACCTTGGCCATGCGCACCCAAGTAGCCACCGTTCACCCCTACACCACGCTGGCGGCCAAGCTGGTGCCACGTTAACTCTTTGTAACCACAGGCCCTTCTCATTCAATGACCACCTTTCGCCTGCCATTGATCGCTCATCACAGTATCGGCTGAATGCACGGGGCCAGCGAGACACCTCAGCGAGCCAACCGTCATATCATCTGTGCGCGCAGGGGGGTTTACTACGGGCCCTGTATTCACTAACATGTAATGTTTCTAGTTTCAATGTGTTCTCATAAATTTCAATTAACAAAGAGTTTACATGTTCAGAATTCACGTTAGGTTCCGTCCATAGCAGACGTCCTAGCGTCCAATGACACTGGGAGTTTGCATCTTCGCCAGCCGTCGAGCGTCATGTGCCAGCGTTTGAGCGCTGGCGCATGACGCTCCGACGCTTTGACGCTTGCCGCCTATGGTCTGCTATGGACGGAACCTTATGAAGGAGCAAAATATCATCCATATATCTGAAAGGAGAAAATCTATGATCAAAATAAGACATTGTCAAATCTGCCAGCAAAGGGCTGACATTACCTCCTTGTGGAACACCAATGTATTGCCTAAAGGCAGTGTTTACGATGGTTTTCGTCCCCGAGTTTTTCACATAAAACAATGCGTAGGCCTCCAAGTGTTACCAAAATTATTAAGAAACGGCGAGAAGCGCATTAAAAGGTCTTATTTCAGTAACATTATTCAATAACATGGACTAGTTGTCCGACTGGATGAACATGATCATGGTGGTTGTCACCGGTGGGGAATTTGGTCAATAAAAAATCGAAGAATATGTCATGCAAAGGAGGATTAGTTAGGGCCCTAAAGAAAGAACGGAGCATTAGAGAATAGAGAATTGCAAAGGGCAGGTCCACAAAATACATATAATTTTACTAACTATTCCAGACATTCTAATTCCCTTTTCCATGATGTTTTTAAAGGCACAGTACATACAAAATTTGAGATTTTCATGTAATTGTGTAGAAGTATAACACGCGGCAAATGCGAGATCTCAATTTCTCCAAATAAGCGAGATATAGGCGTCCACCTTAGGCCCGACTTCCTTCGCTCACCATCTTAGGCCCGACCCCCTACCAGATTCTCGATCTTGATAGTGGCTAGATGGATGGATAGATTCCTAACAACTCATCGTTCTCCAGACCATTGCCGCGCTGTCTCCTTATCCTGGCTCGCTCTCGCGCAAAGATTGCGAATGAAGAGAAATACAGGCCTGAGACAACTCGTCCACCAATTTTCGACCCTCAAAAGCTAGGCATCTTTGAAGAGCTATCACTCTGTTCAAAGGGGGTCTTGGACGATTTCAGAGATACCTCTCTGATCAGCGTGTGACTCTCTCCAAGATAAGCATGGAATCTGAAAATTAATATTTTGGGTGTCTTGTGCTTTTAAGCGAGTAGTCTTTAACTATGCTTGAATCTCCAGTGATAACATGAGTGTGATACCCAGCAATAAAATTATCAACACCCTTTCACACAAACACAATTATTTTTGAAAATGTAAAATAGATTATCTTCATCAAGTGATCTTAAGGAATTACTGTAATTGAAAATTCTGATAGAAATTGGTGAAGAATAAATACAAACCACTCTAGCTTCCTTATAGTTGTTATTAATATTAATATCAGCTTTTACAGCCGTATTATTTATGATTTTACTATTATTTATGTGATTTAACATGTTATGTATAAATTTAGTACTAACATAAACAAAATCCTTTTCAATGCTATTATAAGCTTTTTCAAACTTGTATTAAAAACTAAATATTAGACTAATTAGAATATGTCCAACCTTAGGCGCTAAGTTATCAACAAATCCTCCATCATGACATTTTTGAATTATATGTTTGACAAAACTTTTGTTAAGAGAGTTAATGGACACATAAATTTTTTATGCATCATTCAAAGAACTAATCTTTCTAAAACAAATTCTTGTATATTATGATCAGTTTTATTCTTTTTATTACGTCTGAAACTCCTTATCCTATTTTTAACAACTGAGAGACAAAAATAAGGCTGATTAGGTTTGTACTCTAACAGGTTAGGAATATTATAGATGCTCCCAAATCCCTTAATATTATCGTTCAATTCCAGAGAAAAGCCGTATTTAAAAGTTTAATCCAAAAAGCTCCTCGTCATTTGAAACTGATCTATCAACGTTCGTATCTGAATTATATAAAATCTGGACCTCTGTTTGCTTAGCAGTGCATTTATTGAAGTAATCGTAGAGGTAGTTACTGATATCTTGCTTATTAATGTGATATCTATCATGTCCTCTGCCTCTATCTTTGAATTTACGGGTGGAAAGACCAACTTGCTGCAAACTACATTGTTCGCATGTTAAACAATGAATAATATTTTCAGAGTTACAATCTGTGCAACTTTTGACAACTGTAAATATTTTAAGTATGGTAGAACTACTAATTATGAATGCATTTTTATTGATAACTTTGCAAATTGCACAATTTGCATTACTGCAATGACTAGGACACAATTCATTACCAACATACTTCAACCTGTCGCAATTGTCAATCTTGTCTCTAGAAAAACGTGAATAATGATAGAAATCGTTGGGATTTCTATCGCTATTAAAACAATCAAACGCGAAAAGCCTAAAAGGTCGGCCTCTGCCACTACGGAGGTTAGGAGGACAGTAGTCACAGGACTGCTGCCGGAACTCTTATCAAAGAATTATAACGACTGAAGAAAAGAAATATGAATAATATAAAAGGTAAACTTACCTATATGTATCTAAAAAATCGATAGTTCTACAGAATCAATATTAGTGAATAACTGATTGACCAAAGACAGGAAAATTGTTGTTCAAATTTAGCATGTTATCACCATAGAAATGATGGAGGTCCTATATGGAATTGAAGCCTGAGTATAAGATGAGTAGGGTTGCCTAAGGCCTCTTTCAGAGTTTGATCGCTGTGCGACGCGACTGAAGACCTTCAACACCACCAAAGGACAGCAAAATTGAGTATTTACTAATTGAGCACAGAGGCTGCCTGTTCAATTTAGCTAGCAGTTCAAAACGGGGAGAGAACTGGGTCAAGCTCAGAGATTTTTCTCGAAATTTCGATGACCGGCTCCAAAAGTACAATAGGAACATGGAAACCCAAATTATTAACAGTAACAACAAAAAAGGCTTCCTCAAATATGTCCATAAAAACTTTCAACTTCTACGAGGATTCCGGGTTTGAAAAACGGGAATCATGTCGTAGTAACGGATCAAGATAAGGCTGACCTACTGGCTGATAAATTTGAAGACGTTTATACCGAAAACGATGGTAATTTTCTAGCTTACGAACCCTCCGTTGAGCACGAAATGGCTAGGTTCCCTTGGTTTGACGAAGTTTTATTGTATGAACTTTTGTTCAAGTTGGCCCCTCCTCATTCAATCACACCAGACTTTATTCCTGGCATTTTCCTGAGAAACACTGCTCATGTCATCACAGGTCCTTTAGCCTACTTTTCAACCAAATGATTTGTTACTCTGACGTGCCACTCAGATGGAAACATTCTTTTATAACACCTCTATTAAAAAAGGAACCTGCTTCCTCTGTTGATACCTATAGACCTGTAAGCATTACATCACAGCTCTGTAGGATATTTGGAAAGGAACTTAAGAAGCATGTAATAAGCCACCTGGAAGAAAATTCGATTATTCCAGCTAATCAGCATGGGTTTGTCCCCGGGAAATCAGTAGAGACAAATCTACTTGAAAGTATAAATAACTGGACGGAATACCTGGATACGGAAAAATGCTATGATGTGGTGTATTTCGATTTTTCAAAGGCCTTTGATCGAGTGGATCACTCTAAACTTCTTCACAAAATCACAAAACTTAAATTTCATCCGTTGACCATTAAAGGCAGTGTCCACGATACAAACCATGTCTGATTTTTCGGTGGAGATTGGCAGCTGCGGGACCTAGCTCAACCCTAACGTTGAAAAAACTAGGAAAAATGAGCTTGGAACGGTCCCCTACGGCCCCAAAGTTAGACACCGATCAGCTCGTCACACACCCGATGCACTTTCCACGCCCACCGATGTGAACAAATGAATGCTCGAGATCGTGAGATGAGCGATGATTTCCAATCATTAGTCCCGTTCTTCCCTTTATTCCCTACTTCTCTTTTTACTCAGGTCAGCTCGCATACATCGGCTGCAAAAGACGGAAGTTACAAGCCTCAGACAACTCGTCCACCATGCTTCCCTAGCTCAATATTTGAGGGACCGTAACTCCGTTCCTAGAAGGTCTTGCACGATTCCAAAAACATCATTGGAATCAGCATGGGACCGTCTTGAAACTAGGCGGAAAAGTAGAAAAACGATCGTTTGGGTGAACACTGCCTCTAAGTGGCTTGAGAACTACCTCACAGGAAGGACTTTCCAAGTAAAAATAAATTTTACATTTTCATCAGTCAAATCAGTCAAGAGCGGTGTACCTCAGGAAGGGGTATTGTCTCCTATTTTGTTCGCTATATACACCTCAGAACTTCCCGGGCTTCTTGAGGATTGTGGTGTGGAGTGCAAACAGTTTGCTGACGATATCAAGACTTACAGGAAAGTTGTAAACAATGAGGATCAGATTATGATTGCAGATGCCCTGGAGAAAATTCTCGATTGGTCTCACAAATGAGAACTGCCACTGTCTCCGGGAAAGACTATAATAACAAACTTGATTTTTCTGATCATTTTAAACTCTTGTGCAGAAAGGCTTACCTCAAAGACTTATCTTATTTTCAAGGCGTTATCTGTCAGGAACAAGAATGTGCTATTGAAAGCTTACAAAACATACGTCAGGCCTATTTCAGAGAGCGGAACATCGGTTTTCTCCCCGCAAAAACGAAAGGATATTTTGCAATTGGAAAAAGTTCAAAATAACTTTACACGTAGAATATACATTAGATCGAAAATCTTGCCGCCCAACAGAATACCTAACGCAGAGACCTGGAATAGAGAACTTAAACTCTATTCCTTTGAATCTCGCCGACAGCTCAATGACGCCTGCACGGTTTTCAAAATTCTGGCTGGCGTTATGAAAACAAACATTTCAAAATTCTTCAAGCTAAATCCCTCTTGGACCAGGGGGAGCGCACTGAAAATATCATATGCAGCTCCAAAAGGCAACACAAGAGCCTTTTCGTTCACTTGCAGAGCAGGATCCATATTCATTTCTCTTAACCTTGATATCACACCGCTGCCTATTCCATCTGTTCTGTGCAATTTCAAACGCCTTTCCGTGAAGAAGCTATTGAGCTTCTAGAAGTGTGATGCCAATATGTACTCGATTTTCATGTATTTCAACTCACGTCCTAGGCATCCCTAATTTTCTATTGCGTGTGCCTTAAGCAACGTATTTAATAAATAAATAAATTAATTAATTAACTCTCATAAATAATTGCTCACAAAATTTTTCTTATATAGATGAATACGGCAAGTGAGCATAACTGCAGTTAGATGCGTTTATTTGCTGTGCTCATCTGTGCTGGTTAGGCGTCGATTAGGATGTGCACTTGAAAGTGCGTGGTCGCCAATTTTCTCGATTGAGCATTCACACCCTCAAAGGCTACGATTTCTACGGCGACGTGACGGTCGCGACGCTGTGCACATGATCGCGTTGCAGAGCGATCGAACTCTGAAAGAGGCCTAATACGAAAATGCAAAGATCGATACCTAAAAAATCAACCAGCCAAAAGTTACCATTCAACCCGAGTCAACCATTAGACTAATAAATGATATACTATCCTTATATCTTATTAGTCTGTCAAAGTCTTACAAATCTTGGACTAAGTATATACTATATATATATATATATATATATATATATATATATATATATATATATATATATATATATATATATATATATATATATATATATATATATATATATATATATATATATATATATATATATATATATATATATATATATATATATATATATATATATATATATATATAATCAAATTAAAATATTATAGTGATGAAAAATAGACGGCAAGATTTCCAAGAGTTAATCAATCTAGTTCGCCCCGCGTTTTTCGCATCTTATAGCCTCTAACACAGAGCGGTGCTTCCTTATCCTCTCCGAAATCAAGAGTTTGTATGTATAAGAATCCAACATCTCACGCTGACTGGAGACGGTCTTGCGGAACCCGCGATGTTTTGTAAAACGTCCTAGCGGAAGTTGCGAAGAATGGGTAAAATAACAAAGGGTTATGTTGGGTTATCCCAACGAACTGGAGCGAGGGTATATGTTCGAATCTTGGCATACAATTCCTTCACTATAGAATTTAAAATTACTTGTCTGTTTGTCCGTTATCCCTCTTTTTGCGAACAAAAACTCGATTTTTTCTGACTCATTCTCTACTGTGGTTGTTTTGTTGTTTTTTTTTGTATATCAGAAATCTACCCGTACTTTTTTTTGTTTGCTGGCTCGTTCTCGGCTCACTGAGGAGCTAGGGGTTTCAAACTTGGGTTGTGAGTAGTACTAGTGAAAATCTTCAAAACGAACCCCATATAAACAGGATCCATGAAAAAAAGTTTTTTTCTCATACCTGACAGCTCCAAGTCTGGAAGAGAGTTTTGACAAATTTGACGCTGAAAATGACACATTGATCTGCTTTTTCTCGGCTGATATCAGGTAGCAAGTTGTTCTTAACAGAAAGTTGTCCAGGAAAATGTCGCGCATTCCCTTCCAGGAGGGCTTAGCGAAAATTTTCTTCATTGGAATAGTAGCGGCTTTAGGGGTCCAAATCTCCTTGAGCAAATTCAAACATCCCAGGGGCTTGTTCTCGGCTCAATGAAGAGCTAGGGGTCTCAAACTTGGACTGTGAATGAATCTAATGAAATGCTTTTTTCTTTCACTTCCGAAGAAAAAAAAACCGAGATAAAAATTTTCATGGTACAAAAAAAGTAGGTACTAAAATGTTGCAAATGTTCCAAAAATCATTTCAGTGTAGGTGGGGATGCGATATTTTATTTGACCTTCACCACTTCTGAACTCTGATTGCCTAAGAAAAATTTTATTGGTACCAAAGAAGCAGGTTCCAAAATGCTGCAAAAGTCTCGAAAATCATTTCTGTATTGGTAAGAAAACTACTTTTTCTGACCTTGACCACATCCGGTACATTTTTGGATCTCATCCTGGGAGAGTGAAGCATCTCCACACCACACCCTGAGAATGAGATTTGGCGAGGAGTCAGACAGTAGGATAGAAAACTTTGTCATCTTAATCGCACATGTCATACATTTATGTTACACTCACTTCTTTTCTACCAGTGAGATGAAATACGTAAGCTTTCATGAACAGTCACCATATCAAATCATTTTGTAAACAAATTTCAAGGGATTCTCAGAGGTGAGCTCATTGCCCACAATATGAATAGCCAGTTCACAAGCGATATTGGCTTTCTGATTCCCACAACGATAGATCTTCGATTTTTTTGCTTTTTGAAAAAAAATCGTTAGCTGAGTGTACTCACAGTAGAAACAAAATGACTACGGAAACATTGGAAAAACTCTTTTTCGAGAATACGTGATTTCTCCTCTTTGCACTTCTTGTTGTTGCAATTTATCCATATTTCATCACTTCAGTATTTAAAAAATCACATAGAATGTGCATGGCCATTTACACTCAACTGTGATCTTTTTAATGTAATTTTTATTAGTATGCTCACATTTTGAGGGTCAAGAATGAAAAATATGGAAATTGGGATGAAGGGGAATCCAAGCTTGAAGTTCTAAAGAGAAATAAGGGAAACAGAACATTCTTCTGAGCGGAGCAGATCATGATTTTTACTCACACACGACCCAATTCTGCCCCCCCCCTGCGCGGTCTGCCAAACTGCCCCCCCTCCCTCTTGCCACACTGGGATCATCCCAGTGTACGTTTGACCCCAAGTTTAGAATGGTAAATTTCTTTTTGATTCTCTTGGCATATATCTGTGGGTTGAGGGGGAGGAGAGTTCCTGGTCCAAAAAACTCAAAAAAAATTTCCAGATTTTTTCAGGTGAAATGTTATTTCAAACTAGGGCTGCTTGTTGCACAAGACAGCCGGTTTACGCTAGTAGGAGTTTAGAAATGTAACCATAGTGGCCACTTGGAGAGAAGACGCATCCTATTTTTTGTCGCTTTTCATCTTTTTTGAAATTCCGAACGGTCCGTTGGGAAAACGCAGCAAGCTCTTTTGTTACTTCATTCATCCTTCAAAACTTTCAGTAGGACGTTTTCCGAAACGTCACGGGTCCCGCAAGACTTCTATCTAGTGAAACGCGAATCAAATTAGCTGAATAGCAAATTTCAGTGACTTGAAAAAGGCGCAAACGAGCTTGGTGATAATACGACACACATTGGTCACCTGGGGCCGTATTCATCAATGATTTACCCGCGAGGTAAGTGTAAAGTCCTTCGAATTTGGTGCTTACCTGGTATTCACACGATTACTTACTCGGAATTTTCGAGTAAAAATCCAGGTAAAACTTACCCGATGTATGGGGCCGGGTAAATTTTACTCCTAGCCGGCTGCAGCTGCACTCATCGCGGAAACAGCAATGGAGCACAATATTTTCATCGATAATTCAAACTAATAGTTTCCTCATGAGTTATTCTGCGTTTTTATGACTCAAGCAATGAGTTTCTTTGAACTAAGAGAAAGTTATTAGTTTTTTTACATGAGTGTTTTCATAGGATTTTGTTGTCAGTCGGTAGACTGACAGCGGTAGACTTTCTTTCCTTCTGTCCACTTGATTTCTTTACCAGATTTTGAATGCATTAGAAATTGCGACTGAAAATTCTCTTTTTTCGGCTTTATACTCCTCGTGCGATTTTTCACCGAACTCTTTTGAATGGTATACTCTGTGTATCTCAAATTGCACAAAACGCGGTCCGCCAATAGTCCTCTAATTGGCCCGCTAGTACCGTAGTGTACGTCCACGACGCGTTCTCGGCAGACCCGGGTGGCAGGGTGGGTGGCCGAGTGACGGCACTGACGAATCGATTGCTCTCTGCCGAGAACGCGTCGTGGACGTACACTAAGGTACTATCGGGCCAATTGGAGGACTATTGGCGGACCGTGTTTTGTGCAATTCAAGATAAAGAGAGTATATATCAAATTTGGTAAAAAAAAACTGAACCGAAAAAAAACAAAAAAGAGTAGTGGGCAGCTTTAGCTACAAACTAATACTCTTAGAGGAAAAAATTCCATCATATAGAAGAACAACAATTAGAAAAAACCGACGAGTGCCTCTGGAAAAATCTCGCTAGAAGAAATGGAATAGTCAGTAATGTTAAATGATGCTATTTTCTATGTATGAGGAGCCCCCTATAATGTACTTTGAAGTTTTCATTAATCACGAAAAACATGCACTTCTCTCTAGCCACCTCGAATCAAAAAAAGAGGGAATCGGCGGAAGAATTTTCATTTGACGACGCCTGTTCAGTGTTTCGGTGGGTGCACACTGAACACATTTTGCGCGGGATCTTACCCGGGTAAGTAAGTGTATGGTGAATGCCATTTCGCGGTGAGTAAGTAATCAGCTCCGGGTAGGGTAAATGTAAAGTAAGATTCTATCAAAAAGGGGTCTTCCAAGCGAAAGAGGTTTGGTTGGCGTCAGAAACGCTCCAACAAAAAGGGAACAATAGGCAAGTAGAATGAGGAGAGTCTACAAAAATTGAACAATATTTTCTGAGACTGATTTTCTTGGCCGATACTGCTTAACAGCAAAAACAAACCGTTGTGGCGTTTCACGAGCAAGAATTCAATGGTTTCCAAAAATGGACTTCTATTCGTTGACGAGATTATAAGAAAATACTCTTATTTGATGCTGCACTTTGAGTTCGCTTCTCGTAGCAGCTGGAGCTAGCCGTCTGTGTAGGTAAAGTTGAAATCATTTTCTCTTCTAATGATAACTAATAGGTGCACATAAATATACATTTTTATCGTTACTCGCATAAACGGAAACTATTTGGAACCACAAAGTGCTACCGTGTAGAACACCGCAACGGCTTGTTTTCGCTGTTAAGAAGTATCGGCCAAGAAAATCAGTCTCAGGAAATTTTGTTCAATTTTTGTAGAGTTCGCGCAATCATTCTAGTCTGATGAATGGACGGGGCTGTGACGGTAGATCACCCCGCGCTAATCGAAACCCCATTCTCCAGTGAGGCCGCCAACCCCGCACGGCCTGCCGCCTGGTCCATGCGTCAGACTAAAATGAAAACGGAAACCATAGACTCTCCTCATCCTACTTGCCTATTGTTCCCTTTTTGTTGGAACGTTTCTGACGCCAACCAAACCTCTTTCGCTTGGAAGACCCCTTTTTGATAGAATTGTTCACTTTTTCTTGATATTACGAAGTGATATCTTCAAAAAAATCTTCAATATTTTTCCAATAGGACGGATTAATATGATAATCAGTATCGTCCATCACTGGATGAGGGATCGGCCAGACGCAGCTTGGGGGGAAAAAATGCGCGCGGGAAAACGAAGGGAGAGTGGCTATTGATCGCGCAATTTTTCCCGCCAAGCGGCGTCGCGCCGATCCCTCATCCAATGATGGACGATAAGTAATCGACCTGTTCCGCACGCTATAAGTGACGCGCGACTCACTTTACAAAGTCCTGATGACGTCATAAGATGCCGTGTGTACTTAACACGACATCCTGAATACGTCATCAGATGCCCTATGCACTTGGCAAACCTGGGCACGACGTCCTGATAACGTTATCGGAAGCCCTACGTACTTTACACGACATCCTGATGACGTCATCACAAGCCCCATGCACTCTGATGACGTCATCAGAAAGTAACAAACTTGTTAGTCACTTCCCCTGTCCTTTCCCTACAAAAAAGTACAGTTCACGACGTGTTTTAGCGATTTGATGTACCACCTGATAATATCACTTGATATGATAAGCAGTAATAAGTGAAGTAGTTAATGTGAAACAGTAAGCAATAAACTTGTTAGCCACTTTCCTTGTCCCTTCCCATCGAAAAGTACAGCCTACAACGTGTTTTAGCGATTTGATCTACCAACTGATAATATCACTTCATATGATAAGCAGTAATAAGTGAAGCAGTTAATGTTAAACAGTAAGCAATAAACTTGTTAGTCACTTTCCTGGTCCCTTCCCATCTAAAAGTACAGCCTACAACGTGTTTTAGCGATTTGATCTACCAACTTATAATATCACTTGATATGATAAGCAGTAATAAGTGAAGCATTAATGTTAAACAGAAACTAATAAAGTTGTTAGTCGCTTCCCTTGTCCCTTCCCATCGAAAGGTACAGCCTACAACGTGTTTTAGCGATGTGATCTACCAATTGATAATATCACTTGATATGATAAGCAGTAATAAGTGAAGTAGTTAATGTTAAACAGTAAGTAACACACTTGTTAGTCACTTTCCTTGTCCCTTCCCATCGAAAAGTACAGCCTACAACGTGTTTTAGCGATTTGATCTACCAACTGATAATATCACATGATATGATAAGCAGTAATAAGTGAAGTAGTTAATGTTAAACAGTAAGTACTCATTGTCTACCTACTCACCAGCCTGCTTATCTATCCACATACCAACTTACCTGCCTGTTCAACTGATCGCCTGCGCCCTTTGGCAGTGACCACTACTAAGGGTGCGTAACGCACGAGGAAGCACGAAGCACGAAGCACGAAGCAGTAACATGCGCACAACAAGAACTTTTGATAAGGATTCGCCTATATAACTTTGTTCGTTTTGAACCGATTTGGTTCAAATTTTGTCAGCATGTGCCTCCTGGACCCTCTCACCTATATCCCGGTGGAAATCTCTGGAGAATTTGTTTAACAGGTTTTGTTAACTACTTTACAGAATTCTAAGTGATCACAAGTCCCGGGAAAAACCAAACCCGGCATTTCAATGATGGCATTTCAATGATGAATACGACCCCTGGAAGGCCGGAGCGCGTCGAAAGCGTCGCGCGACTGTTTGCGCGGCCAAAGACAGATGAAGGCCCAAACACCGATCTGTTCAATTCTTCTCTGTCTTGAATGATTTCATTACAGAATTTCACCTCGATGACATTCATGGTAGCATTTTTAGTGAGAAAATGCTCTTCCAAAAATGAATGGCTTCGCCGCTCGCGGCCTGCTGCAGTCGAGCGCGACTCAGCCGCCCGCAGATGACCAAGGGATATGAAGTCTACTACGTTAAAGATAGTCTAGAACAAGAGACTGACCGAAAAAATCGCTTTCCACGGTTTTTTTTTCATTTCTGCGCGGGCTCGGTTTGGTGGGTATTATACTAGGGCACGCCGAATATTAGAATATTTCGAATGATTAAAATCCCCTCCCACAATATCAGTATGTATTCAAACCGTTCTTGTTTCCAATAATTACTTCAGGGGGATGGCCCCCTTAATTGATGAGAAAACAGACCTATACCTTTTCATAAAACTGAAACTATCGGTCACTCCAAATTTATTCGAATAATTGTTAATTTCAACTGTATGAGTGGCCAGAAATCTTCTCTGTTACTAATTGTAGGAGCGTTCACCTTAGACTGACTAAAGGAAACAAGGAAAGCTTGTTATGCGTTGGCGCGAACTCGGTATCGTCATTCTCTAGATGGAAGGAAGCCGCGACGTTGCTTGGCGGCAAAAATCGCGGGGACAGGAGCTCTCTACACACTGAGGGGGAGGTTGTCCCACTCTAAGCGGCTCTAATTCCACTTGGGACCACTTCGCTCGCGTAGAGTGGCGTTTTAAACTGCAAAAACGGGACAGCTCCTCCCTCGGTGTGTAGAGAGCCCCTGACCCAAATTACGCTCGGGAAAACGAAGGGAAGATGGTTATTGATCGAATGACTTCGCGCCCGATTGCTGAGCGCGGTTTCCTATCTGCTAGATAGAGACGATACACGCACTGTCGTTCTCGGAAACGAATTCCGGTCCGCATTTGCGGACCACGGTTATCGCATCAATCAATAGGAGGATAATTGTGATGGGACCACTTGGTCCCAGCACGATTCACCTTTCTCCCGGCACGATTATCATCTTGTCGCGTAATGCAACAGCCGTAGTCAATTGAGGACAGGAATTCGGCTCCGAAAATATGTTGTAACATATGCGTACCAAGTCTGCAACAACAAGGAGTGCAAAGCTTCAGTACAATCCGTGGCGACTATACGTGCTTTAAAATCAAAAAAGGGTATTACATTTGTGTTCAACACTTTGAAAAACCCATTTGGACAAGGTTCCAGCCAGATCCTAAATGCGGCTTGCTAAGTGTATCGGTACCGTGTCGAGCCCTAATCATTCGAAAAACTTGTAACTTACTTGATAATCGTATTCAGAACCTCACAACGTAGCTTGCGTACTAAGTTTTTCCGAGCGTTGGAATCCGAAAGGTAAACTAGAGCACAACATCTTTATTCTTGCCGTCCAACTTCGTAACGCTTTAACAGGAACGATGCCCATTTCTTCATCCCTCAAAACAACACCAAGCTTTCTTCGGAAGAATTATTTTTCTAAAGTTGTCCTACCGTGTGTTCATAGTAACTGTACAAATCTGTATCTGAGGTGAAACGAGATTCTCTCACAGCGAGCTCACTATTGCCGATCTCAGAAAGAAATTAACTGAATTTAGGAGAAGCTTCTGTTTTCCCTACATTTTCATCAGAACCAACTATGTACCCTCTATAAAACGCCGTAATTCACATCACGCGAGCGGTGCGCGCGACGCCTGGGCCTCCGTCTGCCCTCCGTTCTTTCACTGTCTCTAACCTCCGCTCCACACCAGCACGCGTAGGAACTATAAGAATTTTTCCGTTTTAGAGCCTGTACATGTCTTCTCCTTCTAAAAATGCCCTACCAAGTTGGATGCGGTCATAGCCGGTCCGGAAAATCTAATTTGAAAACTTTTCTATTATTTGCTACACACTCATTGCTAAAAATTTCCGCATAATTGTGTCTTCACTCAGGTACTGTGTGTTATTAGCCAGAACATTTGTCATTGTTTTCATATTCTTTGGAAGCAATCTTCAGGCATTATCTGAATCGGGTATACTACGGGCCAAAGTCCGTGTTGGGTCCACATGTATTTATTTCGTATATTGGATGTGGGACCCAAATTGCTTTAAATCCGAAGTTGGTTTGTCAAAGTTTACATACATAGATGAGGGAGCAGGGATAGGGGCTTTCTACACACAAAGGGAGAAGTTGTCCTGTTTTTTTTTCAGTTCGAAACGTCCACTCAATTCAAGCGAAGTGGTTTCGAGTGGAATTAGAGTCGCGAAAGGCAAGACAACTCTTTCGGTGTGTAGAGAGCCCCTATCCCGAGGGATCACACTGTTCGCTGAAACCCTTGAAGCAGCACTTGCTAGTGTGGAAAGCTGAGGACTCTGAAGGCCCACCGAAAAAGCGGAGTAGGAGGAATTGACTGTCGCGAAGTCTTCAGGAACAGTCAGCTTTGTGTTCTCCTGGTTTTCCATGAAATTCCTTTTTTTTTCTAAATGAGTGTTATTCCAACTGGTTGAATCCATAGATCTGTGAACGGATACAGGCACCAACGAGACTCGACAACTCTACAAACGAGGCTTTGAAAGAAGCTCCTCTCGACCGAAGCCATGAGAGGAATCAAAGAAAATTCCGAGTGAGCTTTCCGATGCCGAGCAAGCTCAGGTGGACGTCGTCGACGAAGCACGTATCAGCAGCAGAAGAATTGCCCCGCAGCTCGGAAGATCGCACATCTGTATCAATAGATACTTGAAAAATCCGACGCAGTGCAAGATGAATGAAGACGCTGGACGACAGAGAAAGCTTCCGAGGCGCGAGGAGATGCATATTGCTCGTGAGGCCTCGAGCAGTATGTAGTCCGCGAACGACATCCGAGGAAATCTGGATCTTCTCTCGAAATGTACAGTACTTTGGTCTCTCCGCAGCTGCCTGCACATCATCCGTGAGGGTATGAGACGTGCACACCACCTAACCCCGCTTCACAAGTCGGCGAGAATGCGTTCTGCTCGTACCACCATGGCTACAAAATGGAAAGAGGTAGGGTGCCACAGCCTTTGTCAAGAAGTTTGAAAAGTTACTACTTCTGTATCCTAGGTCGTATTTTTTGACGATAAAACAAATGGAATCAGGATGGCCCAGATGGTGGCACCCACTACTGGATTGACTTGCGGAAAGACAAATGGTTAATCTCAAAGCGCAATATTGGGAGGCGGAAATCTGATTGTCTGGGCTGCTTTCTCTGGTCACGGACGAGATGCACTTATCTTAGTTCCATGCAGGATGAACCTTCTAAACTACTAGAAGGTGCTACGTGACCATCTACTGCCATATCTCGGAAAACGTCGACGACTAGATTTGTTTTTCAACATGACAACGCGTCGATCAGCGCGTCGCAGTCAACTTCTGCATGGCTAGAGGCGCACAACGCCACCGCTCTGGATTGGCTCGCAAGTTCACCCGATCCTAATCCGATGGAGAACTTGTGGGTGAGCCTTGTACGGAAGGTGTATAAGAATGGATTTCTGATCTGAAGCTTACCATTCTAAATGCACGGGCAAGTGTATACCAAGTCGAGGTCATCCTCAAATTCGGTGTCGCGATGAAATGGCGGAGAAGGGAAAAACTGCTGAAGCATTACAAAAGAAAAGTACAGCAAGGCCGCAAGACAGGATTTGAACGTGAATTAATCACGCAATAAAATTGTGAGCAATAACTTTTTGTTACAGCTGTTTCTCTATTGCCTACTATTATTTTTGCCAAAACCAGACTGAGCGTATAACAAGGTTGCAATCCTTTCAGCAATGACCTGACCCAGATCAGCAACTCAAAACAGCTATTCCGACTAGCTAAAGAACTTCAAGACGCTTTTCGGGCTGCCAACCTATCGTGACCATAAGCGCAGGCTTGTAAAGTCCACTTGTTCGATTTAGTCTATGGAATGGACGAGGCTGCGACGATAGATCGCCGCGCACGATCGAAGCCGCGTTGGCCGGCGATACCGCCAAAGCCGCACAGCTGGCCGCAATTATCGCGCTTGATTCATTCACTATGTTATATTTGATACAGAGACCCTATGCGCCACCTTGTTTTGTCGATTACGTCGACTTCTTTACTGACTTAACTGTTGTCTAAGGTAATAGGGCTTTCCTCATTTGCGGGCAACTTGTCAATGAAATTAATGGTGAAAAGTGCCCCCAATAATTACACCACAATTATTTGTCTTAGATGTTGTTACATTTCGAGATATGGATTTTTCAATGCACAAATAGCGAGAAGTGCAATATCTACGTCGTGCTACTTTTAGCTCGTCGACGGCACCACCTTTCTCTTTTTAGTTGAAACGTACCCTCGTTTCGAACGTGCAGCTGTTGGCAGACTGTGATGTTGATTCTCAGGAATCCATCCAAAAAGTTGTGATGGAATCGTTTCTCCCGGAAGTTTGGTCCCGAAATCGATTGCTGAATAGTAGTTGCTTGGAGGAGAAAAACATCGTTCAACCATAGCCATTAATGATGAATCCTAAAGAACTCGCTTAATGCGGTCCCTCGAGAAAAACGCGACATGCATATTCCATTAAAGAACGCGAAGTGGTTACAAATGATCTGAAAGAAGGTTTGAAACGAACCTCCACCCCCAGCCACGAGTCCACCACGTTCCGGCTAATGCGAACAATGGAAGTTGCCTAATCCACCCTAATGCATCTTTAGCTCGGAAGAAATACTCCTAGAGCGGTGGATGAATTATGGCCTTGAGGGAACATCATACCCCCATTTTTCAAAATAGTGTGACACACCAACAGGGGAAAAGCATTCAAGCAGCTCAACTTTCACCATTTCTTTGTACCCATTTTTTAAAGCTTTATATCCAAAAATCATGAAAAGTATTATTGATTGATTGATTGACTGATTGATTTATTACACGGTAGAACCGTGTCAGAGACAACAACAGAAATAAATACCCAAACGGCAATTAAGAGACTAAAAGCACTAAAATCAGTCGAACAGCAATAATAAAGCAAATGGATCAACTGACTATTAGGCATACACTGGCATCATGAAGAAAAGAGATTTTACGAACATAACTCCAGGGACAACAGATAACACTCAAGTTTCTTTTTGAATTCACTGAGTTTCCCCACTACCAAACCTGACCGAAGTAGTTTATTGAATTTAGATCCGGCCCTATTGACAAAGAAGTGCTGTCGTACATTCTGCCTGACCCCAACGAGGCCCAGTTTCACTGGTGCTCCCCTAGTGGTTGATGATCTAAGGTTGAACAGCCGGCTAGCCTTGAAACCAGCACTCCCATGAATGATCTTATACATCATTATCATATCGAACCTTCTTCTCCTGTGCTCTAGAGTGGTTAGGCCCAATTTAGCGTTCCTGGTGACATGACACACGTTACCGTTCGTCTGAAACCACGATGTCCTGAAGAAAACTCTACGTGTAAAAGTATTCTGGACTTTCTCAAGCTCGTCGATGGATTCTTTTTTGTATGGATTAAAAACTACCGAACCATACTCCATAAGTGGACGTACGTACGTTTCATACACCTCGGTCAACACGTTTGCATTAGTAATTGATAGTGCTCGAAACGCGCTGTGCATCATCCTATTAGCCGTGGACGCGACCTGGAGGCAGTGATCATCGAAATTAAGATCGTCCTTGATGAGAAAACCGAGGTCCTTAATCTCGCTAACCTCGCTCAACTGCAAACCGTCGATATTATAGAAGCCACTAACTCGCCTCTTACCAAGCTTCGTCTTTTTATTCTTTTCGCTGGAAAGCGGCAATTTCCATTCATTGACCATTTGGCTACATCATTAAGAGCTTTATTAACTTATTAGCTTTATTATATTATCTTATATACAGTCGACACTGAAAGGAGAGCCTGTTGTGGGTTCATTTTGTTATTTCATAATATATTAATATTTGTCGATGATGGGAAAACAAACAGTGAAGCGCCTTTGACGCTCAAAGAATGAAAAAAAAAGAATAAAAAATAAATAAAGGGAACAGCATTATTATCAACACGAGCAATGGCACCATGAATTCTGCTTTTTCCTGAATAAGTTCAAACGTTTCTCAAATGTGTACCAGCCTTCACCAGGGGATTAATACTGATATATTCTAAATGAGTTTGGCAACTAGCGATCCCATCGAAGAAACGTTTTGAATATTTGTTGTGTGGTGTATTGATGTGATCATGGAATATATGGAAAAGGACACGGCCAGCCTGGGCAACGCAAACTAGCCGAAGCCATTCTGGGGCGCGCCATTTCAGGTGCGTCTTTGATCTAGTACGGACCTCTGGCGTTAGACCCAGGCCCAAGAGGCGAATAATAAATTGTAGTCCTTCTTGACGTGTGTCATTAGTTGAGCTATCCATAGTTGCAATTAAGTAACGCCAGGTAATCCATGATGGTGATCGATAGTACCCAAACGAAGATGAAGATATCTGAATAAATTCGCATGAAGGAGGTAGCCATTTTGTTATATGATAGGTAAGGAGCCAAGAAAATTTTCTGTTTTCACACGATGAACAGAACAGAATTCCGCCCTTTAAAAAAATGTGATCTTGGGCAAACTCGAATACATCAGGCAAAGATGAAGTGACCTGAACTGCAGCATCTATTGAATTACAAATAATAAATACATATAACAGGCTGAGTAAAACAGAAGATCAGAAAGAATCGCTGAGCCTAATCAGAAGCATGAGATCAGTTTTCGAGAGTCCTTTCTTGCAGCTTGATGTGTTTCTGGTATTTAGGAGATCCGTTGGTAATTTTTTAGCTAACTCCAGTAACGATAAAAAAAATTTCGCGTCGTAATACCCGTTTGCATCTAGGTCTGGAAAAATGTATATTAAAAGAAGGTCTTCTTAATGCAGCTGGCCTTAGAGTCCAGAATCTCGAACGAGTGTGTCTGGGCTCCCCCCTCAGCATTTTGAAGGCCAGGAGTGCATCTGCAGCTACTCGCCGGTACATAGGTGATCTCAGATATGCTGCCGCAAACTGGATGCACATGACATATAGTCAATCACTGGATGAGGGATCGCCGCGACGCTGCTTGGCGGGAAAATTTGCGCGCCGGAAAACGAAGGGAGAGTGGCTATTGATCGAACGATTTCGCGTCCAACTGCTGAATGCGGCTATCTCTCTGCGAGACACCAACGATATATGCTACATGCACCCATGTTGCGTCAGCAGATTGTGCACAGACAATGTGGAACCAAAACCGACATACCGATTTGTGGCGAATGTGCATTCACTTTACTATAAAACCTATGCAGGCCCTTTTCACTAGTTCCAGTTTTTCGATTTTTAAAAAGTAAGTGACTGTTCCTGGACTCCAAACTCCTAGAGGCTGCAAATTCGAGTGAGGATCTCGACTCGGCTCCTAATGGTAAAAGTTCTTAGCGTATGAAGACAGTCTGAATTTCAAAAAAAATCCGCTATCAAAGACAGCGTACGCGCTAAAACCTTATACAATTTTTTTCACTGTTCAGATCAGGCTGTGACATACTCAGGCAATCGCGGGGGTCGGTGGCCGGTTAAAACGCCCCTTTCCCGAACAAATTGATCGGATCTGGCTGATCGGCGGAGGTTTCGGCATGACTCATAACTGCCGATGTTTTCGTGGTTATGTCTCATATCTGGCGGGGTTTTCGGGGCAACATGTTGCAGTGTCCGCACTGTTTTTCTCTAACACTCTCTCGTGTAGAGCGCGGAAATGGCAGCCCACAATGTATGCGCCGCACTGAAGTTTGACGTGTTTGTGCTTATTATGGTTGATAGTACTCGGAAGGAAATCTGGCGGGCGTCGGTGGCAGGTTGAGTCGCCGATCCTGCCTCTCAACCTGCCGCGGACGCGCGCGAGTGCAGGAATGGTAGGTGGTTGTCGGTGGGAGGTGATCAGGGGATACTTTCGGGGTCAACGCGTGTGTGTGACGTCACACTAAGTCGTCGGTGGCGGGTGATTAGGCAGAGCTTTCGGTGTGAACGGATCAACTGTGATGTGGCATTGTGGGGTCGGTGGGAGGCTGATACGCGGAGTTTTCGGCATGATTGGCGGAGTTTTCGGGCCTTGCCCGCCCCTTTTTTCGCTTCGAGCGGCAGCACGCTACCTGTTCAACTCCTCTCAACCGGCCACCGACCTCCGCGAGTATGTGAGTATATATAGCAAATAGGCTATCGTTGGTGTCTCACAGGGAGATAGCCGCGCGCAGCTGTTGAACCAGAAATTGTTCGATCAATAGCCACTCTCCCTTCGTTTTCCCGCGCGCAATTTCTCCCGCCAAGCGGCGTCGCGGCGATGCCTCATCCAGTGATTGACGATACATGCGTAAAGTAGTAACACTTCGGAGGAAATCTGGTTCGAAATTCCATGAGCTTTCAACTTTCTTTTACGCCTATCTTGGTGGATTATGTGTAATACACAAACGTCGTTAACTTTCATATATAAAATGGTTAATCACCTTTAACTAGTTAGGCTAATTATTTCTTATTGCCTCTCTATCGCCAGAAACTCTTTAAAAATATGAGCCTGCAATAGACACGTTTGAATGCTTGGATCTCTCGGAATAAAGAATTATCATTTTTGAATGGCCTAAAATCGTCATCGCGCTTCCGTTTCGCGTGCTGACTGATCAACCGGGAAAACACCTTCTTAGACCACAGAGCAGTTTTCACGCAGTTATTGTAATATGAATACGTAACATTGAGGTTTTAAGCTTTTCCAACAATCTCCACTTGGTTCAAGCATAAGATTGACACGAAAAAACCGAATGTGGTTCTCTTTGCGGGCGCTGAATTCACTTGAGTCAGCCAATTGCCAGTGAACGGGCGAACTTTTGTAGTCTTTACCTGCCTATGACCAGCAATTAGCCAGAGGAGTATCCTTCCGTTGTTGTTTGGCCGCTTCAGTGTTACAGGATGAGCAATAGCTTCATGGTCCGGATCCGCCATTAAAGTTTAGCGCTTGTAAGTTGGGTAAAGGTAGGCTCCTTCCTGGGAACACGGCTGCCCCAATAAGGGCGCTGACTGGAAAGGTACCCTACCAACAATAAATTTCAATGATGAATTCGGCCCCAGGAGGGTCACTAGAAGACCCCTCGACCCACAGCCTTGTTTGCCGTTGGGCTTAGCAGAACATGTTCTCTAGTCAGGCATTTTGATTTGCCCCGCGGAGAACGGAGGCCGGGCAGAATCCATTTTGCAAAGATTTGTGATCTATGCTCATTATGCGTTTCAGAAGGTGTTGCTGTCTCTATGAGTCCTGAATTCTGAGTAGGGAAGCAATGGAGGTAGTATCATGAACCTGATAATATCGTCAATTTCTGAATGGGGGGAGGACGCCGCAACGCTGCTCGCGGGAAAAATTGCGCGAGGGAAAACGAAGGGGAAGATGGCAATTGAGCGGATGACTTTGCGCCCGATTGCTAAGCGCGACTACCTATTTGCTAGAGATGGACGATAACTCCAATACCTTCACATGGACGGCGATGGTAGCCACAAGGAATGAGTGAGGAACTGAAAATTGGTGGCAGATCCTGGCGAGTGTGGCGGTCTTCGAGCTCTTTGTTGACAATGTCGGAGTGAAATCCCGGTCGACAGTTGCTGATAACCGCTGTTCCACACATTCATTCCGGGATAACGGGTGAACGTGCTTAGAGCAAGAGATCGTAGCACGATCATTTCTGTGCTGCAACGGCGGCTGTGCTCAAATGTGGACCGAAATTATTTTTCCATGACGACGTGGCTTGCAGCGTTATATCTAGTCCATTCAGTGCTTATTTGTATTATGATAGTTCTAAAGTTATACACCAAGTGTAGGTCAGCGAACCTTATCCATCTGTGATCTTTAGATCAATTGCGTTACAAAACTTGGAAGCTCAACTCTTTCTATATGCAATAGAGTTTGCCGTTACTCGGAGAACTCGGCCTGCTTAGAACTTAGCATCGAATTGCAGAGGGGCTCCTGAGATCTAGGAATTCCTGATTGCTCTTCTTTTTCTACTTTTTACTTTCTGGGGCTGCTCAACTATATGGTAGTTTGTGAGTGGTAGATCAAAGCATCAAATCGGGTTTACTACCTTTTCATGGAGTAGTCTTCCCTTTTTTCGGCATTTTTGGAGAGTGGTGTTTTCTATAGTGTCCTCATTCCACAATTAATTGGCAGTCACTAAGTAAACTCTCATAACCTTCGGCCACCAAAATCTATAACAGTAGCAGGTACTACTAATCGAACACTGTAGGTAGAGGCCGTAGGGATCAAGCATGCTCTTACGAAAAACACAGATATGACCTGCAAAACAGACATGCGTAACAGGCGGTTCTCTACATCATAAAGTGGCTGCCACAGCCTAAGGCTCCGTCCATAGCAGACGACCAGCGGCAAAGCGTCATGGCGTCGGAGCGTCATGCGCCAGCGCTGAAACGCTGACGCATGACGCTCGACGGCTGGCGTATTCAATGTGTCCGAGGACGGCACGTGGTTAACGATGGTATCGATAATATTAGTGACAGCCGTAACGGTCACTATGCCTCCACCGTCAGCTACTGGCCGGTTGCAGTGGTCGCTGGGGAGTCAGATCAATAACAAATGCTGAGGATGCAAACCCTCAGCGTCAGTTCACGGTCACTTGGCGCTAGTGCGTCTGCTATGGACGGAGCCTAAGGATTCAAAGGGTGTCGAGATAATCACAAAATCCAGCTTGGTTTGAAAGCAGCTGAAAAACAGTTTTGGTTATGAAGCAAAAAAAGCGCTAGAAGTAGAGCTATTAAGGCCCTAAGTGGGCAATCCGTGCGCACATGCTCAACTCCGCTCACAAGAATTTAAGTGTGTCATCACAGTGTTTCGAAAAAAAGCAAGTTTCTTTCGAATTGCGATCAACTAGTGTCAGATAAGAAAAAACTTGTGCACTCGAATGGACTACCACACTTAGAGGCAGTGATCACGATGAAGAACGTTGTCGAGGGAACCTCAAAAAACAGCTTGCTTCGAAAACAGTTGAAAACTATTGAGGTTGTAGATAGAGCAAAAACATACGCTAGGACTAGAGCTGTTAGTGACCTTAAGTTGCCAATCCGTATGCACGTGCACGACTCCGCTCACCAGAATACGAGTGTGCCAGAGCGCCTAGTGAGTGCTCCTCACGTAGGGAGCCACGTTCAGCAATCGGGCGCTGAAACATTCGATCAGTATCGTCAATCACTGGATGAGAGATCGCCGCGACGCTGCTTGGCGGGAAAATTTGCGCGCGGGAAAACGAAGGAAGAGTGGCTATTGATGGAACAATTTCGCGTCCAACTGCTGAGCGCGGCCATCTCTCTTTAAGACGCCAACGGTAGCCATCCTCTCTTCGTTTTCCCCCGCGCAATTTTTCCCGCCAAGCAGCGTCGCAGCTTCGCCCATCCAGAGATTGGGAATACCAAACAAGCGCATACGACACTTGCTGTTGTCGTTCCCAGCGTCGTCATGCCGCCCTAGGCAGCTGTGACGTTCAGTTTCTCGTTTCTCTGCGCCCTCTCTTCCTTCACGCCTATCCTAGCTGTTGATTTATTTCTTCTGTCCCTCAGATTTCTCAGCTTCGTTTCCTTGAAATCAAGCTATCGTCAGCCACTGGATGAGGGATCGCCGCGACGCTGCTTGGCGGGAAAAATTGCGCGATCAATAGCCACTCTCCCATCGTTTTCCCGCGCGCAATTCTTCCCGCCAAGCTGCTTCGAGTGGATCCCTCATCCAGTGATGGACGATAATAACCTGCTTTCGTTTGAAATTTTCAGGGTTTTTTGAATTTTTTCTTTTACAGAACCTTTCGCGTCGACTTCTCAAGGTGTAGCGCGATCAATAGCCACCCTCCCTTCGTTTTCCCGCGGCAATTTTTCCCGCCAAGCAGCGTCGCGGCGATCCCTCATCCAGTGGTGGACGATACTCATGCGACTTCCATGTTTGAGCAGCTCAACAGACAGCAGTGGGAAGGGTAAACTCTCATAGTCCGATTAGTAGTTTCATCAGATTGATCCATGCATGTTTATATGATGACAGATTTAATGCTCAATGAAGTGATGTGCCCTATGCAAGATATTTGCCCTGTTGAGCATTTCTATGGCAACAGTGAGCGATGTTGTTCACAAAGAAGAACTCCAAAAAAAATCTCATTGATTTTCTTCGCTTTTGGCTTCTGTCTTAAATCGGCTACATAATTTTCAGAAAGCTGATTTTCTTTTTTCTTTAAACCAAACTAAATGAATCAGTGTTGTTTCAGGAACTCTTTGGAAAGAATTACTTTAAATAAAAGCGTCTTCAATCAGCCATTCATTTCTCTTTCAAATTTCCACCGTGGAAAACGGTTTGAACGCCTATTTTTCAGAAAAAAATATGCTATGATACATATAAATGTTTGGTATTCGAATAAATAAAAAAATATATATAAAAAATCTATAAATCGAATAAATAAAATTTCCTTTAGATTATTTAAGCCTATCTGGGCTGCCTTTGGTGCCAACAATGTATAAATCTGGGGTGGTAGTAAACTAGCCGAAACTGAGAGTTATCGTCAGTCACTGAATGAGAGATCGCCGCGACGCTGCTTGGCGGGGAAAATTGCGCGATCAATAGCCACTCTTCCTTCGTTTTCCCGCGCGCAATTTTTCCCGCCAAGCAGCTTCGCGGCCATCCCTCATCCAGTGATGGACGATACGAACCATGATCATGTCACGATAACCAAGAAGAATTGAGGTGTGAGACATCGATGTTACCCTCGAACCAACTGGGAACTGCCACTTAATCGTTCGCAAAAGTGGCTGCCACTGGTAAACGAACCCGCGAACGCCGGTTCATCAACAGCGACACATCGCTCTGCACCAAAGTGCTTTGATCTCAACGCACGAGAACTAATTCTCATCATGAACTTATGCACATGCATGTGTAAAATTCGATGAGTGCGGATCTGAACCCGTGGTCGCACTGACAAGGGCAGCGCGACATCGCACTACGCCATGCATTCACGGACTCAGAGACTTTGTAGAGGCTCGCCTAGGTTCTTGAACCCTGCTCCTCATAAATCAACAATTAACACTTTCTCAGTAGACACAGTAGCTGTGAAAATGATTAGAGCAGAAATACTAGTTTCCGATTAACTTGCAATTTCTCTTGGACAGTATATGCTTGTTCTGTGTAGAGTCACTCCTTCTCGTCTTCTCGCCTTACTTTCGTTGATTGATCCATTCAGCTGAATGTTTTACCTCTGTTTGCTTTTTCTTTATCTAGTTTTAATGAGTATCATGCGATAATGATTTTTCTCGTCGATGTTTTCAATTTAACGAGAAACGTGAACTCAGGTGAAACTGGCCGGAGAAACCTGTCACAGGAATAGCTAGGCTAAAACTTGCTGCCAGGTTGACATGAAAGTCCTTGTTTCAAAATTTCAGGTCTACTATGTTTTTCTCAATCATTGATTATGAGAACCTTACAACTCACTTTAGTGGTGGCCATTCGATATTTACTTTCTCGAGTAGCTAGAGAAAAGAGAAAACACACACATTGTCATTTCTGCCTCCGCAGTACTTCAAAGCCTGTCTGAAAAATACTTTTGAAAAAAAAACCCTTGCAGAATGAAACCTTTTCATTGAAATTGAAAAGAATTCCAAACTTTCCATGAAAACAGCTTGAAATTAAAGTACTTTCTTGTTCGGTTATTCTTTGTTATTTTAAACATTTTCTCGGATAAGTGCGAGAAATTTTCTGATATTCAATCCAGTCACATAGAGATTCGGTTTTCGGAATTAATTATTCACTAGGCAAATTTGAAGCTTCTCGATCCGAGATTTTTTCAAATACTTTTGTTGAAAAATATATTCATTCACGAGTTCTCGAAAAGTACTTCGCAAATAATTTTTTGAAATCACATGCTCGAAAAAGATAAATTTCGTACTTATCCAAAAAGACTTCGATTAATCTACTGCGAAAATTTTTAATGATTGAACCCAGTCAATGAAGCCTTTTCGAAAATTCTGAATGCTTGAACAACTTCGATTAATGCCTCACACGTTTCTCGAAGAAAAGCAGTGAATGTTTTCAGTTCCGAATTCGGGACGCTCAAATGTGCCGTTATGTTGGCCACGTATTCGAGAAACCGAATAACTGAAACATCTAATGAATCGATTACTCAAGAATCCCGAATGTATCGAATATTATAAAAACGATTAATTGAAATAACAAGATGAACTGAATAATCGAAAAAACATAAAATTAAAATCTCCGAATGAATAAAACATTCAAGTAATCAAGGTATTGGACTAATTGATCGTTCCGGTTTACATTCTAGTCGATACTGCGAAGATTGAAATGACAAGGCATAAGTTTTCTCTCTTTTTTTGAATTTTGCATAGAAAAGAAAACAAAAATAAAACCCGAAAAAACAAAAAATACATGATCACAACAAAAGTGAATAGTAAATTTCCCATGAATTTATTTGAAGGAAAAAAAACAAAAAAGATCTGAAATTTGGAGTTAGAGACTTCAACATCAAATTTCTGAGCGTTCTGGTCTAGTTAATCCACTGACAGGTTTTTCGGTCACAATAACCTCAATTTGTAGTCCTCGTAAAATCGAAGAACACAAGAAAATCGAGCACGCAAAATGCTCAGCAAAGAAAATGAATTAGAGGGAAGCAGTCAGCTGAACGAGGGAAGCAATAATTGGCTATTGATCGCGTTATCACTGCGCATGACGAACGGTGCGCCAGCCGTTGGGGGGACTGGCGTATATTTACACAGTTCTTGGCCCAATCCCGGCGCCAGTGATGATGGGTGAGAAACCCGGAGTTGGCGGGTTACGCTAAAAAGTCCTCTCGAGGACTTTTTGGCCTAACTCGCCATCGCCGTCAAACGCACTCCTCAACATGCCCAGTGTCTCATCATTGACATGTGAAAGGCGCCGATTAATGAGCGAACATCAATGTTCGCGATCGTGAGATTTCAAGGGGGTAACAAGGAAGTTAAGAGGCAGTAACTGAACTTTCACTCCAAGATTTTTATAGTAATTTATTTTGGCTCTGGTATTAGTACGCCGATTTCAGTCAAGACTGATAGCCTCATAGTTAACATCGATGTTAAAAGCTCTGGTTAACATCGTAGTTTGGCAAAATTACTACCACCCCTGGGGAAAGGTTATCATATTTGAGGAGAGAGTGGAGTTTTAAGTTTGAATGAAGGCGAAACGACTAATTATTCGAAAATTTTTCGAATGATTCCAAATGATTGATAATTGCGTATCTCTAAGTGGACAATATCCTGCTCTTTCACAAATTCTGAAAATCAGTCGCCTGACGGTAAACAAGGTCAGTTTTATTACATAGTAACCCGGAGAGAATTTCATTCTTTCGATTCCCCGGAATTTTTGGTTACCATAGCTTAATACTTACTATTCCACAATGACTTTTCACGTTTCTCATTCAGGAAGAATTGACCGCTCCACGGGGATGGTGTGCCCATGATCCGTTTCTTGGTCCGAGTGACGACTCCTTAGCTTATCATCCAAGGGCGTATAAAAAAACTTCGTGAAGTGATGCTGAAGCCGGAGTTCCAGGAAGACTTGACAAAAGTCAGTTCACATGGAGAAACATCAAGCTGTGAAAAAGAGTGCTTTGGACAAAATTTATTGTCGCAAGTAAAGTTTCGTGAGTTTCGAGCATACAGGTCTCACACGTGATTTCGTTAGCTCCATAACCACTAGTCATATAAACGATTTTAGACGTACCGCAACGTATCCGCTGTGCGTGAAGGTGGCCTCACTGGACGTTAACACGCTGAGGCTAGCTGAAATAAGCGGGGAGAGAAGGATGCTCAAGACAACTCAGGTGCAGAGTATTTCTCAACAATGTGGACGCTGCACCTAAAGTTCTGGTCTGAACATAAATAGAGAGATTTTGTTCGAAAGAAGTAATAAATACTCGTGAACTGCTATTAGATGGCAACACCGAGGTAGGTCCATTATCACAGGAGATTTCAGACGCACTAACTGCTGGAGGGGCGATTGAAATTTAACTGTAAAAGCGAGTACCTTTATTTGTAAAGCCAGCTCAGAAACCTTTTCTACTAATGTTTTCCAACATTCCAGGCTTTACGCTGATACTCGACTGAGGCGCAAAAAAATTGCATGGATGCAATTTTGCCAAATGTTCGGATGTTAAATGTTATGTTAATCTCCGGAGCTTAAATAATATTCCTGAAATCATGCGTACGTTTAAGCCGCCACACGATCTCGCGATCCGACATCGTCACATCGAAGACCCTGACATCCTCCAGCTGCTTCTTCAACTCATTACAGTAGTTTATAACAGCAACATAGTAGCCAGAAAAATTGTGTTGTGAGTCACCTTAGAATCAGCGTAGTTTCCACTCTGCAATGGAAACGCTGTCATGATAGCTCCACGAACACATGACGGGAGTTCAAAGCGCTTACCTATCCCAACGGATACGTAAGCTCACTTAAGGAACGAACGGTAAGCCTAGTAAGGAAAAATTCTGAACGGCCAGAATGATTACAAGAGATTAGGAGTACATATAAGGTTGAAACTTGCTTACTCAGAGGATCGCGGGGTCGCAATGGAGCACAATAGGCTTTCACCTCGACGAGGATAGCGAGGGCAGCACGAGGGGAAGAGCTGCTGCTCGAGCAGCACGTGCTGCCTCTGTGCTGCTCTTAGCAGCACGTGCTGCCATCGTCCTCCTTTCGTCGCCTCAGCTGCTGCTCTCCGTTTTGACCAGCCCAGCGTGGTAACTTTGCTCAAAGTGGTTCATTTGGGCAGCTACAAGGACATTCATAATCAGTTTGGAGAGTGATTTCTTTTGAGCATGTACACTTAGATATCGGATATCTGTATACAAGGTGCACACCCACGCCGCTTCGCGGCGTACTTATGGGCGTGCTTTAAGATCTATGGATTATTTGAATTACAGAGCAGTGCCTCGCTGCGCTAAACAGCCTTGAAGGCAGAGTGCAACATCAGGAGTAAAATTTGATATTATAGCCCGTCCACCGTGGAAAACAACCCTGCCAATCGCAAGATCTCAATTCGCTGTAATAAGTGAGAAACTTCAAGGAAAAAGTCGCTTCCGCCCCAAAAGCCTAACTGCATCGCCCGGAAAGGGAGCCAAGAGCTCTGCTATTGTACATTTGCTTTTGAGCATCGCCAAACAAACTAATATTTCCGTTTGCAAAAATTTGGGTTACCTTTTCGGGGTCTAAACGCTTGATTATGCTTTTAGGGTGTTGTGAGCGGGGTCGACTTTTTCCGTGTATTTGATCGAAACTTATTTGATCGAAATGAGTTCTCGAGCTTGACAGGGTTGCTATACACGGTGGGCGGACTATATTATCGAATTTTACCTCTGAGGTACAGTTCCGCACAATTTTTCGCAGAAAAAGCATTTTGCGGCGTTTTTTTGCGCTCACAAAGCGCTGCATCGCTATAACTTGCTTCAAAGTGGTCCGATTTCAATTTCGAAGTGAATTCTAAATTGCTTTCATTGAGTCCTATACGATAGTATTAAAAACAATAGATTGAACTCAAGAAATACATCGAAAAATGCATATTTGCATCAAAAACCCCTCGCTATGAATTGGTCAGATGATCCTGATAGCAGAAATCTTTCATTTTCTGATCTGTGGTCGACATGAATTTCTGAAGGAAATACACCTTTTTCCACAGGATACCGGAGTCGCAATGGCTCTACATTTGCCTCACTGAGAGGAACACGAAAACTACCTCAAAATTTCATTTCGTCAATTTTGAAGCGAGATATGGCGATAAGGCGCTTTCTCTGAGAAATATTGCCGTGACTCTTCCGCTGCTGCCCAACGACTCCTTCGCGATCCCGGACCATCCCGCGACTCCCAAGCGACCCTGGACTCTTCCGCGGCTTTGCCGCGACTTCCCCGTGGATCACGCTTCCGCTACTCTACTGGAACTCTCCGGGAACTCTTCCGTGACACTACCGCGATTCAGTCAATAAAGAATCGTCCGCGGTTCTGCCTCTCATCTCCCCCGCAACTCCTCCGGCAGGCGTCAAACGGAGGAGTTGCGGGGAAGTCGCGGCAATATATTTAAGAGTTGTATGAGCAAAAAACATCACAAAAAGCTTTTTTTGCGATAAAAAAAAACTTGCGCACTCCTGTATGTTTTCAAGGAAATCAGTTACACTGTTCTCAATCGAACTTACACAGGGTACTTATGCATTGCTCTGCATAACCCTTCACAGTCCGACACAGATTTTAAAGAAGAGAATCTGCGGAGAATGTTATGTCACACTTCTCCATTGTTTGGTGATTCTTTCGGGGTACATTGATGTCCTGCTCAGTTCTTGAGCTCATCCCAGAAAGATGTCTCTCTAGAAAGTGATTATGAATGAACATTTGAAGGAGTAGGCACAAGTGAGCAGTAGAACAGTACTCAGAACTGATGGTTCTCTTGTTTTCCCATGGACACGAAGCGAGGTCAATGACCACCGCCAGCAGGTATGTAGGCCCACCAGGTTGTGAAATATGTTTTGCAAAGAGGCCACCCAAAATACGCAACCTTCGGAGAAAACTCGTTCGAAAATCCCGTAGCATTCAGCTTTCTTTAAATACGTCTATTCGGTGTGTATCGTGTAATACACCAATGTCGAAAATTTGAACGTGAATTGGTTTAGCCCCTTAACTTTTTAGGTTCCGCATTTCTTTTCGCCTCTCTGTTGTCAAAAATTCTCTTAAACAAGAAGCTCTAAATACAGAGGTTTGAAGGAGGATCTCTCGGAATAAAGAAAATAGACTTTTGGAGTTTCGCGGCCTGTCGGAACCTGTCGTGGCGCTTCTGTTCCTCATGTAAGATGGCGCCTTTTCAGACCATGGAGCAGTTTTGACGAGCTTATAGCATTATAAATGCGCTACATTGAGGTCTCAAGTTTCGCTCTCTCCACTTGGTTCAAACATTGGAGTGAGAAGAAAGCCCCAAATGCAGATTTCCGCCTTAAAAAACAGGAAGCTGCCTTTAAAGGCACAGAACACCCAGAAGATGATTTTTTTAGTTTTTATGCTGATCTTAAGGGGGGTCACACTCTGATCACAGTGGTATCTCTTTTTTTTTTCGTCCAAGACCCCCTATGAGCAGAGTTATGGCTTATTAAAGATGCCTATAATTAAAGGGTGAAAAATTAGCGGATGAGGTGTCTCTTCTCTTCATTTGCAATCGTTGCACGAGAGCGAGCCAGGATAAGGAGACAGTCTGGCTATGGTCTGAAGAACGACGACTTGTTGAGAATTCAGTCATTCATCTAGCCGCTACAGAGTTTGGAAATCTGGTGAGGGGTGTGGCCCGTGGTGGTGAGCGAAGGAGGTCGGGCCTGAGGTGGTCGCCTATATCTCGCTTACTCGGAGGAATTGAGATCTCGCACTTGGCACGTCTTATAAAAGAGGGGTCTACTAGACGATCAAATAAAAATCACCAAATTTATATCTGAGGGTGTAGTGTGACTTCAAGGTACACAACCGCTTGTTTGGTGGGGGTGTGAAGTAGGTTAAGTGTTCTCACCGCGTTTTCTGAGACGACGCATTACGAATTATCCATGTCGAATTCGTATGGAGTGTATTGTCGCATATGAGAAAGCTTGCCAGAAGCCTGTATGGAGGGAAAGCAAACCACAGATGAAGTCGAGTATCTTGCAGCCATCTTCCAGAAAAGACACAGAACGGATATCAAGTTGGGGAATAGTTATGTAAGCAAAGAAAGTGTGAGGACTGCTTCATAAGTATCGTACGCGTATGTAGATTTCGGAGGATTCGTGCCTACTCCTACTCGCTAAACTTTAACCACCAATACTCTGCTCGAAATCTATTCTAGGATCCACCAAAAACGTCCTTTTTCATGAGACAGTATGCCATCGCAAGGAATTAGGGCGCAACTGCCTTTTTAATCGGTAAGCAGATCATTAAATGATTGGAGGTGCACCGCTATATTTTTCCATGCCTCAATATTCCGCTGTTTTTGATAATAGAAATCCTGAACTCTATAGAAGTACCCCAAAGATTAGGTTGTTCACATTAGACTAAAAATAGAGAGCATATAAGTCATTAAATCTGTAGTAAACTAGGAAATCTGTATATTGCCAAACATGTTTTGGTGATTTTTAATCATTTCCATCGAAATCCAGGAAGAATGCACTCAAGTGAGCTTTCGGATCGAATAAGCAGGGTGGGGCGCCGCGACATGCGCTTGGCGAGAGGCGGACACGGGGAGTTTTTGGCTCGGTCTGAGTCTGGGGTCTTGCCCGTACACTTTTCAGTTCCAAGCATGAGCGATTTACCTGTTCACCTGCGCGGCCACCTCAAAGGTGGTAAATTTATTCAAAATTCACATTTTTGTTGCATCAGGTCTTCCAAAAAAAATCTGGTACTTTATTGATGATCAAATCGAACGCCGTCTAGAAAAAAAGGATTTTCGTTAGGTTTGAGATGGTACACTCGAATGAGATAGCTCCTTGCGAGCAATGTGAATGGTTCAGCTCGGTTAAAGGCTGATGATTTATACTGAAAAAGATCATGAGTCGTCAATCTCATAGGATGGTAGTTGTGTGGAACCGACCGAAAATTTGATAAATGTTCAACCCTTTTGAAATAATTTATTCAAGGTGTTCCACAAGATTCGACAACAATTGGAGTTTTTTTCAAATCTTGAAGGTATGTGTCAAAACTTTGGAAAATCATGTTTTACTTCAAAATTCGTTTCCATGACTTTGAACTTTACTCGCATTTTCCAGTGAAACATATTTTTTTGATTTTGGACAAGGACCACGAGGACTTGTATTTTTCAAATGCTGAGCGGCAATGGTTTGCCGAAAATGGAACGAAATGGCCAATTCGTTTTCTTCACGAAAAACACAATGCTCACAATATTCAAAGCAGACAGTTCTCAAAATTACTTTGCATTAAATTCAACAATTTTAAACCATCCTGAGAAAGTTCATGACAATAATTTCGAAAGAAGAAAACATTTTCATTGAATCATTGCTTTTTCGGAAGGAAAAAATCACCATTTATAGAAAGATTGCCGAATGATGGATACTCTGATATTTGCAATTCCGTTCGCCCTAGTCATTCCTCTAACCAGTGCGAATTTCAGTGAATTAAGAATATTTTGAGGGAATTTTGATCTCTGGAATATGTGGGTCAAACTTTTTGCCCGAAGAAAGCCATGATTCGTCTTTAAAATCGAGAAAAACAGAATATTGCGCCTAATTCCCATCTTTACGGTCACAAAACCGAGTGAAAATAGATTCTTGTTTAGGGATAGAGAATATCTCTGTTGAGGAATGTTTTTGGGACACTCACATTCACTACTGACCGAGGCCTGTGTTGAACGGCCCTCGCAAACTCGTGCCAGATACGAGGCAGTCTTACATGGGCATGAGACAGTCGGCAATGCGAGCATCATTTCCTCTATCGGTGGCGAAGATCAAAGGAGATAATCAAGGATGAAACACCCGTCAGGGATATCAATAAGCCTCACTGGGGTCTTTATCTTTGATGGGTCGCTGCAGCGCTGCTGCTGAAAGCGACATATCACCTGCGAAATAAAAATTGTAGGAAAAAAGAAAAGATCATAAATGAGGAGCAGCAGTTGGGGCGAGAATAAATAGCAGCAGTTGGGGCCACATTGAGGAGCAGCAGTTGGGGCGATGACTGGAGCATTTGGGGCAACTGTAGCAGCAGGTGGGGCAACCATACGAGCAGCAGTTGGGGCAGTGAGTGGAGCAAGAGGACACAACGTGCTGCCCTGGGCAGCAGGCGGGGAGCGAAAGGGGCTTACACCTCGACGAGTTAATGCGTTAGTAATACCCTCGTGCTGCCTTACTAAACCGCGAGTATCTGAGTATTTACATCTTCATTCGCACTGTTCTCTTTCCCTGATTGAAATCTAACTCATTCTATCCATACAGCCAGTATCTGAATGAAGCTGAAGTGTTAGAGACGATTAACTTATATCTAAGGAGGGATGCACGACTGCTGGATTCAGGGCATGCTAGTGAGGCATACAACAGCAGCCTGATCCTTGTTGGTACTTACTTGACGTCAAGCCGTCAATATAGGGAAAGAATACTCCCTATGTTCAGGTTTTAGGGATCGAAGAATTTTGGAAGCAAGGCTGCAGCAGCGGCATACGGAAGAACACCTATCAAGGTCAATTGTCTAACTGCCGCATATTTAGGGTGTTCTGCTACTTGCCCCATCGACCAGTTGTCCATCCCTTGGAAGAGTTGATTTGTTCTGTACATGATCACCTTGGGAATCAGCGCAACTTCATGATATAAAGGGTGGTCCACGAGACATCGGCTGCTCTTCTTCACTTTTGCTCTCTGATTTTCTACTGCGCGTTGTCCGTGGTGGATTCCCTTACCAACTCCATCGTCCTAAAGTCTGTGACAGCAAATGCTCTGACGAACCGAGGATAGATTTATGCATGACTCGCAAAAACACAGATGTGTAAAAATTTTTGGACAAAGGTAAGATGCGACCCAGCACTAAACGAACGAGAAAATATTCGAAAAACCTTCCGAAATTTTCGTCCGTGTACAACTGCATATAAAACATTCTCACATTAAGGACTTGTTAGAGACATAAGCGAAATTCAAAAACTGGGCATGGAATGGCTCGAAGCTCAAACAAAAGATCACAGTGAATATGGAATGTGCAAATAGTATAAGGCCATATACGGCGAAGGCACCGACACTATTCATGACCCAAAGAGTAATCTCGTAAGAACTGATGAACTCATAAATGTCCTTGACACTGAGTTCGTCAAATGTCAATCTAAGGTTCTACAAACACACAATGAAGAGAATTATAATCTCGGCATCGAACCCTTGATGATAGCCTCAATTCTAAAACCCAAGAAATCTTTCATTGACCGCTGCTAAAACGGCGGATTCTAACCGAATAGAGACCAGTGTCTTTCCTTCGAGGGCTAACGCAAGTTGAAACGGTGGCAATAATACATGACCACCTTGGGATTTAGCACTACTCCATGAAATAAAGGGTGGTCCACGAGACATCGGCTGCTCTTCTTCACTTTTGCTCTCTGATTTTCAACTGCGCGTTGTCCGTGGTGGATTCCCTTTCCAACTCCATCGTCCTAAAGTCTGTGACAGCAAATGCTCTGACGAACTGAGGATAGATTTATGCACGACCTGCAAAAACACCAAGCTGTGTGAAAATTTCTGGACAAAGGTAAAATGCGACCCAGCACTAAACGAACGAAAAAATATTCGAAAAATCTTTCAAAATTTTCGTTCGTGTACAACTGCATATACTGTGCTTATCTCGGTCAAATTCCGGTCCGCAATTGCGTCTCGACACGCTTTGCGGCCGCACGCTTCCGAGTCGGAAGAGTTTCCAGCGCCGCAGCTGCCGATCTGTTGACTCGTGGGTTTTATAAGCTCGAAACTAAACAAAATTGAAGAAAACTGTATAAAAAACCCATATCGTGTCGGCTTCGGAGCTGGAAGCTCGATTGACTCGAGCGCGTGCGGCCGCAAAGCGTGTCGAGACGCAATTGCGGACCGGAATTTGACCCAGATAAGCACAGTAATACTTTCTCACATTAAGGACTTGTTACAGACATAAGCGAAACCATGGAATGGCTCGAAGCTCAAACAAAAGATCACAGTGAATATGGAATGTGCAAATAGTATAAGGCCAAATACGGCGAAGGCATCGACACTATTCATGACCCAAAGAGTATTCCCGGAAGAACTGATGAACTCATGAATGTCTTTGACACTGAGTTTGTCAAACATCAATCTAAGATTCTACAAACACACAGTGAAGAGAATTATAAACACGGCATCGAACCCTTGATGATAGCCTCAATTCTAAAACCCGTGAAATCTTTCAGTGACCGCTGCTAAAACGGCGGATTCTAACCGAATAGAGACCAGTGTCTTTCCTTCGAGGGCTAACGCAAGTTGAAACGGTGGCAATAATACATGACCACCTTGGGATTTAGCACTACTTCATGAAATAAAGGGTGGTCCACGAGACATCGGCTGCTCTTCTTCACTTTTGCTCTCTGATTTTCAACTGCGCGTTGTATGTGGTGGATTCCCTTTCCAACTCCATCGTCCTAAAGTCTGTGACAGCAAATGCTCTGACGAACTGAGGATAGATTTATGCACGACCTGCAAAAACACCAAGCTGTGTAAAAATTTCTGGACAAAGGTAAAATGCGACCCAGCACTAAACGAACGAAAAAATATTCGAAAAATCTTTCAAAATTTTCGTTCGTGTACAACTGCATATACTGTGCTTATCTGGGTCAAATTCCGGTCCGCAATTGCGTCTCGACACGCATTGCGGCCGCACGCTTCCGAGTCGGAAGAGTTTCCAGCGCCGCAGCTGCCGATCTGTTGACTCGTGGGTTTATAAGCTCGAAACTAAACAAAATTGAAGAAAACTGTATAAAAACCCATATCGTGTCGGCTTCGAGCTGGAAGCTCGATTGACTCGAGCGCGTGCGGCCGCAAAGCGTGTCGAGACGCAATTGCGGACCGGAATTTGGACCCAGATAAGCACAGTAATACTTTCTCACATTAAGGACTTGTTACAGACATAAGCGAAACCATGGAATGGCTCGAAGCTCAAACAAAAGATCACAGTGAATATGGAATGTGCAAAATAGTATAAGGCCAAATACGGCAGAAGAGCATCGACACTATTCATGACCCAAAGAGTATTCCCGGAAGAACTGATGAACTCATGAATGTCTTTGACACTGAGTTTGTCAAACATCAATCTAAGATTCTACAAACACACAGTGAAGAGAATTATAAACTCGGCATCGAACCCTTGATGATAGCCTCAATTCTAAAACCCAAGAAATCTTTCATTGACCGCTGCTAAAACGGCGGATTCTAAGCGAATAGAGACCAGTGTCTTTCCTTCGAGGGCTAACGCAAGTTGAAACGGTGGCAATAATACATGACCACCTTGGGATTTAGCACTACTCCATGAAATAAAGGGTGGTCCACGAGACATCGGCTGCTCTTCTTCACTTTTGCTCTCTGATTTTCAACTGCGCGTTGTCCGTGGTGAATTCCCTTTCCAACTCCATCGTCCTAAAGTCTGTGACAGCAAATGCTCTGACGAACTGAGGATAGATTTATGCACGACCTGCAAAAACACCAAGCTGTGTGAAAATTTCTGGACAAAGGTAAAATGCGACCCAGCACTAAACGAACGAAAAAATATTCGAAAAATCTTTCAAAATTTTCGTTCGTGTACAACTGCATACTTTCTCACATTAAGGACTTGTTACAGACATAAGCGAAACCATGGAATGGCTCGAAGCTCAAACAAAAGATCACAGTGAATATGGAATGTGCAAATAGTATAAGGCCAAATACGGCGAAGGCATCGACACTATTCATGACCCAAAGAGTATTCCCGGAAGAACTGATGAACTCATGAATGTCTTTGACACTGAGTTTGTCAAACATCAATCTAAGATTCTACAAACACACAGTGAAGAGAATTATAAACTCCGCATCGAACCCTTGATGATAGCCTCAATTCTAAAACCCGTGAAATCTTTCAGTGACCGCTGCTAAAACGGCGGATTCTAACCGAATAGAGACCAGTGTCTTTCCTTCGAGGGCTAACGCAAGTTGAAACGGTGGCAATAATACATGACCACCTTGGGATTTAGCACTACTTCATGAAATAAAGGGTGGTCCACGAGACATCGGCTGCTCTTCTTCACTTTTGCTCTCTGATTTTCAACTGCGCGTTGTATGTGGTGGATTCCCTTTCCAACTCCATCGTCCTGAAGTCTGTGACAGCAAATGCTCTGACGAACTGAGGATAGATTTATGCACGACCTGCAAAAACACCAAGCTGTGTAAAAATTTCTGGACAAAGGTAAAATGCGACCCAGCACTAAACGAACGAAAAAATATTCGAAAAATCTTTCAAAATTTTCGTTCGTGTACAACTGCATATACTGTGCTTATCTGGGTCAAATTCCGGTCCGCAATTGCGTCTCGACACGCATTGCGGCCGCACGCTTCCGAGTCGGAAGAGTTTCCAGCGCCGCAGCTGCCGATCTGTTGACTCGTGGGTTTTATAAGCTCGAAACTAAACAAAATTGAAGAAAACTGTATAAAAAACCCATATCGTGTCGGCTTCGGAGCTGGAAGCTCGATTGACTCGAGCGCGTGCGGCCGCAAAGCGTGTCGAGACGCAATTGCGGACCGGAATTTCACCCAGATAAGCACAGTAATACTTTCTCACATTAAGGACTTGTTACAGACATAAGCGAAACCATGGAATGGCCTGAAGCTCAAACAAAGATCACAGTGAATATGGAATGTGCAAATAGTATAAGGCCAAATACGGCGAAGGCATCGACACTATTCATGACCCAAAGAGTATTCCCGGAAGAACTGATGAACTCATGAATGTCTTTGACACTGAGTTTGTCAAACATCAATCTAAGATTCTACAAACACACAGTGAAGAAAATTATAAACTCGGCATCGAACCCTTGATGATAGCCTCAATTCTAAAACCCAAGAAATCTTTCATTGACCGCTGCTAAAACGGCGGATTCTAACCGAATAGAGACCAGTGTCTTTCCTTCGAGGGCTAACGCAAGTTGAAACGGTGGCAATAATACATGACCACCTTGGGATTTAGCACTACTCCATGAAATAAAGGGTGGTCCACGAGACATCGGCTGCTCTTCTTCACTTTTGCTCTCTGATTTTCAACTGCGCGTTGTCCGTGGTGAATTCCCTTTCCAACTCCATCGTCCTAAAGTCTGTGACAGCAAATGCTCTGACGAACTGAGGATAGATTTATGCACGACCTGCGAAAACACCAAGCTGTGTAAAAATTTCTGGACAAAGGTAAAATGCGACCCAGCACTAAACGAACGAAAAAATATTCGAAAAATCTTTCAAAATTTTCGTTCGTGTACAACTGCATATACTGTGCTTATCTGGGTCAAATTCCGGTCCGCAATGGTGCGTCTCGACACGCTTTGCGGCCGCACGCTTCGAGTCGGAAGAGTTTCCAGCGCCGCAGCTGCCGATCTGTTGACTCGTGAGTTTTATAAGCTCGAAACTAAACAAAATTGAAGAAAACTGTATAAAAACCCATATCGTGTCGGCTTCGGAGCTGGAAGCTCGATTGACTCGAGCGCGTGCGGCCGCAAAGCGTGTCGAGACGCAATTGCGGACCGGAATTTGACCCAGATAAGCACAGTAATACTTTCTCACATTAAGGACTTGTTACAGACATAAGCGAAACCATGGAATGGCTCGAAGCTCAAACAAAAGATCACAGTGAATATGGAATGTGCAAATAGTATAAGGCCAAATACGGCGAAGGCATCGACACTATTCATGACCCAAAGAGTATTCCCGGAAGAACTGATGAACTCATGAATGTCTTTGACACTGAGTTTGTCAAACATCAATCTAAGATTCTACAAACACACAGTGAAGAGAATTATAAACTCGGCATCGAACCCTTGATGATAGCCTCAATTCTAAAACCCAAGAAATCTTTCATTGACCGCTGCTAAAACGGCGGATTCTAACCGAATAGAGACCAGTGTCTTTCCTTCGAGGGCTAACGCAAGTTGAAACGGTGGCAATAATACATGACCACCTTGGGATTTAGCACTACTTCATGAAATAAAGGGTGGTCCACGAGACATCGGCTGCTCTTCTTCACTTTTGCTCTCTGATTTTCTACTGCGCGTTGTCCGTGGTGGATTCCCTTTCCAACTCCATCGTCCTAAAGTCTGTGACAGCAAATGCTCTGACGAACTGAGGATAGATTTATGCACGACCTGCAAAAACACCAAGCTGTGTAAAAATTTCTGGACAAAGGTAAAATGCGACCCAGCACTAAACGAACGAAAAAATATTCGAAAAATCTTTCAAAATTTTCGTTCGTGTACAACTGCATATACTGTGCTTATCTGGGTCAAATTCCGGTCCGCAATTGCGTCTCGACACGCTTTGCGGCCGCACGCTTCCGAGTCGGAAGAGTTTCCAGCGCCGCAGCTGCCGATCTGTTGACTCGTGAGTTTTATAAGCTCGAAACTAAACAAAATTGAAGAAAACTGTATAAAAAACCCATATCGTGTCGGCTTCGGAGCTGGAAGCTCGATTGACTCGAGCGCGTGCGGCCGCAAAGCGTGTCGAGACGCACCAGGACCGGAATTTGACCCAGATAAGCACAGTAATACTTTCTCACATTAAGGACTTGTTACAGACATAAGCGAAACCATGGAATGGCTCGAAGCTCAAACAAAAGATCACAGTGAATATGGAATGTGCAAATAGTATAAGGCCAAATACGGCGAAGGCATCGACACTATTCATGACCCAAAGAGTATTCTCGGAAGAACTGATGAACTCATGAATGTCTTTGACACTGAGTTTGTCAAACATCAATCTAGGATTCTACAAACACACAGTGAAGAGAATTATAAACTCGGCATCGAACCCTTGATGATAGCCTCAATTCTAAAACCCGTCGAATCTTTCAGTGACCGCTGCTAAAACGGCGGATTCTAACCGAATAGAGACCAGTGTCTTTTCTTCGAGGGCTAACGCAAGGTGAAACGGTGGCAATAATACCGGTTGTCAAACAACAGTGGTCTGCTCATTGGCGAATTTGGAAAGGGAAGAGAACTCCGAGTAGGCTCAGAAAAATGCCGAGAATTTGCAACTTATTTAAAGAGCCCACCACCTCGTCGATATGCCGTAAACAGTGAATGAATTGATGACTACGTTAACACCTATCTTGGAAACCTACCACGACGTCGTAAAAGCTACAGGTGCTCTAAAACGGTGCCTGCTGGACCACGGGGAAAAAATGAAAGGCCGTTCGTCAATGATGCAATAGAATTTTTCAGATTTCGAATAGTTGAATATCAAAGAGCTATCGTCAGTGTCTATCGAGTAGGAAGCCGCGCTCGGCAATTGGGCGCGAAATCAGTGGATTGATAGCCATCCTCTCTTCGTTTTCCCCCGCAATTTTTCCCGCCAATCAGCGTAGCGGCTTTCTCCCCGTCCGGTGACTGACGATATCTGCGATGTTTCCAGCTGATTTTTGAATTTTCAGAAAGAACGTAAAATCAGGAAAAAACCCATTTTCAAAAAAAAACATTGCGCTCTTGAAAGTGAACAGAAGAGTGAGGAAATGAACGCGTATGAGGTGATCGACCATCCACATGGACACCTTCGTAGATTTTATAGGTAACTTAGATTTATACACTCATTGACCTCGCCCGCTGATGGCAGAATCATGTAATTGTTGATTATGAATGCGAAAAGGCCAAATGAAGGTCTGCACAAACAACATAACTGTAGAAATTTAAAGGCAGTGTTTATGATGAAAAAGTTGTCCGCTTTTCTGGCGGAAACGTTAGCTTTGAGCCCCTCTAGAGAGTGAAAGAACGGAAGTGGGACTAAAAACAGCCAAGAAGTGGGTGGAAATGTTGTGGGCTAGCCGACCCATTGGATCACCCCCCCCACGCCAGATAACAGTTGTCCTGCATCGCTTCATCAAATGAACAGTTGCCGAATTTTTGAATATTTTTCTATCGCCAAGAATTCTAACATCCAAGCACGTGCACTGGCACATCTTATTTTAAAGGTTTCTCGGTACAAGGAACAGAAAACAAAATCTTTTGTCTCAGAATTTGAAGCGCAAAGTCGTTTTCTACGTTGGGTTTGACGCTCTGTCTGCAGTCCACCGAAACACACCAGGCAGGCGTTATTACATACTTTTGAAGTTTTTTTAGCAGTTCTTCTTCGGTATTTAAGAATTCTGTGCAGTCCTTTTCCTTTAATACTCTCCTTCGTAAATTTGCCTGCCCAAAAACATAAAAAGGTGAAATGCGGTTTTTCATCGTGAATACTGCCTTTAGACGGATGATTCGAGATTTTGCGGCAGTTTGGCGAGAAACTGCTCGAAAATTAGCATGCACCAAAGTTTTGCTTGCGGTTAAAAGTTTTCAGGTTTTGTAAAAGTTCACTAAAGGTTACAAACGCGGCTGCTGTGGCCACCATCTTAAACAATCTGTGAATTTTCACGAATATTTACTGGAAAATCCCATAGCGACTTACAGAAATTTCCTGTTCACGATATCTGGGTGAATCTCGAAACCATGGAGATTTCTAGAAAATTTGTTGGCATCGTAAGACTTAGGAGACACTTTCTGGAGGTTCCAGTCGTTTTCCCGTTATTCTATGGATCCATGGATTCTGCAGTAATATTACAAAATTAGATCAAAGGCACAGTTGGACCCAATAATCGTTTTACCTCCTTCACGAAAAGGTGTCTCACCGTTGGGACACGCATTTTAAAAATCGATTTCTCCATCACAAAGACGATTCTCTACACTTACCCATTTCCAATGTATTAACTAATCCTAGACTCAACTACGGAAGTCTTGGTCCGTCGGCAGCTCCACTATAGCAAAATGTCTTTTGTGAAAATAGCTGGGGCTCAATACGAAAAAATCGTTTCAAAACAATTTCTCGAGCATATCGTGAGTTCTTTTTTCTTTTACTGCCGTTACTTAGCTTTCTCAGCCAGATTTTAGTTGGAATCACGTTCTGATCACCTACAAACGTGCCACTAACATGGCTACACCTACCGTGACCCCGAAACAACGATTTTCTTTAATTTAAACTTTTTAATACACTATAACCAAACCTGAACCATACAAAATTTAAAAACAAACAGCAGGTTTCTGATTAGCATTCAAAGAAACTCATTCAAAGGAAGCATACACGCTCATAAACGTGGTTGGGATAACAACGTGAATCAAACCGTATGGCTTACAACATAATGCCTACGCATTTTGAAGCGTCGAAAAATACCCACAATACCGTTACAGGAGTAGCAAGTTTGGCCCCGCCCGTATTTTCACGCCCCCTGTATTTGCCCTTTTCCTCCAACGTAGGATTGCTGGATTATATTAACCGTCAGTGACGTGTGTGGTTCACTTATTGTGCAATCAACCAACAGTACCGACGATTAAGATGACCTAGCAACCTTGCGTTGCAGGAAAAGGCCAAACACAGGGGGCGTGAAAATACGGGCGGGGCCAAACTTGCTATAGTTGACCGCAATGTTAATAGGACATGGTGCGGTTGCGGACTCGCACTAAAACTACGGTAGAATCTGGCACTTTGCCAGGTTTCGTCATCGATCGACGCCACAGCTGATATTCTCGTGAGCAGAGACGACTGTTGGCGACGATCGATGACGAAGTCTGGCAAAGTGCCAGATTCTACCGTAATTTAGTGCGAGTCCGCAACCGCACCATGTCCTTTTAACATTGCGGTCAACTGTACTACTGTAACGGCATTGTTTTTGACGCTTCAAAATGCATAGGCGTTGCGTTCTGAGCCATACGATTCTATTTCCGTAGTAATCTCAAATACGTTTACGAGCGTGTATGCTGCCTTTAAGTGAAGATCGAAGGTGCAGTGGTGGCAAAATAATATATCCGCTTGACCCTGCCGTGACTTCAAGCGTATGATCCATCACTGATCGAGAGATCGCCGCGTCGAACACAAGTGGCACGCACGCAAGCGAGGAGGTAATGATCCCATCACTACCTCCTCGCTTGCGTGCGTGCCACATGTGTTCTACGCTGCGCTCTCTCGACCAGTGATCGACGATATATTTCTCATGATAGAGAGTGTTCTGTGAGTTCTGTTATAACATTTATTTAACACATAACATAAACATGACTTACTTTACTTAACATTACTTATATATATAGGTCGCTTACACTGGTCTAAGGATAGGAACAAAACCAATGTAAACTCGTTACTCTCAACTTATTGACACCCTGATTGATTTTATAACAAGAATGACTTTCTAGTTTTTTGAAAAAATTTTTAGTGTACTTATTAATCGATTGGCTTTCGCCTGACGCGGTCATTCCGCATCTTCACCGAGGTGTGCCGTCCTAGTAGTCAGCCGTGTCCATTTTCCACGGGCTTCAGCCACAATTTGAACACATTCCATCCAGCTGACACTATTCCATTTCCTGCGAAACGAAACATCGCGCCTCAACTGTCTTTCGATGCCGAGTGACTTCAAATCCTCTTTAACCACATCCGTCCAGAACTTTCGCCTACGCCCAGGTGGCCGTTTCCAGACAGGATTTGGAGGCATTCTTAAAGCGTGTTGTACGAGACGATCCGGCGTTCTTCTTAGTATATGCCCGAGAAGTCGAAGTCGACTTTCCATTGCTGCTTGAGATGGCGTTAGGAGATGCTGGCACCTCCCTCGTGTCAAGCGTTGATGTACTGCGTCGATTTCCTTGTAAAGGTCTTCGTTATGGCATACACGCGGCAAGAAATATCCAAGCAAACGCCTAAAAAGCTTCCTCTCCGTGCAATCCAACCTTTTCCATCTGCGTCTCCGGTGCTGCCCACGTCTCCGATCCGTACATCATTATAGGGCGAATAGCGGATATCGTCCATCACTGGATGAGGGATCGCCGCGACGCTGCTTGGCGGGAAAAAATGCGCGCGGGAAAACGAAGGGAGAGTGGCTATTGATCGCGCAATTTTTCCCGCCAAGCAGCGTCGCGGTGATCCCTCATCCAGTGATCGACGATAGGTAGACGCGCAACTTGACTTCCTTCGCGATGGTGGTAGATCACAAACATTTGGTTAGAGAATTAAATGCAGACGTAGCACCTCGTTGTCGAATATCCGCTGCATAACTACCATCGTTCTTCAGCAAACAGCCCAAATAACAGAAATCGTCCACCAGTTCGATACGTTGTCCGTCCACACAAACTCCCGTTGAGGGCCTCTGAGAGACCCACATCTGCTTGCATTGGTCGGGACGAAGACGAAGTCCATAGGCTGCGGCATACTTCGAAACGAGGTTCACAATCCTTTGCAGTTTTGCGTTGTTTTCAGCGAATAACACGATGTCGTCGGCGTACCCCAGGTCGACAAGGGATCGTCCTGATGGTGTTAGGATCACATCCGCAGGAAACTGTTCTGCAACTCTACGCATGATGTCATCAACGGCGAAGTTGAAAAGAAAAGGTCCTGCAACGGCTCCTTGCCTTACTCCTGTTTTCACCTCAAAAGCTGACGTAAATCCGACAGGTGTACGAACTGCTGCTAATGTTCCTTTGTTCATGTCCTCGATTAACCGAACATATCGTCCATGACTGGAAGAGGGATCGCCGCGAGGCTGCCTGGCGGGAAAAATTGCGCGATCAAGAGCCACTCTCCCTTTGTTTTCCCGCGCGCAAATTTTTCCCGCCAAGCAGCGTCGCGGTGATCCTCATCCAGTGATCGACGATAGGTAGACGCGCATCTTGCCTTCCTTCGCGATGGTGGTAGACCACAAACATTTGGTTAGAGAATTAAACGCAGACGTAGCACATCGTTGTCGAATATCCGCTGCATAACTACCATCGTTCTTCAGCAAACAGCCCAAATAACAGAAATCGTCCACCAGTTCGATACGTTGTCCGTCCACACAAACTCCCGTTGAAGGCCTCTGAGAGACCCACATCTGCTTGCATTTGTCGGGACGAAGACGAAGTCCATAGGCTGCAGCATACTTCGAAACGAGGTCCACAATCCTTTGCAGTTTTGCGTTGTTTTCAGCGAATAACACGATGTCGTCGGCGTACCCCAGGTCGACAAGGGATCGTCCTGATGGTGTTAGGATCACATCCGCAGGAAACTGTTCTGCAACTCTACGCATGATGTCATCAACGGCGAAGTTGAAAAGAAAAGGTCCTGCAACGGCTCCTTGCCTTACTCCTGTTTTCACCTCAAAAGCTGACGTAAATCCGACAGGTGTACGAACTGCTGCTGTTGTTCCTCTGCTCATCTCCTCGATCAACCGAACATACTTTTCCGGGACTCCATCTGCTCGCAGAGCATTGAGCAATCGATCACGATGAGGAGAGTCGAACGCGGCTTCAAAGTCCAAAAAAGCTAGCTGTAATGGCTTCGAATACCGCTGCCACGATTCAATTACTCTTCTCACGACGAACGCTTGGTCGATGGTCGACCTTCCAGGTCGAAAAGCGGCTTGCTCATCTCTGGTCGTTCTTTCACGATGTTTGATAAGTCGCTCGAGAATGATACGTTTTAAAACCTTGTACATGACACGAAGTAGAGAGATTCCTCTGTAGTTCTTAGGATCCGTGACGGATAGCTTCTTGTGAAGAGGTACGATGATCGCATGTCTCCACGAATCCGGTATCCTTTCGCTCATCCATATAGCACGGATGGTGTTGGTCATTTCACGAATCCCAGACGGAGGAAGAGCTTTCAGCATTTCAGCAGTGATGTTGTCATCTCTACCAGCCTTTCCATTCTTCATTTTCCGGACACAATCAATCCAAAACTTCAGACTCAGGCGATGGTTCCTCACTGACATCGTAATGTGCTCTCTGAACATGCGGGAGCTCAGGTACTGATGGCGCTGGACGATTCAGTAGTGAACTGAAGTAATCCTTCCATATTGGCAGCGTCGCTTCACCAACTGCAACTTCATTGGTAGTGTTCAAGACAGGAGAACATCTCTTCATCTTCCCGCTATACTGTCGCAGCAACGTGTAGGCTTTCCTCGGATTCTTCTCCTCCCAAGCCTTCTCGAACTCCTTAACTCTACACGTCCACTCTCGCTCGCGGTCACTTTGAAGCTGCCGACGCAACTTCCTCCTCAGACGCTTCTCCTCCACCAAGTTTCCTGCAGTTCGGAGAGCACATACTCTGTTGTAGGTAGATGTTGTTTCTTCTGAGACGTAGGCGAACTTCTTGTTAGGCTGTACAACCGGGAGTGCCTCTTTCGAAGCATCCTGGATGCACTTGACAAAAGAATCCGCGTCGCAAAATTTCTTCTTAGTCCGTACTACGATGTGAATAGAAACGCGTTGTCGAAAATTCCTTCTGCACTCTTCATTTCTGTGACCTGTCATGTCAATCCTTTGGAGAGGCTGAGCTCCTCGCTTCCTCTTATGAATCCTCGCAGTGAAGTTCAACAGAACAGGACGGTGATCCGAATCGTATGCGACATCCCACACAGCTCTAGATCTTCGAATGTCCGACACTGGAATATTCCTCGTCAGGACATAGTCAAGCTGTAGTTTCAAAGTTGTCATCTTCCGCTTCCGCTGCTCTTCTGGAGATAGCTGGGTTGGTCCCTGCCACGTAAACTGATGGCGGCGATGATTCCTCTTGAATGTCGATGCAATAATCAGACCACTGCGTTGACAAAAGTCGACAAGGCGGCAGCCATTGTCCGATGTTTGCTCCACATAAACGTAACACATATCGTCCATCACTGGATGAGGGATCGCCGCGACGCTGCTTTGCGGGAAAATTGCGCGCGGGAGAGCGAAGGGAGAGAGGGTATTGGTCGCGCACATTTTCCCGCCACGCAGCGGCGCGGCGATCCTTCATCCAGTGACTGACGATATATATATATATATATATATATATATATATATATATATATATATATATATATATATATATATATATATATATATATATATATATATATATATATATATATATATATATATATATATATATATATATATATATATATATATATATATATATATATATATATATATATATATATATAACAACATATAACACATATGGCAACATATAACATTTAACATAAACATTTTTAGCACTTTAGACATGAAAACCTAAAATCGACTTTCGAGGCGTGCCGTTTGAGATCGCGTGTACCACCAGTGGGACGCGGTACACAGTAACGCAATATTGCATGCGGACGAGAATGGGTTGATAGCTTTTTAGCTCAGCATAGAAAGAATCGAGCGCCGATCACATAGGTGTCTCTACAATCGCTCAGAACCCAGCACAATCGGATTTACGGCCCCTCAAAAAATGTTAATCCGATCCACTACTCGGATAGATCGGTATTCAATAATAATCTAAAAGTAGGGAAAAGCAAATGGTTCAAATTTCCCATTGGATACAATACTTCTATGGCTCAACCATTTATCGTCCGTCACTGGATGAGGCATCGCCGCGACGCTGCTTGGCGGGAAAAATTGCTCGATCAATAGCCACTCTCCCTTCGTTTTCCCGCGCGCAATTTTTCCCGCCAAGCAGCGTCGCGGCGATCCCTCATCCAGTGATGGACGATATTCAATCACTGTGATGATCCGAATAATTTGTAAACCAAGCCAAGTGTGCCCGAATGAGAATGGCGGCCCACGCGGCCGGCGTGCTTGGCAGGCGGCCGTCGCATGTGCCGCCCTCGGACGAGTGTTGGATTTCAACGACGGCCGTCCCCTCTCCCCCCATCTACAGAGCTGATTGATCGGCGCAGTGTTGCTGCCAGCCGGTGCCGGCCCCGTTCGTAGTCGATGTCGATGGGGGCTTTTCGCATGCTCGTCCGAGAGCGGCGAACGCGACGGCCGCCTGCCAAGCACGCCGGCCGCGTGGGCAGCCATTCTCATTCGGACGCACCTTAGTTTAGTTTCATCAGTGAATCGGAGAGTCCAAAAAACTGAAACTTCTTAATGAATCCGACCCTTGAATAAATCGAATATAGTATCCAAAGAGGATATGTGAAATTCGAATAGCCAATTGTGGGCGGATTTCAAGAAGGCAGCGGACACCTCGCCAACAGTGATGGATCAGCAGAGCCCCAATGGGAGTTATCGTCAGTCACTGGATGAGGGATCGCCGCAACGCTGCTTGGCGGGGAAAATTGCGGGATCAATAGCCACTCTCCCTTCGTTTTCCCGCGCGCAATTTTTCCCGCCAAGCAGCGTCGCGGCGATCCCTCATCCAGTGATGGACGATACCTAAAGTGTTGCCTGCTAATGCTTCACGACCAGGGGTGTGCGACAATCGCCGTTTGCCGTTTGTCGGCCATTTTTGGGGATTGCCGTTGCCGTCTGCCGAAATTTACGTCTAATACAGCAAAAATTTCGGCGAAAAGGCGTTGAAACTAAAAGATCTGCCCTCACCACCGTTTCTGTATTGATCAGCGGTTTAAAGCTGCTACATATATATATTTTGACTCGTTTCAGCTACTAGTTCGAGTTCATGTAATGTGGAATTGTACCTAATAAATCGGTAAAAACATTGATATCTCTAGCGCATATGATAGAGTTTGACTAGGTCTCCCGAGTTTTCTCTCAGGAAGAGCTAAGTTTGACTCGGTCATGGCCTTCAAAATCCTAACCGGTAAAACGCTAGTATTGTCAAGCAAATTTTTCAACCACACAACCGCCAGAACTACAAGAAAACGTCTGAAGCTCAGTACTATGACAACCAGACACCAAACTAGAGCCAATTTTTTCTCCAACAGAACTAATCCTGCCTTCAATATGTACAGGCCATAAAACGGCCAAATTCTCACCGTCGACTGCTGACTACGCGCTGCGCGACCGCACGCGCTCGGAATAGAACGAGTTTTGGTCGCCGCGCGCGGCGCCGATCAGTTGCTGTGGTGGGTTTTTTAATGTATTCTTTTGTTTTTCTTTAGATTAGTGGTTTTTGTAATGTTTGTTGATGTTTCCATATGTGTTAGGATTATGCAAATTACTATTTCGTTTAGGAATAAATTTAAAAAAAAAACCACCACAGCAACTGATCGGCGCCGCGCGCGGCGACCAAAACCTGTACTATTCCGAGCGCGTGCGGTAACGCAGCGCGTAGTCCGCAGTCGACAGTGCGAATTTGGCCGTTTTATGGCCTGTATCGTCCATCACTAGATGAGGCATCGCCGCGACGCTGCTTGGCGGGAAAAATTGCGCGCGGGGAAACGAAGGGAGAGTGGCTATAGATCGCGAAATTTTTCCCGCCAAGTAGCGTAGCGGCGATCCCTCACCCAGTGATGGAAGATTTGTTCTATTATTAAAAGAAACAATTTCCCTTTCTCTTTCTTTAGTTCTCGCCCACGTCACAATGAATGAAAATAAACTGATGAAAAAATGTTAACGAGGTAACCAGAGAAGCTTGTTCACGTTCTAAGCTGTTTGGGAGCCTCATAGTGTCTTTCCTCAATCACGAAACTCTTGGACCCTTTAAAATGCTTAAATTACAAAGAACAGCCCTTTTCCAGAAGTATACCTATCCCTGCAAGCTCTTAGATTTCAAAACCAGGTGGTATCTGAGTTGTAACGTAAAAGCAGCCTTTTCAGACATATGAACTTGTTGAGTACTCGTGTATGTATAGTTTCTGTTTTCGATTTAGTCTGACGCATGGACCAGGCGGCTGGCCGTGCGGGGTTGGCGGCCTTACTGGAGAATAGGGTTTCGATTCGCGCGGGGTGATCTACCGTCGCAGCCCCGTCCATTCATTAGACTAAAATGATTGCGCGAACTCTAGATCAGTCCGCTTATCACCGCTTGGTGGGCCGGTGGTATTAGGCTCCGTCCATACGTGGCGAGAGCATGCGATTACGCAAAATCGATGATCATCGTGAGCACACGATTCGCTGGCCGCTCACAGGCGCTCCTTCTCGCGCGCCCTCGCCCGCTCGCTCTCGCGCGCTTGCGCCAGCATCACGAAGCAAGCAGCAAGTTTCAAGCTTACTGCTCCATCACTAAAGCAGGTGGCATTAAACCTGTATCAAAACTACTGCCCTAGTATTCCATAATCCCACCACGGACGTAGAAAACCGTGGGAAATCATCAGCCGTTGCGACGATTTGAGCGATTGATCACAAGATCAAACGTTTTCAATCGAATCAACACGAGGCAGGGGTGTTTGCCTGTGTTAATTTGCAGGCAGCGTTGAGGAGCGTCGAGAGGCGCACAACAGCGGGAGCGCCCGCTCTCGCAACGTATGGACGCTGCCTTAACTATGAGAAGAAATTGATCATTCCTACAAATGCTTTGTCCGGCTTTCTTAAAATTGAACAATATTCACAGCGGTCATCGAAAGCGGTGTTCAATCATATTTCTGATTACGAGATCATTAGCTGAAACGAAGGTTTGACTCAATGGCAGAGCTGAGTTTGTTAAGAAAGTGTGTAAAGAACAAAAAATGAAAAATCTTGTAGGCAACGATTGGAACTGCATTTAACGTTTCACCAGAAATCAAAAGATCCAAGATTCATTGCAACAACAATGTCGAAAACCGTCTTAAAACGAGCAACCACTAGCAATATACGGCCCGAAACTTGAAAATACTCTGAGAGAATCTTCCTGCTAGCACCGTGATGCAACCGTGATCCGCAATGATACCGTGATAGTTTCCCCCCTGTCCGCGCTCTCTGTGAAAATTTGTAAAGCAGCGCGAAATACGGCACAGGCAAATGCCTTATATCGTCCATCACTGGATGAGGGATCGCCGCGACGCTGCTTGGCGGGGAAACATGCGCGCGGGAGAACGAAGGGAGAGTGGCTATTGATCGCGCAATTTTTCCCGCCGAGCAGCGTCGCGGCGATCCCTTACCCGGTGATGGACTATAGCTTCGTGTTGATCTGATAGACAACACTCGCTCGCATGAAACACCGTGAGGGCATGAATGACAGGAAGCGGTACGATCAGAGGTGGAGTCCCGTGATAACTTCGGTCTTTCCTCATCGCGGTTCCGTGAAGTGAAACCCCGGAGGCATCGCAAGAGCATCGATGAAAGAACGCGTGGCGCTCTCGGTTTAAGAATGGCAGAATCTCGCAGTCGTTCCGCGATAGCTCCGTGCTCGTATCCTCTCAGCCCCTGCCACAAACCGAGGGGATTCTATCCTTGAACGATCGCGGGTGGATTCTCTCAGGATAGTGGGCTCCCCGCACCCACTTCCTCGGTAGCCACAGGAAAAGTGTATGGGGCGAACACACCACATTCAAGTTTGGGACCGTGTAGAGTGATTTATTGCTCGCTTTTAGCCGATATTGTTGTTGTAATGGGCCTCGTACCGGTTTGTAGCCCGAATACTCAAAAAGGAAAGCGCCCAAGAGCAGTCCGGCTGACTAAACGCACTGCACGCGTGGTTAACTTTTTGAATAATATGTTCATCCGACTTTTCCATCAACTACCCTCCATAAAACGCCGTAATTCACATCGGTCGAGGCGCGAGCGGCGCGCGCGCTGCCTTGGCCTCCGTCTGCCTACGCTCTCTCATTGTCTCTAACCTCCCCTCCGCACCTGAATTTCGCAGTTTTATAACTTGTACAGATCATCGAAGAAAAGATCAGTACTTGGGAGCTTGGAAACTCTCAAAATTATGTCCGGTATTTTCAGAACATGAAATTCGGAAAAATTGAATTTGCTATTCAGGAGTTAGGTGAAATGAATTGTTATCGATAACCAGCTAGAAGAATGGAAAAAAACAGAAAAGGCCGCAGAGGACCCATACGAAAAATCACCAGTCGCCAAGTTCGAAAAATGTGATGTAAGGAGGGTCCTGCAGTGAACGTACTGAATTTTTGGGAAATTCCGGACATGTGAGACATATTTCCAATGTCGGAGGGAGTTGTCCACAAATCCTGGTCAAGCACTCGCTCTTCCGAATTCTGGGCAACTTCTTCCCGAATTCTAGACAAACGGCCGGACTTCTCGACAACTTCTACCCACATTTCGAGCAACTCCTCAATTCTCATCCGATCCTCGACAACTTTTCATCCGATTCTCGACAACTGGTTTGACCTGAATTCGTTGTTCAACGCCCGATGAAAGTTAAATTGAAGCATTTTCCAAACTATGAACGCTTCTGGTTAATTAAAAAAGTCAAACATGGGTGGAGAGAATGGGCCAAGGTAAACAAAACTCAAAATGTATCGTATATGTGATAAACATTGAATGCATGCATTTAGAAAAATTCTGCCTTTCATAAAAGTTTTAGTGGGAATGAAAGGAAGACGTAAGAATGATCATCGCAAATTTCGGATACTCTAATAACCTTTAAAAATCATAAGCAACAAAAAGGGGAACAAATGATGCAATCTACAGTTACGTCCGTGGCTTGCTTCCTCAAGAAAAAAACATTTAAATCTCACCTGCGGCTGACGCGGGCAGCTTAAATCTCAACGGCGGCTGGCGGTATGGTAAGCTTACCAGCTGCGCTCCCCTCTCAGCCTGAATCGATTAGCGGGCCAGCGCACGCGACCACCGCGCCAGCTGCGGGTGAGATTTAAAAGATTTTTTTCTTGAGGAAGCAAACCACGGATCCAACTATACCAACTATACTATACGGACCATGTGTCTCTAATGGGAAGCCGCGCTCAGCGATCGGGCGCGGAATCATGCGATCGATAGCTATCTTTTCCTCGTTTTCACGCACGCAGAATTTCTCGTCAAGCGGGGTCACGGCTCTTACTCAGGCATCTTTCACAGTCGTCATCGCGAGCGCGGCCCGCGTGTGACCGCCATGGCGGTTTCCCTGTTTGAATCAACACTCGCTTTTCGGTTTGAGTTCACTCCAACATAAATAATCCTATTGGAATGAGGAAAAAACCCCAAATGTAGTTTCTGCGCGGACGCTGCCTTTAAATTTCACAAGTCATAGTGGTTTTGAGCGCGTGCGATGCTTTTATGGAAAAAATGGAAATCTTGGGGAACGTGAGTTTTACTTCCTTAATATCTATTAAAAAACTAGAACGAAACATGAATTAGATTATTTCCCTTCTTGGTGACTTTCACTTGTAATTTTCTATTTTATGGGTTTCTCAAAACTCAGAATCCTCTTCCACGGCTGTTTCACGTACATAAACATTTTTTCGGCGCACATCCCTCCGTGAAAAGAACTTCTCATCTTATTAATAAAGGGAATTCGGCCAATCAGCTGTTCATTGATGTCCTCTCTCCATAGCAGCCCACGGTGTTGTCCTTTGCGCCCACATTGGGAACCGTCTTAAGCCGTGATTAAGGGATTAGCTGGCGAGGAGGAGCACAAGAACGGCAAAAACCGTGCCGAATATGGGTTGACTTTCAGGTGCAATGATAAACAATGCATTTAATATACATTTCAATAAGACTCATTTAACGTAAAATATCGCACTGAATTCAAGCCGCACCCATCCCTCCCCCCTCGTATAAAATGGCGTCTCCAAACGAGACCGAAAACAACGTGTAGGCTTCGTGCCCTTCACGTGCATCACTGTTCATCAGGTGACCACCCAGTAGGTCAAGTAACGAATCCCTTCGTCGCTATAGCGTAAGGAAATCCCGTTGAATCTTGGAGGACGAAGGTGCCCATATAGTCCGTGTCATTACATTAGAAAGCCGCTGCGCTGTGATTGAGCGCGAGATCATTTGATCGATAGCCAGCACTCCACGGTTTCTCGCCATACAGCCGGCACGGATCGCACTGCTACTTTCAATTCCTTTGGCCCAAACTCGGTGTCATATGAAATAACTTATGGTTTCCGTTTTCGATTTAGTCTGACGCACGGACCAGGCGGCTGGCCGTGCGGGGTTGGCAGCCTCACTGGAGAATGGGGTTTCGAATGTTGATCAACCGTCGCAGCCGCGTCCATCCATCAGGCTAAAATTACTGCGCGAACTCTACGCACACCGAGTTTGTGTCAACGTACAATAGGGAACGCAGTGTCAATGGGGTCCGTGTCGACTGCATAACAATCGGGTGGTGGTGTGTCTGACCATTTGTCTGGCACGTCGGACCAATTTCCGAACGATGTCTGTCTGACCTGGTCCTGGAAATCAACATAGTTGCCGCAATTTTTGACAGAACGCGTTACTGATTCAATATAAGATGCCGGAATCGATGCGTACGTGTGATGAACGATGAACACAAAAGGTCGATTTCTGTCGAGCAGGATACTACCTAACATTGGCGAGCTACTGATCGAGACGTGGGCGAAGAATTCGAGTTCCTGCAAGTACATACTCTTCAAGCTACAGAGCAACCTCCTATCAGGCCGAGATCATACTTTCATCGCGGCCATGCGTGAAAAAAAGAGGTATCAATCAATTGCGGCGATATCACGCTTTGAAGGAAATAAATTCTTTAGATTAGCACAAAGGGAGTTTGTGGAGCTACATAGATGGGGTAAGATATACATTCGAGAGTGGCTGACACTTGCGTTTTCAAAGGCACAGGACACCCAAAAAAATTAAATTTCAGATTCGATGCATATCTTGGAGAGAGTCGAACGCTGATCACAGTGGTATCTCTGAAATCGTACAAGACCCCGTTTGAGCAGAGTTATGGCTCTTTGAAAATGCCTAGATTTCGAGGGTGAAAAATTGGTGGACGAGTTGTCTCAGGCCTGTATTTCTCTTCATTCGCAGTCGTTGCGTGAGAGAAAGCCAGGATAAGGAGACAGTCCGGTAATGGACTGAAGAACGACGACTTGTCGGAACTCATTCATCCATCGAGCCGCTATCGAGTTCGAAAGTCTGATAGGGGGCCGGGCCTGTGGTGGTGAGCGAAGGGGGCCGGGCCTATGGTAGTCGCTTATATCTCGCCTATTTGGAGGAAATGAGATCTGGCGTTTGGCACGTGTTATACAGAAGGGGTCTTCTACACAATTACATGAAAATCACAAAACTCATATCTGAGGGTGTACTGTGCCTTTAAAGGCAGTGGTCGCGATGAAAAACGTTATCTAAAAAACTGTAGAAATCAGCATAGATAGAAAACAGCTAAAAAACTATGAAGGTAGAGCGGTGAAAAACGGACTAGAATTAGAGTTTCTAGGGCCCAAAGATGCCAGTTCGCGCATACGTGCACAGCGCCGCAAAAAAAGATCGCCGCCTCATTCCGAGCAGTAAAAAATCTTCGACATTCATAGGTATAAATAAATTCACATTTACGTAATGAGAAGAGTTCACCAATGAAAGCAAGCACTCCATTCAATGTTTTTGACTAGATGAGTCCGAAGGATAATGTTCATTGATTGAAATACAATTTCAAGCCAGCTGATTTGCTTGGTATCAGAGATCATCGCTGCCGATGATGTGGAGTGGGCTCGTCCACCATCAAAAGACAAGAAAGTTTAGGCTTCAAATTTGGCCCGAAACAGCGGTTTATTTGCGATTTTTTCTTATTGGTCCTACTACTCCAAACCCAGAAAAGGGTTTAGAGAGAAAAAGAAGACAATCATATTTTATCGCGACCACTGCCTTTAATCACATCGCCGAAATTTTCAGAAAATATGCACATCGCCGCGATTTTATCGCGACGCTGCCCAATGGAGCGCCCCCTATGTCATCGTGGCGATATACCAACTCAGACGTTCGCCGTTGTCTACAGGACACGGATGAGATGTCACCTCACGCAATGCTCCCTGTAGACATCCGAAAAGAGCAGAGATCGCCCCTCGAGAACTGCCCGTCGCCCCCCCCCCCTCCATTGTGCCGTAGACAACCTATCCGCGGAAACGCTTTTGCTGTAGACATCCCATCGGAGGAAGGTCTCCATCCTCGATTCCGCGTTCACATCCTATCAACATCACGTAGACCTGATATTACCATCCCAGTGAAGCATCAGCCGCCTTATGACGTCACCAATCAAAAGGGAGTTTATCTCTTTAAGAAACTTCATAATGAGGCTCGATTTTCTTTATTTCGGTTCTAATCTAACCGGAACAGAGAAATTGGACCCTCTCAACCAATTTCTCTAGGGAAAAACTAACATCGGCGAGGATCCTAAGGCGCAAACTCGGTGCACCTACGTTATCCTACGTCATATGGCCCCTGGTTTGCGCCAACCTTCAATAATTTTTTTCAAAAGCTTTTAGAGGTATAAGTGAGCGCTCAACCGAAAATCCGTACAAGTCTAAAACGCTATCAGTGTGTGCAAAGTTCGGAAAATGTGCCTTCACCCTAAATTTGTTCAGTGGGGTAGTTTTGGGCGCTGAACACAGGCATGAGGTCCGTTTGCGGATTTCGCAAACACTAATGCGCGTTTTTGATAGAAAAAAGGCGGGAAATACGAAATTTGACAGGCCATAACTTTTTCCGCAGATGTCCGTAGCAAAATCCGAGTTCAGATTCGAAGAGGACGTGCTAGAGTTGACTAGAAAACATTTATCAGCTTTCTGATCCGGTGGTGCACCATGCGAGGTTCCCTAGTTAAAGTCACTGTTCGCGATAAAAATAGCTTTTCTGTTTACTTGCCTATCTTGAAACCGGTCCCATTCTGATTCCAATGATGCTTCTGGAATCGTACGAGACCTTCTGGGATCGGAGTTATGGGCCCTCAAAAAATGAGCTAAGGAAAATGGTGGACGAGTTGTCCGAGGCTTGTAACTTCCGTCTTTTGCAGCCAATGTATGCGAGCTGACCTGAGTAAAGAGAGAAGGTGAGAATGAAGAGAAGAACGGGGCTTTTGATCGGAAACCATCGCTCAACTCACGATTTCGAGTGTTCCTTTGTTCACGTCGAGGGGCGAGAAGAGGCGGGACTTGCCCACAGCGGAGAGGTTTGCCCACTTTTCTAAGCCGTTTCGCGGCTCCTCGGTAGCTTTTCGTCCCATTTTTTCGACGCTATTCTGCTTCTGAGAGCCACGAGAAGCGTTTGTCATGGAAAATTCGAGGATGAAGTTTATCGCGAACAGTGCCTTTAATCACAGTCAATGGGAAGGCTACTTGATGGGAAAGCTATTTTAGCGTAGTCCGGAATGAGCAAAATGGAGAACCGTGCGAGGATGCCCTCGCTACTATGCTTTTACATTCTCAATTTTTAGTCGGCGTGCTCGACGAGCTGGCCGAATTGCATGTCGGTGTGCTGCTACGATACTGCGGACTACCTAGCAGCATGTGCTCCTGCTATTAAATTTTGCAACACGTGCTCCTCCGGTAAAATTTTGCAGCACGTGGTGCTGTTTGGAGCACGTGTTCCTGCAATACACCCATTCAATGGGTGTGGTCACTCGAGTTGGATACATATTCGACACGCATTGAATGCGGCGACTTTTTTTGAGCACGCAATAATATACTCCATTTTGCTCATTCCGGACTACGCTAAAATGGCTTCCTTTGTTAACCAGAAAAGGTGACATCGGCTAACTACGCTTATTTTTTTGATTCTACATTTTTTTTCTAGCTACATTTACCTCTCCTCGAGTATTGACAACATGGATGGGAATCGGGGTAAATAAACCACCGAATGACCAGAGATTCCTCTCAAACATCTTAAAACGACGACGCAAAGGACACACATAAACGGACAAAAAAACTGAAATCTGCCAACGAAGGCGGTTGCTGAAAGCTCCGCAAACCACGGAATCCTTTGGGTCCACCACGGGGAACTCCGCGAGATCCACCTTTCGGCAGGACACCAACACCCCTTTCACTGAAAGACGTTATTAGAAAACGAATCACAGATCTCAAATAATCAAAAAATGAGAAGAATTACTTTAGAAGTCTACAGCATCATTAAAAAAAACAAATTGCGCTTCTAACATAACCAAAAATGAGAACTCGGGCGGCACAACCTTCGTGATACATTGATTGACGGACGCTACCAACACCCCTCCTCGCGAATGTTCTGTAGAACAGCCCATCGACCTGCACCGCCGTAGACATCCCGATTTGTCGTCCTGTAGACAACAACTCGGTCCGCATCGATTTGTGGCACTCGGCGGGATGGCTGGTCGATGGGCTGTTTAACAGCCCGTCGTCCCCTGCTCAACAGCACGCCGGGACGGCCCCGCGTAGAGCTGCCTGTTCGCCAGCGGTGACTCGTTCTGGACGGATCGACGTCCTGTAGACAACGGCGAACGTCTGAGAATTTGCTAAATTCTTTCAAAATGCGATTGAAAACAAAAATTTCAACTGATCTCCGTTGAATACATCATCCCATTTCACTCATTGTCAGAGAGATTCTGTTTTGCTCGTCAAAACAATCGATTCCCTCAGCAGTGCAATATCGCAACGATTGATTGATACTGCTTCTTCTCACACTTCGCCGCGACGGTAGTACATATGATGTCAAGCCCATAGTAGCAAACTTTTCGTATTTCTGCAGTGTTGGGGCAACTTTCGCTGCAAAAAATACTCAGCTGACGAGACCTAGTAGCAAAGATCGAGAAAGTCCAGCACCGGAAAATGGCACGAGTGGGCAGAATCCTGAAGCAATGTTGCTACTTTCTTTTCTCGCAAAAGTCGATTGTCCAGATTGAATTATGGTTTTACGGTTTGCGCGGCCCGAATGAAACCCATTCAGGTAGAAAAGCAAGCCGATGCAAGATCAGTTTAACACTTAAGAGACCGCGTGTCCACACTGCGCACCCACGGCATAAAACTTTCAATATTTTCTGAAGTTCTAATGCGTAAAGTCCTCCTCAAATACGAGTAGGTTCTTAATAATGTAAACTATTTACATTCACAGTGGTCAAGCATTTTGAGTATTCTTAGTAATTTTACTACCACCTCCGAAAACGGCACTTTTCGATTTTTCGAGCCTCTTTGGTCGGAAAGAGATTGTCCTAAACTTTGCTAAAGGGGGTTATTAAGATAATGCTGATCACGTAACTGATGTCCTCTAGTTGATTGTCGGAATAGCAGTTCCACCTATTTGAGATAACTGCGTCATTGTTTCATATTTTGCTGTTTTGACCCCGAGGGTCATTTGAGCTGCTACGCAATTTTCCGGTGTTTACTTTACAATTTCCAATGAAATTTCCGTCGATTGTGGTATATTAGCCATCGTTCATCTTTATTTCAGATTTCGCTAAATTGCGACAGGGAAATAGCTTGGGGTGGGGGGTTGGGAGTGAGATCCTGTGAATAGTTCGATGCTCAAAATTTTGTTAATACTTCACTACGGGGTGTATTTGGAGGCCTCGAAGAACAATCAAGTAGTGTTTTTCACGATTTTCAAAAAGCTTACCGTTGTTGACTGCCGTTCGTTATCCGTAGACAAACGTGTGAGCTTTTGGTGCGACTGGGGGGGGGGGTGATTATAAATCTGATTTCCATTTTGAGATTCTTGATGGAATTTTCATCGGTTACATCGGACAATTCTGCAGATCAAAGTTTATGAGTCCATCTAAAGTTCTCCATGAGGTTCAATTGGACATTGCATAGTAGAAGTTCGTTCATTTTTCGAATTTTCAATACTTCAGGTTGGCTCAGCATGGCACAGTTCTGACCATTACCTGTAGCCTGCAGAAAATTCTAGAAGTAGAGAGACAAACGTTTCCTTCGTGGCCAGCACCCCAAAAATTTGCGAAAACTGTTTCAAAGCACCTTGGACATGCAAAGTTGAAATACCTTCCAAAATCAAGAAAATGTAGGCCCGTAAGAAAGCGGTGGATCATTGCTCCACTATGGCCTTACTTCAAGTCTCTATTTACTCTGTGTACTCTCAGCTGGAGTGGAAATGGAGAACTGGTTGTGTAAGTAAGAAAGCCTGCTCCGATCGAAATGGTTCCCAGCGGACCGCGTGTCCACACATGTCACACACGGAAAGGATTAGCCGTGGAGCGCAACGGTCGGCTGAGGTAATTCGCCGTGGAGCAGGCGGTCTCTTAAGTGTTAAAAGCGTAAGGAAAAAGAAAGGATCGGAGCTAAAACATTTATTTAGATAAACAACCAAACAACAATAACAGAACGTCGGAGTGAGACAATGCTTACAATGCCTGTGGGACTACGATGAGTAAAAAAAACAACACGAGCGTGTAGGAAGGAAGATAGAGGAACAGGAGCGCTGGATCGAGCAGTGAGCGGAAAGTATGTACAGCCGGCAACACAACACGTTGCGTCAGTTTCCGCGCTTTTCTCCCTCTACGGACTTCACGTCCTAACGTAGCCGTATTTTCTATTTTGCGCTCAAAAACGGCGCATTCGCTAGAACTTATCGCTTAGGAGTGTTATAGTTTTGAGTGGTGTGACCCTACTCCGTCGCCATAGCGCTAAGTCGTCGCTGTGTGCAGCACAGCAACGGGCTGTCGCCGAATCCCGATAACTTCACAAGAAAGCTCTTTTTTTGTTTTCAATTGACTTTTAATGATATTCCTAACAAGCTAGCGGCAGCGAATGATAAATTTTTAGTATTCCCTCAATTAACATTTTACACGCCGCTCCTACCATTTCTAAGCATATTTCCAGGCCGTTCGGTGCACTGTGCATAATTTTTTTCCGTTGTTTCGTTTCAGTTCAGAGCATGAAGATAGTACTTTAGAAATTGCATTAATGCACGGAATAACTAGCTAAATCGAGATCTGCATTTTTTCGCCGAATCCTGCCGAATTCGCCGGAAAACAAGTCTCCGTTAAACATTTACCCAGAAAAATTCTTACGCACACCTCTGCGGCCTATATAGGTATGTACTTAAACTCACAGATGTCTGGTTTTCACTTTAGTAGGCCATGACGCTAATCTGGGTAGCGAAATCGTTCAGCTGACTCCAACTAAGCCTCCATAGGTGACCCGCACCGGCTATCGAATTGATGGACACGGACTTCACTTCTAAGCAAGGTTTTCATACTTGAGGCACGCAGGAATCGTACGCGCATCAAACCGCCTAGGTACCTTACTTGCCTTCATTCCTTTTGTTGGGCTCAGTTTGATCCGACTCAAGGAATGGAGAATTTCAAAATACACCTCCACAGAGAAATGGGATTTTACCAAACGCCGCCAGCCATCGCTTGCTATCCAGGGCTGGTGCCAATTGAGAATCCATTCTCAATTATTCTTACCACTGATTTTTTCATCAGTTGGGGTTTCCAAAAGCCTTCTTCTCCATTCTCATTTATTTACTAATGAGGGATAACCAATCGAAAACATGAAGAAATGGAGTATGTAGGTACCTCCACATATAACGTCTTCATGGATCCTGAAGAGACTACGCGTTCACTGTTGAAGGTTGGCGCAAACTCGTTGCCATATGCTATAACATAGGTGCACCGAGTTTGCGCCAACCTCCAATGGAGAACAAAAAGTCTCTTCAGGTTCCATGCCGATGTTAAGATGCCTTTGATGAGTAGAGCACCGGCACTGTCCTTTGCTGGAGTGGTCGCAGACATTTCGGGACCAGGAAGTTTATTCAGTAGAAATGTAATGCTGTGGATATACATATGTCTAAGAATGAGTAAGTAATTTTTACTCACCCTATAGACGGAAAGTGGTTCTAAAACGAGATTTTATGGAATGAGCCATGCTTCTATTTTCTCTTCTACCGCTACACATCCGTAGGGTCTTCTGAAACCCCCAGCAGCGTGCACTATCAATCCCTGCAAGTGCATGTTCGCCGAGAAATTCGATGATTGGTCGTTATTATCGCTTGTCTGTTCACATCGCATTCTCTGAGATGGCGCATGCTACGGAACACTTCCGGGCAGCTAGTGCATAGCCGCTTTTTTGCTTGTCCTACGTCATTGCAACTGCACTTTAGCGGTAGTAGTGATCCAACGGGTACATGTAGACTCCCGGCCGAGGGTCGAATATCTATTACGCTGGCCGGAAAATGCTGCCTGTTTCTTTTAGCCTGTTACAATTTCATCTCCAAACCTATTGACTACATCGCGATTGCCTTCATGTACAAATGTTAGTCAATGTGTCTCCTATTTTCTGAGCTGCGCTACTTATTTTCGCAAGTGCATCGTGACGAACTGTGGACCGCGCCATAAACTGCTGTGTATATTTGTAGAACGTTTCCACGGTAATTTTCTTCATGTACTATTTGCCTAGTATTTTTTTTATTTTACTGCTGTCTGACGTGTTAGCTCGGAAGAGGTTCTTTTGTGGTTTTGAAAAAGTTTTTTTTGTCTGAATGTGTGCTTTAGCGGAATATTTGATATTTGAAAACGGATTTTGGCATCAACCTGAAAGCGCTACCCTGTGATCACGACTTCTTCAGTCTAGATTATTTGCAGGGCACAGTTCAGTTAGATATTACGTGTTTTCACAGATTTTGTTTCATCAAACTAAACCTGGCGTAGTTGATTTATCATCTAAACTTCCTGGCAGCTAGACTGCAGGACCAAATCAGTTTTGCGGTCCGAATTTGAAAATTTTGATTTTTCAGAAATCTGCTGGTTTTAGAAAAATCAATTTCACAGCGGTCCATCAAGACTTTAATTTCGGTAACGTTCTCTAGATTTCACTCCAGTGGTGTAATCCAGCTGTCACGACTTCCAGTGTTCCGTAGCTTGAGATCCTTATGGAGTGCTGTTGGAACCCACATATAAAATGTGATTTTTTGAGCTGCTACCACACTCAAAGTTTTTATGTTTTGATAGGAACGACAAGAGCCTTCGCATACAGGAGAAGTCTTCTCCTTGATAAAGGCGTGTATATATAGTAAACTTGATGAAATTGGAAAAATTCACAAGAGTAAGCCTTGCGACCTAAAATTTCTTTCAAATCTGCCTGTTGATCCCCAATGCGCAATAGTTTGATTTTTTCCTTGAGACACTTTCACCTTCTGACCTATCAAATTTTTCTTGCCCAACATCTTTTTATACAGAACTCGGAGAATGCAGTACGAAAACGAATGATTGACAAGTTGAAGTTTGGATTTCAAAGACATCGTTCGCGCTGGAAACCACTTTCCATTGTTTAGGCTCAATTGCATGAAAGAGCCCGGTAGACCACACCAGTAAACTTTGGCGTGTCAAAAACGTGGGGTTATGAGGTTGGAAAGGGTTAAAGATGAGGATCCGTCACCAGTCCTCACCAACCATCTAGCTCAAAGAACAGAAGCGCCATGCCAGATGGAAGAGAACCAGTATTGCAAACTCTTGTCTCGGAAAATCTTATCACCCAAACTTGCAAAATGAGAACCTTCTATTTTAAGTGATTTTTGTAGAACAAAGGCAAAATAAATTTATTCCATTACAAAATTTAAAGCGTAAAACCACTTCCGACGTTCAGAAAAACTCCGGACGGATTGCACTGGACCCACCGAATTCGACTGAGGGTGCGAGAAATGAAACATTTAGGTTTTTAAAGCGTTTAGGTTTACATTTAAAAGGTTTTCAAAGCTTTTATTTTTCGAAAGCTGGGCTTTTTCGGGGCTTCTTTGCTATCATCGCTTATCTCAAGAGCTTGCCTACTCAAAAACATGAAAATAAGACACCATTTTTTGCGCGTACGACGCCACTAAGCGAAGCTGAGTCTTCTCTTCTTTTGCGTGCTTGTTGCTTGCTCAAATCCAGACTAAGATGGGCAAGGATTTCGTAATATTTTCGATTGTTTTTTTTTCGCTTGTTGTTCCATCTTTCAGCTGTCATTCACCACATGTTATTCGCACTTTTTATTATGAATGTGGATTGAAATAAACGCGGCTATCTAATACTGTTCTTACTCTGGTAGGGGCGAGTGTGGGGCAGTGGCAAGAGGCGCTGCTGTCACGCACACGGTCAAGTGATAGATCCTCGCCCAAGGTCAACCAAGCCTTCTATCCCTCCGGGGTCGGTGAATTGGTACCAGACTTGTCTGGGAGGATAAAATACACTGACCTGAACATTGGCTGGCCCCGCAAGTCATTGTATAGTCCCCATACACATTCAAAAACCTCTACGAATCTGAATGGAAGTATACTCTGTTTATCTTGAATTACACAAAACACGGTCCGCCAATAGTCCTCTAATTGGCCAGCTAGTACCGTAGTGTACGTCCACGACGCGTTCTCGGCAGACCCGGGTGTGCACCCGGTGTGCAGAGCAATCGATTCGTCAATGCCGTCACACGGCCACCCACCCTGCCACCCGGGTCTGCCGAGAACGCGTCGTGGACGTACACTACGGTACTAGCTGGCCAATTAGAGGACTATTGGCGGACCGTGTTTTGTGTAATTCAAGATAAACAGAGTATAGAATGTGTTGCGCATCTCCAGAGGATTTACATACGCCGAGGACTTTTATGACTTCACTTTAATCTGAAAGGAATCCATGATGGTCTCCTAACGATTGAGGCTGACCTTGGTGAAGACTTTACAAGGAATGGGCAGCAGAGCAATAGGGAGGTAGTTTCCGATATCCTCGTTGTCCCCGTTCTTGAAGATCAGAACTGTCCTGGAGCTTTTCCAATGATCGGGGACGACACCAGACTCGAGGTATGAGTTGAAATGTTCAGCCAGTAACTTGTACATAGCATCACTTCCTGCTCTTAAAATATCGGCAGAAATGCCATCCGGACCAGAAGCAGTTTCCTTCTTCAGCGACTTTATAGCTTTCATGACATCAGAGGCCAGGATCGGAAGTACCGGCTCGTTCGTAGGAGAAGCGCGTCCTGAAACAAGAGTCGTCGAGCGATAGATACCGGTGTAGAAATTCATCACTATGCGTTCCATGTCCGCTCTTCCGTTCTCATCTTTCAAAGACGTGGTCATAGTACATTGGTTCGTCATGTCCCTGCGGCAGCGTGTCAGACTACGTGTTTGCGCGACAATCGACAAAAGTTTATTCTTTCGGTACTCTCTCAGACATTCCCTGACTGCTACACGATATGTCTTATTGATCATCGACTTCTCTAACAATACGTGTGTTGATGACGGGTCTCTTCTGACCTTCCCTCGGCGCTTCAACATGTGTTGCGCTAAAGTATTCAATACTCCTTTTCCGCGCTCTCGCTACTTCATTGGCACTTTCGCACAGTAAAAAACGCCACTAGTTATTCCCTCGCAGTCTGCAGTAGAATTCTCCGCTATCAGCCATGGGTAGACCTGAATCGCGTCCTCAGAAGCTGACTCATTGTGGGAAACGAATCGGGGCGTGTTCATGTGTATCCCTTTTGAGGACGCGGGTATTGAGACGTATTTTGACTCAAAGCAATCGGTGGTCGGATCCGCAGTCGAAAGATCCGCAGTCACCCCTGTATCCATCAGACTCCAACTGCAATTGGCTAGAACGTGATCCAGCTCCGGATGGGTTTGCCCATTGGGACTTTCCCAGGTCTATCGCCGATGACTTTTCTTTTCGAAGAGGGAGTCTTCATGAAGCATTTCGCATGACGACATCAGATCCAGCATACGGAAACCATTGTTATTTCTAACTCCGTCTCCATGTTGACGTAGTCTCCAGATGTCGTCACTCGAGTTGCCAACGATCGCGTTGAAGTCACTACAGATGTACTTGTAATAGCTCTTCTCCTGCCTCACAGTCATTTCTAGCTCCGGATAGAAAGCGCCCTTTTCTTTCTCCTCGGCTACATCCGTAGGGGCATAGCAGTTCACGATCGAGATAACGGTCTTCGGCGTAATCTTCAGTCGCAGCACAGCTATACGGACACTCAGAACTTCGTGAGAATGAACAATCGGCTGAACTGCAGAATCCACTCTAGAAGCCAACTCCTCCTATATTCTCGGCAGCCGCTTTCTGTTCCATCACCAGCATTTCTCCTTGATCGGTCTTTCTCTCGTACTCTTCTTTTACTTTTGTTTCCCGCAAGCAAATGACATCGTACTTGACTCTTCTGGGCTGATGGAGGAGAGTTCTGAAATCTGCGTCGGATGCAGCCGTTCGACAGTTTCAAGAGCAGATGTACAGGCACTGTTCACGTTGAGTTTGGGGTTTTCCGATGACGCCCAGTCCAAGTACTCTTCCGTCCTTGGTAGCTTCATCTCCGGGCGTCGTGGGAGAGTATATCCGAATTTGGGCCGGTTTTATCATGTTTGCGAATGTAGAAGCAGAGTTTGTGGTCTGGTTACTCCCGGAGTGCAGAACCGGTGCTATCCAAGAGCAGCCCGTCCTCGCATTAGATGAACTAATGCTACGTCGAACTGCGTGACCATTTGTGCCGTTGGCCATTTCACTGGACGAATCCTGATCATCAATGCTCACCCCTTCACTACGATGAGGTGACACATAAAGGGGACTTGGACTAAATTGTAGAAAACGACGATGACGTCTAAGTAAGTTATCGCCCGCATAACGACGTCATTTTTAGTTTATGTAGTTTATCCAAGGAAAATCGGTCAGAAGATGCAAGGCTCACTACTACGGTGAAAGTAGAAGCGAAGTCAGGAAAATATTGGAGCTCATTATCAGATTTTCAAAGGAGATGTCTGGTCATTAGAGTTGTAACCTCATCAAGAAAACTGTGCTTCACTAGGACGGCAACGTCAGGTTTGTGGAATGTTGTTAGGATGTGATCGCGCAATTTGGGATAGTAACCTTGCTCGGATGAGATGTCTCCAGGAACTGGCTTTACGCAGACATCTACACAGAGCAGTGCGTGAGGTGACATACCAATCAAGTTCTGCAGACAACAAAGGGTGTCTTACGAAGTGAGTACGGCTGCATAGAAACTCTACTCCGAAAACGCTGCTCGTCGTAAGCCAAAAAAATCATCGCCTCATTAAATTGGAGAAGCTCTGGGGAAAAATTCTTATTTTATCTTACGCTATGTTATATATTGTTATGTTATGCTATGTTACGCTATGTTATGTTATGCCAAGCCATGCTCCCCAGTAAATTTCAGGGCCATTCCCTCAAAACTCATAGGGACAAAACCAGACGCGCACAAAAGTGTCGAGGAGGAACGAGTTATTCGGGGGTAATTTCCCTCTTGAAAAACATCGAACATCTCATCGGCCACTGTTGTTTTCTTCCTCGGCTAAAATGAGTTTTGGATGGGGCGAGACGACTTTCGGCGCCGCCGTAAGCAGGCAGAGCTGTAATCTGCCCTCCAAACATCCCTACCTTTATCATTGATCCACACTCTGTTTTGCCAACAAGTGTCGCCCATAGATGCACACCAGTTACCTATCAAATGACTTTTTCGTTTGGAACCGGCGCCCACTGAATGGCCCGCCTCCAACTGATGATTTAGAGAATTACGTGCCATCTTGGACGTATTTGATACTGTTCCATCGTCAGTGAACCTGTTTGCTCCCACTCCTAGTATCATGCAGACAGTTTTTAAATTTCCTCCGCTCCTTGGTCACTTCTCTGCCAGGAATTTGGGTGTGAAAACATTTTTTTGGAAGGTGAGCGTGGTGGCGGGTATATATGATTTCCCGCAAAATTCTCGCACAAGTCAACTCGCCTACACAACCATATATCACACTAGATGACAGTTTACTTTTTCCTCATCCGAAACCAGTGTTCTGAGTGCGCTGTGTCCTGATTTCCCCACGCAATCTAAGTATCTCAGTTCTTCGTTTACAAGCAGTGTTCACCTTAGATTTTAGTTTCGCGTTCTTCACGATTTACAGAAGGTCTCGTTTCTTCTACATTTTTTTAAACGCAGAAGTAGTTTTTAGGCTGAAATTGTCCCTACCCTGTTTACATTGACTTCTGACTAGGAGAAACATCCTCTTAGAAGTTGTGAAGAATAAGTAAGGTAACAAAAATGCCACTCCTTTGTTCGAAAAAAAGATGGATGTTATTAACACTAGCTGTAACCTGCAAAAGCAAATGAAGTGAATACAACTGTTCAAAACGCTTTCAGTTACGACGGAATTAGCCTTCACAAAATTACGAGACTTAATTGTGACTCATTAGTGAGATATAAGCCGTTTTCCAGATTTGCACTCCTCTTGTCACTCGATTAAAGCCGTGCCAATCAATGAGCAGTGTGTACTATACTCTGTTCCGGAGGGATAGGGGCTCTCTACACACAAAAGGAGTTTTAAGGTTTCCGCTATTCGACACGTCACATTACTCAATTTAAGCGAAGTGGTGGCGAAAGCGAAAGAGCAGCGAAAAGCGAGACAACTCCTATACTCTGTTTATCTTGAATTGCACAAAACACGGTCCGCCAATAGTCCTCTAATTGGCCCGCTAGTACCGTAGTGTACGTCCACGACGCGTTCTCGGCAGACCCGGGTGTGCACCCGGTGTGCAGAGCAATCGATTCGTCAATGCCGTCACTCGGCCACCCACCCTGCCACCTGGGTCTGTCGAGAACGCGTCGTGGACGTACACTACGGTACTAGCGGGCCAATTAGAGGACTATTGGCGGACCGTGTTTTGTGCAATTCAAGATAGACAGAGTATACCTCGTTGAGTGGAGAGCCCCTATTCCTATCCCAAACGAGGCTACAATCGTAGAGTCCATAGAAGCAGTGCTTCATCTGCGTCTCTGACGAGCGCACAACGTACGCAAATCACGTACGCGACGCAGCATTGGTTTTACCGTAATCGAAAAAATGCAAATCATCGATAACCTGCAACTACCTGCCACGCAAAGAGGAGTATCTGCCTCAAGAGCCAGTATTACGAGCATTTTGAACAAAAATAAGGCAAGAGAATGTTGAAGTATGCGAAAAAAAAGAAACGAGTAAGTGGAAAATCTATGATATCTGTTTTTTGGATTACGCCGCGACGCTGCTTGGCGGGAAAACGAAGAGGAAGGCTATTGATCGAATGATTTCGCGCCATATTGCTGAGTGCAGCTTCCTACTTCAGAGAGACTGAGAGTACAGAGTATACCAAATAGTCACAAAGGAGCAAGTTTGGGTTGGATGAGTGGCATGCAGCTTTCTACAACACTCCATATTATTTTTTTCAGTTTTTTATTTTTCTCTGTATTTATGTTTCTATGCACTGTCACAGTCGCTGTGCTGAATCTCTGACATTGCTCTATGACATAAAACAAGATGGATAACGTTCCGAAAGAGTTGTTTTTCTTTGGGTTCCATTTGGTATACCCGTTTTTGGCTAGGTCGTACTTATTGATTTGAAAACTATAGATTGCTTGGCCGGAGAGGACGCTGCTTCATGTAACGTAGCCACAGCTGCTAACATTTCAGCTTGATGTTGAACACTACTTCCTTAATACAGTCTTATTCTTCAACTATTTCGCTCACTGAAGGGCTACCAAGGCTGGGAACACTCCTATGTATACAATCAAAAGGAAAGAAAATGTCAATCGTTGGCAAAGTACGAACTCTGGCAAAAATGTTTCCAGATTGTTTTAGGTGAAGTGTTTTTCAAAGAAGGGCTGCTAGTTGCACAAGACAGCCGATCTGCGTTTGAGGGAAATCAGAAATGCAGCCACTAGGAGAGAAGCTGCAACATATGTTCCGATTTTTTCCTGTTTTTTTTTTCATTACCACAGGGTCCGTTGGGAGGACGTAGCACAAATTTTTGTTTCTTTATTCATTATTAACTAGTCGTCTGATACTCCTGCTATTCGACTTACAAGTTCGAGAAGTGCCGTGACGGTGGTAGCTCGACACGCACGCAGCCCGCGTGGGCGGGCAGTCTCGTTCGGACGAAGTTCACCTATCAATGCAGTACGCGATATAGCACAATTATGAAAGCAGTACTTCCCTGCTTTGATTAATTGTTGCTCTCTCAATCTCGAGTTTTGATTTGTTCGCGTCCGGGAGGAAGGAAGGGTTATGAGGCGTTTTGGCGACTTCAGGGCTATGATTCATGAACAGCAAACCGTGGGCTACAGTTGAATTTGCCGCGGAAATAGCATGCAATCTTCGGAGACAAACCAAACTGTAGCTCATAGTTTGCGTCCATGAATCCCAACCCAGAACACTCATTTACAGCCGTTCTTTGGCTGTTCATAGCTCGTTTTTTGCCATTCTTATGACACTGGGAGCCGAAGCTCTTTTTCGTCTATTATTTTTCTGTGGAAAATCACCGATAACAATCGTAATGAACGTTGCCTTCAAGATGTTCTGCTTTCTCGCAGTTAATTGCAGTATCCATGTTAGAGCCGAGCAGTTGCTTCAAGCACCCTTCAAAACGACAGGGCGCATCAGTCCTATAGGAATAGTTGGCGAAGCTTGCTGCAAAAAGTATATACTACGCCTTGAGCTAGTAGATAGTGTACTATCCTATCTTCTTCCTTCAGAGGCAGCAGACACGTTCGTCAAATTGTTCAGGTAACTACGCTGCTGAGGTCGCATGGTCCCTAGTAGAACGCTCGCACCGTTGGAAGCGTCAAAAACTAGTCGAAACTACTAAATTTGAGCAATGCAAGTCTAAAAATTTCGTCAAACCCGCCCCAAATACCAACTCGTCCAGATCGGTCCTTCGAATACGTTCGCTCAGGCTTGTTTTTGATGCTTCCAATGAGGTGAGCGTTCTAGTGCAGGCACTTAGAGTCTATCGGCTTCGCCATCTCAACCGTTTTGTCGCTAATATTCACTGCTTCAACCGCGCGCAGTGTAACTCGTCCATTTTTACCCGATAACAAAAGCAACCGTTATTCCTCTATTTGCATACAGTTTTCGTTGGTTTTTTCGTTAGTTCCCATACTATCTGCTCCAAACCTTCAATTTATGTATGTCATAAAATCAATACCATTTTTGAGCATGTCTGCTGCTTTTAACTGCATGAGTCGAATTTCGCAAACTTCTCGTGGAGCTGTGCAAAGGCTATAGAACATTTGCGATTGAATACCCTACTTTCTCATCGTTGTCATTTGCAGGGCACCGCGTTGTTATCCTGTTGAGTTTATGACCCTACTGTAAACATCTGAATGTGTTTGTTTTGCTGCAACTACTCAGTGGTCCTATCTACTGGGAAAGAAATTTTAAAAATCAATTATCAGAGTGAATACCCTCACGCAAGACGAACTTGGCAGGTGGTACACCTTATCTACGGCCTAATATTGACTCCGCATCCTAACTATCCACACATATGTATAACTATGAAAAGAGTTTGATGAGGGAATAATTCTTTTCTATCATTTGTGCTACTTTGTGCTTTTTCTGAACCGAATTTCAGGGCGAAAACTTCCCCAGAACCCCGCTTGATCCTTTGATGTGGTTCAGGATGTGGTGGCGACAAAAGTCTCACGCGGGGTGCGCAGATGTTTGCGAATTGGCGCGCCAACGATTGTGCAATTTCGAGGATCATCTTACGTCGGCACTAGTCATACAACCCTCTGCCACCCTCCCCCCGCAAAAGACGCTTTGAATGAACGCCCGCACCACTTTCAACTTCAATTGCCTCTCCCTCCACTACTTGGATCGAAATAGCTGTTCACACCTGACACTTGAGTGAGATTTGCGGGATGAGTTCAGTAGCCAATAGCTTCAAAGCTAGCATACACGCTCGTAGCAATGATGGAAGTGACAACGGTAGTATGTCTGGATAACTTGAGCGACAACGTCGGCGCCGTTGGAAGCGTCGAAGAACGTACATCGATAATACCCTAATTTGAGTAAACTTAACTCAGAAAGCTTTGGCGAAATTTCGGCAAAGAATCAGCCGAAAATAACCCACCAGGCTCCGCAGTGAATAGTGGATAGTTGGGTTATTTCTCGACTCTTTCTCGTTATTTATTGGGTATTTCACGGCTATTGCTCGGCTGAGGCCATGCTGTCCGTGAAATAACCGGGAAATAAAGAGGAAATAGCCGAGAAATAACTAAAGATAGCCCACCATGAGCCGCTTGCAGCCAGGTAGGCTATTTCGCGGTTATTTGGCGGCTACTTCTCGGCTACTTTGCGGCAACCAGCTATTTATCGGCTATTGCGCGGTAAGCAGGCATTTCGTTGCTATTTCTCGGCCAAAATCTCAGAGTAGTAGCGTGCCAGTCTAGCCACCATATCTGAGGCTCTGACCAAGCTATAGCTTGTTTCAACCGAATGACTTGTTCGAAGATACAGAGAAAGCACGAACTTATTCTGGGTCTTGATCGAAAGAACCTCTACCCTATCCCGTCGTGAAGTCTTCACTTGAGTACTTGAGAACGGATGAGTTAATCTGTCTTCTGGCGTTTAAGATATCAAGCCAATCTAGTGGTCCGAAGTGGACTAGTCGGGGTTTCCAACCTGTAAAAAAACCGGACAGCTTGTCAGTTTTCGTTCACTCGAACACGTACAATACCGCTCCTAGGATTTGGTCAGAAGGCGACCGAGGACGGGTTTCAGCGTTTTCTCGTTCTTTTCGAATAACTCGCTTCAAACTCAACTTTTTGCGAAACTAAGGCAAAATTCATGATGGTGGCGTTGAGAGCCAACCAATGGCCAAACCTTCGTTGAGGTTCAGGTAAGAACTAAAGAGGTTTGGCAATCAGCCCGCAATCTGTATATACGGTACACAGGGAAACGCAGAGATCGGAGCTCTTTACACACCGAGGGAGGAGTTGTCTCGCCTTTCGCGGCTCTAATTCCACTCGGGACCACACCGTGTTAATTGAGAAGCGTGACGTGTCGAACTGCAAAAACAGGACAACTCCTCCCTCTGTGTGTAGAGAGCCCCTTTCCTGGAAACGCATGCAGAGGCGGCCGCGCCCCCTTCTCCACGTTACCACATATGGAGAGCTGGCCGATCGTCAAACTTCTGAGTTCTCAGCAAAATCGCAACAGTGGCTATACCATTGGGTAGCCCTCAATGCCACGAATATCATCCTAGTTTTGGTCAAAGTTGAGTATGTAACGAGTTGTCCAGAAATGACGAAAAGACGTGGACAAGCGTCCTCGCGCGCTTTCTGACCAGTTCCTACGAACAGTATTATACTCCCTTTCGTGAAATAGGGGAAAACAAGATGAGTAAATGATGCGTTTCCTCGGGATATCGAGCAGTCCATTGTTCTAAGCAGACTGTAAGGCTGGATCAAACTCCCCAAGACCTGCGACAGTGCAGGACATGCATATTGATTTTTGGTCGATATGCATGATAAACATTGCATCGCAGCGCTCGTAGCTGGAACTATGACCACGGTCTAGCATACAACTATGTATGAATCGTCCGTGTCCTTGAAATAGGAAGCCGCACTCAGGCCGAAATCGTCCGACTGACAACCATTGAGCCTTCGTTTTTCCTAGCGCCACTTTTCCCGCCAAGCAGCGTAACGGCCGGTTTCCTCATTCAAAGACATGAACCATACAAAGCAGAAAACGAGCATCAGATTTGTGCTCAGTACCTCAGATAGCCCCCTGGTCAACATTTGCGCGATTTGGGCCTTTCGCTAGCAACCGATTTCCATTCTGTCTTTCGACCTCCGATATTTTTAGAATAGTTTTCACTCATTCCTCTTTGGATTAGACATTTATGGATTGAGATTCAATAATCGCAAATAGTCTGCGCTTTGCTGCCCTACACCTACTGTTTTTCTTCGAATGACTTCCTATTCTTTCATTCCTTTTCGAGAAAATTCTCGCCCATGAATAGCGCAATGCCATTATAAAGGAAAGCTGTTGCATTCTTTCAAGCCTGTTTGATGATTTTTCTTGAACGTCGCTGGAATGCTGACAGAGCGAATGTGGTGCGCTCTTTGTGCTGAAAATTGTTTTTGAAAGTGGACAGAAAAGCCAAGCGCCTATCGAACGTCATACCTCAAACAGTCGTTCGTATGTTTATCTCATTGAAATACCCTCTATTTCCAAGTCAAATTCACTCGGGACTATAGCGTACGTGTGCAAGCGTACGCTCGCTGTCTCTTCTCTCGCTCCGCACGCGCACGCAAACAAAGAAATCAAATGTCGCTCCGCAGAAAAAATATGTCCATACCTCAGGCAATCGCGGGAGTCGGTAAAACGCCCCTTTTCCAATTGATCGGATCTGGCTGATCGGCGGAGGTTTCGGCATGACTCATAACTGCCAAAGTTCTCGTGGTAATGTCTCATATCTGGCGAAGTTTTCGGGGCAACATATTGCGAAGTCCGCACTGTTTTCCTCTAACACTCTCTCGTGTAGAGCGCGGAAATGTCAGCCCACAATGTATACGCTGCGCTTGGATGTGAGGTTTTTGTGCTTTTCGTGGTTAACAGTGTTCGGGATATCGACACCTGGCGTTCGTCTGTGGCAGGTTGAATCGCCAACCCTGCCTCTCAGCCTCCCACCGACGCCCGCAACTGTAGGAGTGGTAGATGGTGGTCGGTGGGAGGTGATCAGGAGAAATTTCAGGTGTGAACACGTGGGTGTGACGTCACACTGAGCGGACGGTGGGAGGTGATTAGGCAGTTTTCGCTGTGAATGGGTCAACTGTGACGTGGCCTTGTAGGGACGGTGTGAGGTTGACACGCGAAATTTGGGTCAGGTTCTCTCTACACACGGAGGGAGGAGCACGGACGAGATTCATTGCTGACGCGACGCGCGCGGCGGAATTTTTTATCCTATTACCCCATCACTGGAGCGCGCTTGCCACAAGCTCGCGAGATTTCACGGGCTTTCATGTTTTTATTCATTCTCACATGACTTTTCTTTATGTTCCTGGGTTGTTCCTCTCATTATCTCATCCTGGACACTCATTTCAATAACTCTTGTATGTTCTCGTGCCGTTTTACCGCTTGATATTTGTAGAAATTGTAATATGGTATTAAAGGTCGAGCACCATTTTAGATGTAGTGATGGGATCGTTGCCGCCGACAACCAGTTTGGCTCTGAATTATGAAACGTAAAGAAATAGAATTGTGAGAATCAATAAACACATGGAACGTCATGAAATCTCGCGAGCTTGTGGCAAGCGCGCTCCAGTGATGGGGTAATCAGCTGAAAAAAATCCGCCGCGCGCGTCGCGTCAGCAATGAATCTCGTCCGGGCTCCTCCCTCCGTGTGCAGAGATCCCCTGACCCGAAGTTTTCGGCGTGAATGGGGGAGTTTTCGGTCTTGGCCCGCCCTTTTTTCGTTTCGAGCGGCAGTACGCTACCTGTTCAACTCCTCTCAACCGGCCACCGACCCCGCGAGAGTGTAAGACCGTGGTGTGCATGAGTAGCTGCCTCGTTGCTAACCGCTCGCTTGTGATGTCATCTATTTTTCTTGCCTGAATCGATCGATAGCGTTGCGCGCGAAATGGCTGTGCCCGAAGGCAATTGCGTACGGGCTAACCCGTAGATATCATCAACTAGTTTGAATTCAGATACACCTCCGATACTTTTAGATTTTGGAGTAACTGACAGGAATTGATCTAAATGGCGCTAAAATTGACGTGCAAAAACATCACTCCGCCAGCATCATCTCCCTGTTTTAGTCAACATATCATGGGAATCTCAAAACTGCTACTCTCGCGAAGAACCACATTTCACCTTCTCTTCTCACTACCCTGCCGATGGTCGGCGTGATTCCTCTGATAGAGCGGCTTATTGAGCCCTCTCATTCCGTAAGGCGAGAAATTTCCTAGGGTTTTAGCGAGGTTTACTGAAACCCGCAAATTCTTGTCTCCAAAGTGAAAGAGGGGGGGAGGGAGTTCCACCGAATTTCCGCTAAAAACCAAGGCCGGATTCGCTATAGTGTTCTATCTGTCGCTAAATTCGTATATCCTCGCCATAATTGTAGCGAAAAATTCCGTTTTCAGCGGCAGCCTGTGTTGAACAGCATTTCCAACCCTCGCTGGCTACGTTGCAGCTGGGGTCGCCCTTCTAGTACAAATCAAACAGAGTGGATCAATCAATGCGACAATCCTCCACCATTTTTCCGAATTCGAGGCGAGAAATTCCGTGGGTTATACGATTACGGTTGGAAGCATTTCAACAACTGGGGCTAAATCCTCTATAAAACGTCGTAATTCACTCCATTCGAGGCGCGAGCGGCGCGCGCGACGCCTCGGCCTCCGTCTGCCCTACGCTCTCTCACTGCCACTAACCTCCGCTCCACCCCAGCACGCGTAGGAACCAAGTGAATTTTGTTGTTTTATATCCTGTTAGTTCCGTAATTTACGTTAACTTCTGCGACAAATTAGACTAGATGCCTCTGAAACCCTTAGCATCCAAGACTTTCGTGTTAAGCATCTCGCGACACATTGGCAGAGTACTCAGACAAACCATCGCTCGGCGCGGGTCCGGAGATCAACTCAAGCGACGCTGTCTCTCTGCTCTAATTGTGAGCGAGAAATAGCCATCTACTCGGGCGACAGCACCCGCTCTCCGGGGTACTTGTCACAGCCTGTGGGCAGGGAAGTTAATCCTGCCACAGGCCGCAACAAGAATGCCATCCCGGCGTGGTCCGCAATTAGGAAGCCTCCCTCACCGCGGGCCATGGGAGACCCCTCGGCAGCCGAAAATTGTCCTCCTGAGAGTGACCCGAAGTCACCTCTCAAGAGTGGCCTCGAAAGGCCAACTGCCCGTCTACACGAGACGAGCCGCCTTTTATACCTGCTGATTACGTGACCCGCCAGTTATCGCTTAAAGGCATCGTCCACGATGAAAACCGAATTTGGGTTTATGCGTTCATTCGGACTAGTGGGCCATGACAATGTCACTCAGAAAGTTTGGAGTTACAAAACCGTCTCTGAGTGAAGATTCGCTTACCTCAAAATGGCTTGTTGGGTTTGGGGGGCCGGCCTTGGGGTCGATCCGTTGTTACAAAGAACAAAACTCCTGGGTTGCTGACGGCGGGTGTGCCTTGACGCGTCGTAGGGCGCAATACACACGCCAGTCGATTTCGAATTCGGTATCGATCGAAAGCAGCCGGCAGCACTGGACGCAGCAGGTGGGTAGCCCATTTTAATTTCGCTGAAGTCGTAGTTGAGCGGCATCCTCGGTGAATTGCTTCCAACGCTGCGCCAAGGAGCGAAGAGTAAAACTGTTCCTTGCATTCTCTGCGCAACTATCCCAAGTTGATGCCGGCGCGAAATTCAAATTTGCTATGAACTTTCTAAAAATGGGTTTTTCTCAAAAAGTTGACGTTTTTGAGGGGGCGTTTTGCTACCGTTAGTCACTATAGGGATAGTACAACACGAAAACATCAAAAACCCAAATATGGTTTTCATCGTGTACGATGCCTTTAAAGGCAGTGTTCACGATAATCTTCGATTCTGAGATTTTTCGCAAAATCGATTAATTGACCCCCGGGTAGAACTAAAATGACGGAGAAACTGAGAAAAGTGGAGCAGAAGGGCACGAAAATCTTTACTTTACTCTCACAGGAACTCTTCGTTATGACGATGAAATATTTTGTGGACCCGTCCTCTGCCATTTTCTGCTTTCTGTTGCTCCGTCCGTTCCTTCTGACCCTACCTAATGCTGTTTTGCATTAAATGTTTTTCCATTCTCGAATGACCCCATTTTTCACCGGTCAGAATCACCATGAGCATGTTACCCAATCGGACAACTAGTCCAGACCAGAGAATAGTGTCGCTGAAATACGGCGTTTTAATGCGTTTCTCGCAGTTTCTTCGTAATTCTGGCAACACTTTAAGACCAACGCTTTGTTTCATGTGAAAAACTCTGAAATGAAAATCATCGTGAACATTGTCTTTGAAGGGCAACCAATTCCGCGTCTCTCTTTCTATGGCGATGGCGCCGCTGTCGCCCTGAGAGCAACCGGACAGCGGCCGAGGCTGCCATTCCAACCAGGGGTGTGCGGAGATTTCTGTTTTCCGATTTCTGTTTTCTGAAAAATCTGCGAAAAACAGAAAAAAATCAGAAAAATGAACGAAATCCGGATCTGTGGAACAGCGCAGCTTATATAGTCCTTTACGAGGTACCATTTGTGTTCAATGTGCGATTGCTGTTAAGGGCAGGGTTCGCGATAAAAAGTTTATTGTGGTATCTTTTTGAGAAGGTAGACCTGGTCATCACAAAAGTGAAAATAAGTGGAAAGTCGGAGAAAAAACGCTCAAAAACAAGCTATTGCTGGGTCTCAGCCCCCAATTCACTAGATTTCTACAATTGCTTGTTATGTCGTCTTTTATTCTGCATTTAAAGTAGATGCTGGACACCGAGAGACTAATAACTTTTTTGGCGGCAAAATAGAAGGGGGAAATACGCATTTATAAAACCTGTTAGTTGGGGGTGTGCGTACACCCACCATTCAGCCGTTTTTACTTGTTTTTGTGCGTTTTTAGGCAATTTCTCCCTTATTTTCAGTTTTGTGATGACCAGACCTGCATTCTTATTAAAGGCAGCAGACACACTCGAAAAAGTTGTTGAGATAACTACATTAGTGGGGTCGTGCAGGCCCTAGAAGAGCCCTCACGAAGTTGCAAGCGTTAAAAACGAGTCCAAATGACCGTATTTGAGCCGTAGTCTGTCACGAAATCATCCTTGCTCCGCCCATCGATACGGGCTCCGCCTCTCCATACAGGTATTCAATGCTCGATTGCGGCCACTTAAGATTACTTTTTAGGCTTCTGACGGCATAAGCGTTCCAGAAAGGGCCGTACCAGTACATTAGCGTCGTTATCCCAACAAATTTGTTGCTAGCTCCGCTATTTCAGCCAGTGCCGTACAACTCGTCCATTTCTGGGCCAATATAGAACGTACCGTTATATCGTAATTTCCGTCAATTTGTTTTCGTCTTTTTCGTTATTTCTGAATACTAACAGCTTCAGACCTTCAGTTTAATCCATAAAATTGATATCATTTTTGAGCGTGTCTGCTGCCTTTAAGAAAATTCCAGAATCGTTTTTATCGCGAACCCTGCTAACGCACTCGTATGGTAGTACTTTGGCACAATAGAGGTAGCATCCCAGGGCAGAGAATGAATTGAACCTCTCCTTGTCAGCCACTGCTGTAGTTAGTTGTTCGCAGCAGCTGCTGCACACAGCGAGGGGTTGAACCCGAAGTCTGTCCTAGAATGCAACCCTTATTGTGCTGACGTTCTACCACGGGTGAGTGCTCTGAGAGTTTGGCCGAGAAATAGCCGATAAATAGCCACAAAATGCCTGATTTTCGGGTAATAGCCGAGAACAAGGTCGTGTTCGGAAAATAGCTGGTTGCCGCGAATTAGGCGTCAAATAATGGTCGTCGAGAAACAGCCGCGAAAGAATGCTCTCAAAGGGGAGTGCAAGGCGCATTGCTGGGGCAGATTTGGAATTCAACAAAGGCGTCGGTTCAACTACCCATGTTTTGTCGGTTATTCCTCGATTATTCCGCGAACAACATGATCGCAGCCACCTAGCAGCCAAGAAATAATCAAGAAACACTCGAGAATCTGCTCAACAGGATCATTTGTTGAGCCTGGTGGGCTATTTCTCGGCCAAAACTCTCAGCGTGTCTTTAAGATGTTGTATCCGTTACTGACGCGGCTTTGCTACTATCAATGCCTTATAGGTCATCTGTGCAGTTCCGTAGATATTATTTTACAAGTATGACAAAGGTATTCAGAATTACATCCTCTCTTCACCCGAAAACAGGTTAAATGCAATGAGTCTTTTTTTCTGGATTTTTTCTGTACTCTGATTTCTGTTTTCTGTTTTCTGGCCAATTCGGTCTTTCTGTTTTCTGATTTCTGTTTTCTGACAGACTCGATTTTCTGTTTTCTGTTCTCTGAAATTTTTCAAAAAATTTCCGCACATCCCTGATTCCAACCGGACGTGGACCGCGGCGGCATTTCGGCCTGAGTCGAGCAACCCGGTGACCAAAATGCTGTCGTTGTTGCGACCCCCTCCATTCGTTGCAAACCTTTGCGATTCCCTCCCGAACCAAGGCCTTCTGAATTCAAGTGAGACCCACCCTCTTAGCTGAAGAATTGAATGCTCGTCAAAATTGCAATTTTCCAAACAGCGAAAAATGGATTTCGGGGGCCTTCCAGTGTCATAAACATTGCTCTTCTGGGCCACAACTCAGTGGTTCGGTTGAATAGACCTAGTAATGAAGAAGAAAAAAGCAAAGCCGCTCATGTCGAGTGAGAAATAGAAAAAAATCACTCGTTGGAAAAAGTGGTGTAGAAGGCCGTTTTTTTCCAAATGGTCTCTTTAGCCTTGGTTTCCTTTTCTAGAAAGTGGCAGTCGGGCAGAAGATGCATCTACTGGATGTAATCTACGATGTAAACTACATGTGCTGGATTTTTTTTCTATTTTCTCCCGTAATTTTCTACCATGTGATTAGGTCAAAACGTCAAAAATTTCAGAAAAATTTTTTTTGAAAAAATCCAGCTAATGTACCTAGTTTCTGATAACCATTCAGCAGTTGAACCTGTTCGACGGCCGCCCTCCAGAAGTCAAATTAAAAGTCGCAAAGGCCATTTTCAAAAAACGTTTTTTTGCACCACTTTTCCAACAGGCGTTTTTTCCTTTTCTCACTCTACATGAGCAGCCTTCCTTTCTTGTACTTCGTTACTGGGTCTATTTTACCGAGTTGCTAGTTACGGCCCATAAGAGCCATGTAGAGCTCACGTAATAATTTTAGTCTGATGCATGGGCGGGGCTGCGACGGTAGATCGCCGCGCGAGAATCGAAACCCCGTCGGCCAGTGATGCCGCTAACACCGCACGGTCAGCCGCCTGATCCATGCGTCAGACTAAATCGAATACGGAAACATATATGACAATAGAAGGTCCCCAAAAACCATTCTTTCGCTATCTGGACAATTGTAATTTGGACGAGCATTTAGGTCACCAGCTGCTGACAAACAGGTCTAAACCATCGCGGTTGTGTGAGAAACACCCTGTGGTGGAGCTGAGTTAAAACCAAAAAAACGAATCGAAAAAATCTGGCGGTGTCACCCCCCACCAATTTTGAAGTTCGTGGCGACCCCCCCCCCTCTTTGGAAAATTTCCAACATTGCTTGATCTCGACCCTCGGCCGCTGTCCGGGCGATAACTTCATTTGTGAGATGTTATTTCTCGGTTATTACTTGGCTATTTCGAAAAACCGAGAAATAGCCACTAGGAGCCGCTGCAGAGCCTGGTGGACTAGTCATCGGCTATTTCTCGGCCAAAACTCTCATAGTTTCGCGAAACTCATTCTCTGCGTCGTGAAGCTAATACTGAAGGGTTCATGGCAGGATCACAGACGGTTCACAGTGCCGCGAACCCTACTAACGTCGTACCAAAAACTATCTAATTCCTACAAAGGTTTCTATTTCTGACCAAATTCCTCTTTTTCCCTGGCCTTTTTATAACAGACGTAGAAAATTTTATAGTTAGGCTCGTGTTTCCCGAGCGATGTTCTGAACCGCCGCCAACATGGGGCTTAATGAGCGGCAGGGGTGCCAATAGTGCCAGATTTGTGCATCGTATAGAGTGCGGACAGTTTGGGGGAGTTCAGCTTGTTTAGAAGATTCGAGCACGGTCTACTGCGATTCTCTGGGCCAAATTCCAGTCCACATTAGCGGACTACGGCTATTTCATCATGCGACACGTAATAATCGTGCTGACAATGAGACCACTTGGTCCCGGCACGACTCACCTTTCTCCCAGCACGATTATCGCGTGTCGCATGATGCAACAACCGTAGTCCGCAATTGCGGATCGGAATTCGGCTTCGGGAAGGATAGTAGGTACCGCGAACCTTAAAACTGACGATCGCGGTGCCGAGGTGTTCGTAGTAGGTACAAAGTTCGCGGTGGATTCTCGGTAGATTCGCGGCAGACAGAAGGTTTACGGCTGGTTCGCGGCAAGTTTTTATCAGGATATGAGAAGTTGTATTTGACATCTTGCCGCTAGTTACGGGTGCGAGCGGCAAATTGTTTTAGAAGCCGGAAACGGCTTGAGCTTGACCACTCCGACTACTTCCATCGGATGGAATTCATCACCCGTCAAGTTCGTGTTACAGACTCCAGCAATATTCTGGTGGACTTTACGCAAACGGTGAAATGTGAACGTTTCAAACTTCATTTTAAGGGAATCTGTTTTCAAAATTGTTATTTATTTGTATTTATTTTCTGGAAGGATGGTGGTACCTCATCTGTGAGTGTGTCTATGAAGAGATGTTCGTCACCATCGTCACGAAATAACGCATGAAGCGTGGAGATTAGAGAGAAAAGCGCTGTGCTGAAGGGGGGCAGATCAATGGGGGGCCGGTGGCGGAGCTCCGGCCGCTGCACGGGAGCCTCCGGCGCCATGTGTCCCCCCCCCCTTCTCCTCTCGGTCCCACATCATAGGAGCTCCATTCAACACAGCTCGATTCTAACACAGTTTTCTCGAGCCCACATCGTCCTAAATGTCTTTCTGACTCTGTCTTCGACTTTTCCTACGCGCCATTTCACCTGCGGCTTCTTTTGTAGGATTGAAGGGTCGCAATTATAGAGACCGGTCTGCATTGAATGGTTCGAAATAGCTTCCTATTTGTTATATGGTGTCTTGTATGAAGTTTGAATTCAAAACATGCCTTCCGTTCCTCACGTGAAACTCGTAGAGCACCTGCCTCCATAAATACGTGGTATACGATGGCGCTCGTAGGATTTGCTTTGGCCTTTTGAGTCCTTTCTTTAAAACTCCCTTTTAATTGAATTCCTTTCGAATAAGTTTTTTTAAGATTCTACTGAAAAGAGCAATCCAACCAATGGTATAATGATTGTTAGTGTTCATGTTCAAACACAAAATTTTGGGGTGAAATTTTCTCTAACTAGGGACTCCTTTTCCAGCACTGCGACGATTTGGAAAACCCTGTTTTCGTTGCTGTAGGTCTGGTAGCAGTACATAAATGACCCTTGCCTGAAATTTTCTGAATGGCTCCGGGGATTCCAAGAAAGGGCATTTTCGTTGCTTCACAAAAAGGTGAGGGACCATCAGGGAGTTTTTTTCGGTGTTCAGAAAAAAGTCTTCGGATTCGTCTCAAAACTTTCAACTGGGGGTTATTTAGGGCACTGAGCGCGAACCTGGGGTCTGTTTGTCGCCAGTTTTAGGATTGCTGTTGGTTACAATAGGCATAATGCCTCTTAACTGGAGATACCTACCTTAAAATTTCGAAAATCGAAAAATGGACCCCAAATTCGTGTTTAGCGTCCCAAACAACACCCGGAGTAAATTGTTGAGTCAAAACTGAGATTTTGACCGAGCCAACGTTTACCCACACTTTCATATCGTAATCCAAGCAAAATTGTCAAACCGACCACAGATCTGTGTTAGGCAGCCCGAATAACCCCTATACGAGAGTTTTAGGCCATCCCATCTTAGCATTCTCAAAATCGTCAAAAGTGGCGTTTTACCAGCAAAATTTCCCCCATTTTCAAGCTTTGGACCAAATCGGGGGAAATTTCCGAAATATTGACAAATGGACCCCACACTCGTAATCAGCACTAAAAACAACCCCTAGAAAAACTTTTCAGCTCAATCCGAAACATTTTTGAACGCCCTAAAAATTTCCATTCGTATCCCCTTTCCTCTTCGTAAAGCTATGAAAGGCCTCATTTTCGAATATCTCCTATAAATCTCTGATTCATTTAGGGGATTTGGAAAACGGAACATCAATGCTGTCTCCCATAACTGCGATTATCAAAACATACCTAGTTTTATAAAAGCCCTCGGCAAAATGACAGGACGCCTTAGTAAGTACACAAAAATATAGTATGCAGATGTCTAGCGCTATTTGTACTGTACAGTCATATGAAAATCACTATATGATCTTTTTGTTCAATTCTAAACTCTAGCAATAGGGTTGAGCAGACCGTCGTTCAGGACCTCGACAGAGCTACGATCCCCTCTCTTGCTGACCGAAAATTTCTGAAAGTGCCGCATTTTTTCTCAAGTTCGGAGACAAAACTCGGGAAAAATCAAATTTTTTGCATTTTTCGCTTTATATATTTTTGGAAATTAGCGCTACGCCCCTTAACTTACTGACAAGTCTCCGGTGATTTCTTCCCATTTTTACCCCGGAATTTCCACGTCCCCCTTCTCGAATTTCCACTTTTTTTCTTTCTCCCGTTGTTCCGCGGGACCATAACAGCTTCACCTTGTCTAGCAAGCATTGAGTTGTTTTATAGCCGCGCACACCTTAAAGGCAGTTTTCACAATGAAAACAAAATCGATTTTTTGACGAAAACGATAGCATTGGGTTCCTCTTAGAAGAGTAAGAACGGAATCACGACAGAAATACTACCAGGAAGAGGGTAAAAATCGTGTGTACCGACTGGGTCACCCAATCCACGCCATATAACAGTTGTCTTGCCACTAGGGGAACGGTTACCGAATTTTGAATATTTTTTATCGCGTGGGATTTTGTATCCAAGCATGTGCATTGTTCCATCTTATTTTCGAAGAGTTTTCGAAACAAGACACGGAAAATAAAGTGGCTTATCCTCTGGTTCCGAGTCAATTTTACTTTGTTCTTAAACATACACGCTCGTAAACGTTATTAAGATAACTACGGAAATAGAGTGGTGTGGCCCAGATTACAACGCCTACGCATTTCGAAGTGTCAAAAACGACCCATAATGCCGCTACATGAGTTAGAAGTTGGCCCCGCCCTGTATTTTCACGCCCCTGTATTTGCCCTTTTTGTGCAACGCAAGGTTGCTGGGTCATATTCAACGTCGGTACTGTTGGTAGATTGCCTAACAAGTGAACCACACACGTCACTGACGGCGAAGATGACCCAGCAACCTTGCGTTGGAGGAAAGGGGCAAATACAGGGCGAGGCCAACTTCTAACTCATGTAGCGGCATTGTGGGGCGTTTTTATACTTCAAAATGCGTAGGCATTAAGTAGTAAGTCATGCGGTTCGATTCACATTGTTCTCCCAAACATCTTTACGAGCGCGTATGCTACCTTTAAGCGTACGCGGAGCGATGTGAAAGACAGCAAGAAAGCGTGGGTGAGAGGGAGATGCGGGATGCACACTATCGACGAAAATTAGCTTTTCCGAAACAGAGGATACTTAAGAATTTTGGAGCGCTAAATCATATCCGACGTTAAGTTTGACTCTTTGTCCGCAGTCACCCCCCTCCCGAAACACACCAAATAGATGTAATTAAATATACCAGAGGTTTCTTTTAAGTTTTTCTACGACATTTCGGAGTTTTGTGGAGACTTTTCTTTACTAACCTCTTCATCGTGGTCTTACTTACTCAAAAACATCGACAACTAGGATACAGTTTTTTTATCGTGAACACTGCCTTCAATCCGAAATGACTTCAGATGTCGAAAAAATTATTGTGAATCAAGTTATCAGAAATAAGGCGAAAACGCGTCCCCGCGCGCCTTCTGATCAATTCCTACGAGCGGCAGTGACGTCAGCTAAGTACATAATATGACGTTGATATACGTGTGTAAATCGTATTCATTACCGGTTCTTTTAGAATTGTTCACGTACTGACGAAAAAATGATCAGGTGTTCACTGAAAGAAATTGTGTTGCACTTGTCAATGCCAATTATAAAAAATCATTTTCCATGTACTACAGTGTAGGTGGAATTTCATTTCCTCTTATATACATACTCTGATATTTCAGAGAACATATCGGGTGCTTTGTCCCAGTTTCCTCGTTAAATGTTCACAAAGAGAGACACCCTTTGAGGTTTGCCCTTTGCCGATCCCTGATGAATACAAAATAAAATTTCCCAATATGTTTTCTTTCTCGCTCTTCCTTTGAAGGCAGTGTTCACGGAGAAAAAGTTGCACTTTTTTTGCTAGAACGTAAGCTCTGGGTCCCTCTAAGAAGATTAAAGGCACAGTTCAAGCTCGTGGGTAAAATTTGACAATATGGTCCGGACGCCCTACGTAGCAACCCTGCCAAACGCCGAATCTCTACTCTTCAGAATAAGCGAGAAAAATCGAGCACCTACTCTCTCCGCCCCCGAAATCAGCACCCATTCGCTCCGCCCACTTCGGAGTTTTCGGTCTCATTGGAGACGAAAAGCGAAGTGGAATCTAATCAAAATCTATGTTCTTCCATTTGTTATCGACCGAACCTCTCAGATTTCAGGGGAACTTAGAGCATAGGGCGGTTCCTGTTCCGCCCAGTGTGGCTCGCTCTGGCGCGATGACTACTAACGACGATGAAAAACAGGACCGTGACAACTCTTCCACGGAATTCTCATAGTCCGAATTCACAGTGTTTGAGGTGCCATAACTACGTTCGTAGTGAGTTCTGTGCAATTTTGGAGACACCATTGTGATCAGTCCGACATTCTCTCCAAGATTAAAGGCAGTGTTCACGATGAATATCGCACTTGAGTTCGACCCAAAAATGGGATTGTTCGGTCGTGAGGTAACTAATAGTGAAGAAACAGGGAAGAAAAACTTCCAGAATAAGTCAAAACAACGGTTTCTAAATTCAGGGCGTGGACGAGAATCGTGGGCCCTGCTGATTTCGGCAAGCGCGCTCTAATCGCAAAATCTGCGCGAATCGATCATGCTACTCAGTCAATTTTCGGTAGTCAGGACGTTAAGCACCCCGGTGAGGGAAACCCGCACTCTTAACGGCGTCGTCAGGTACGCGTTAACCGCCATGACCCCACGAAGAGACGCGCAAATGACGTCATCGTGCACACGGGGCGGCCCTCCCAAGCAAACACGACCCCTGAATATACCAACGGTTCCTTTCTTGATTAGTGCTGCTTTGCAATAAAACCTAAGGCACTTTCGCAGAACATCTGCTGGCTAGCTATTTTAGTTTGAAATTTAGCCCACACTCCAGGTTTTGAACTCCAGTGAAAATCGAGAAACGTTCTGCATTCACACCGAAATGGTCCTCGATTTTCCCCACGGTGCTACCACTTCAGGGTGGCGAAAATCCCAACCGAAATTTGCTACCTTAACAGGTGCTCTGCGAAATTGTTGTATTTAAGGAACAGCACAAACACAGGGAAGTTTAAATTTATTAGGGCAATATTTCTGTTCTAAATGACATCTAACGCATACAATGTAATTCGAGCTGCACACTATTCGAAGCAGTGCAAAAACATGCATACAACAAATTTTGGAACTGTTGAATATAGGAAACCACATTACTCAGAGTCGAAACTTAGAAGTAGAAAAAGAGAGTGCATGACAGAGAGGAAGATTGAAGTCTTTTTGCGGAGATGAAAATGAATAATTTTTAGACAGTCATCTAAAGAAGAAAATACAATGTGTAAGTGAGTGTCAAGCACTGAAATTCGAATCCAAGCGAATGGGCGAATCCATCGAAAATACGCAGATCGCACGGTCTACCTCCACAATTCGAGACGGTTTCGTCGGCGATTCAAATAAACAAAGAGAAGATGCTGAAATGATAATAAATTTTGAAAAAAATCAAGTAATGCGCGAGTAAAGAATTTCAAAAGGCGAACTCTTGTTGGAATTGGCGGAAGTTCTTATCCAAGACGTCAGAATAAACGGCGCTGATACTCTGCCTGAAAAAAAAGAGCCAGTTAAGAATTATATCAAAGGCAGTGTTCAATAAACACAACATATATTTACAGTATTCTTCTGAGCTGGACGCATGCCAGGAAAAACACACAACTATCGCAGATTGATAAAATAATAGAGGACAGACTCCTGAAAAAATAATTTATGCATGATATTAAAGTCGATAAATGGGGAAAACGCGAACAAAAACAGCTAACAATAGACCCACTGGTAATCACTAGACTACAACGTTATGAAAATAACAGTGAAGGAGGAATATAAAGAAAAAAAGGTTGAAGGAAAGAAGGGATACTCGTGGAAGAGGAGTGACGAGAAAAGTTCGCGCGTAGTTTAGTGTCCCGTGCAACTGAACAACCCACTCCTCCCTTGGCGTCGGATTTGTGACTACCGCCGTCGCCGAAATAAGACCACGCCCATCGACTCGAGAAACCAGCGACCCTCCGACCCATCGTTGTACCGAATGCACCCAAACTTCTACGGGGGCGCAAAGCACTTTATGTCTGAGTAATCGCGACAGAGTTGCTTGGCAATTTGCCATCGAATCGTGTGCGGCGCCACAAGCTCGTCCGATTGGGGGGCGGACCGGGATAGGTAGGCGCACCGGGATAGCTTTCAAAGCCGTTTTTATTGATTTCTGGCCAGTTTTCGTTGCTTTCTTCGACTCTATCCTCTCCAGCTTCTGCCAACTTAGTGTGTCACACCGAGACCTCGAGAACGAGATTTATCGTGAACACTGCCTTTAACTTTTAAACTGAAAAACGACTCTGAGGTTGGACTGTGCCTTTAAGAACCGAAGTGCGACGAAAACGGCCGGTAAGTGGGTGAATATCTCGTGGGCCAGCCAACCCATTGGGCCACTCCTCCCACGTCCTATAACAGCTTCCCTGAATTCGTGGTTAGATGAGCAATGGTTCCCGATCAAAAACCCCGTTGTTCCCGTCAATCTCAAAGTCTCTCTTTACTCAAGTCAGCTCGCACACATCAGCTGCAAAAAAACGGGAGTTACGAGCCTCGGACAACTCGTCCACAATGCTTCCCTAGCTGAAATTGGAGGGGCCATTACTCCATTTCCAGGGGTCTTGTACGATTCCAGGGACATCATTGAAATCAGCATGGGACCGTTTTCAAGAGAGTCGGAAGAGCAGAAAAACGACTTTATCGTGAACACTGCATTTAACTCTATCAAAATGGCGTACTCACTGACAATGAGAGTGTTAGGTGTTGTGCATCAAATCCACCTAATAATCTCTTTTTTTGAATGGGCACTTCAATCATGATGGAGACAGAACGTTGCTTAAAGGCAGTGTTCACGATGAAAATCGTTTTTCTGTTTTTCCGCCTATCTTGAAAACGGCCCCATGCTGATTCCAGTGGTGTCTCTGAAATCATACAAGACCTTCTGTGAACGCAGGTATGGACCCTCAGAGATTGAGCTATGGAAACATGGTGGACGAGTTGTCCGAGGCTTGTAACTTCCGTCTTTTGCAGCCGATCTATGCAAGCTGGCCTGAGTAAAGAGAGAAGCTGAGAATGAAGGGAAGAACGGGGCTAATGATTGAAAATCATCGCTCATCTCACGATCTCGAGCATTCAAGTGTTCACGTCGGTGGGCGTGTGATCCGCTTTTGGGGTTTTCAATGCGCTCGAAGTTGCAACTTCGCGCTCTTTTGGGGCTCTTCCTGGCTCGTTTTCATGCGTTCTTTCGACGTTAACGTTACAGAGTGTCCCTCCACTACCCAATCCTAGTGGAATTTCGAAAACTTTTTTCATCGTGAACACTGCCTTTAATCTATGGAGCTTTTCGAAACCCCGAAGGCATTGTTCACAATGGATTTCGTTCTTGACCTTTCATTGAAAAACTTTGTGCTGGCAAACGATGGAAGGGACTGAGTCAAAGAAACCAGCAAAAACGTTCCAGAAATAGTAAGAAAAACGGCTGCGAACAGACGATTTTGCAAGTCCAACAGGCCCGGCAAGCTCGCCCGCCCTCTTTCAGACGAGTTTGTGATGCCGTAGGCGCTTTCAGTGGCAAATTGCCTAACCACTCTGCCACGCCCATTCTTATCGATACAGTGGCAATGGCTACGAAAGTCAGCGTTATTCGGTCAACTATTCCGTTATTTCCTTTTTTGGCATATTTTCTCAATTTTCTTTTTAATTTTGTTCTTTCTTGAGTATTCCAGCCTTCTTGTCAGAATACTTTTTTGGAGTTGTTTTCCAGGAACTTGGACTCTGGCTCCCACAATTTTTTGTAACGGTCTTTCCAGCTTTGGTGGTTTACTTGGTAAACCTTTCTTGTGTGAAACCCCGCACTCGACACATATGGCTTTTTTAATTGCCTGGTTTCTTCCTTTGTTGGCATCGTTCAGATTTGCGTTTTCATCATTCTGCGCGGGGACCACTTGCTGATTCAGGTACGGCGACAACTCGTCCAAAGTGCGCTCCTCATTCTTATCTCGTCCACCACATGAAACCCTTGCTGAGCTTCTCTTTTATACATTGTTAAACGCTTTTCTGGCTACGGATGTGATCAGACTACAAGTCTCAAATTTTCAGTAAAAACTCGGAGACTTACGCACCTTTCCTTCAAGGAACCGTTCAGGATAAAGACCTACCCCGTTTTGTTAAAACAGACATTTAGGTCTGCTCGTTTAAGTACTGGAGGAAAAACGCTCAAAAACGGCCAAAATGAAATCTCCTTTTTTCGTAGGGTAATTTCAAAGTCGATGAGCTATGAGAGAAGTAGTTAGATTTGGACGAGTTTTTGCGGTACATGAATCAGCTGACGATCTTCATGCACCGCGTTCTATTCCGCATTCAAGAGGTTAGTGATGTTTTGATAACTGAAGCTCAGGTCGGAAATATTTGAAAAAAGTAACCCTGGACTCTTGAAAAAAGAGAGAAATCAGGGAAATCGAGTTCCAAGTGTTTCAGTTGAAGTTTTCAATGAAAAAATACCAAGATCATAAATTATTCTAACAAAATCAATGGAAGTGCACCTGAAGGAGTTTGTATCCCTTGTAAAAAGTCGTAATTCTCATGACTCTTAGTGCGAGCGGCGCGCGCAATGCTGCTCCCTCCGTCTGTCATGTGCTCTTTCGCTGGCTCTAGCCTCCGCTCCGCACCAGCATGCGTAGAAACCATGAAAATTTCGCGGTTTTACAGCTTGTAAGGAACATATGCCACAAAAGCTTAGACAATCAAAACAAGAAAGAAGCTTCAGCTGACTGCCTGCGCTTTTCAAAAAGGAGACGTGTAACTGGTCCTGCACCCATGTTACACCAGTTTGAAATTAAACTAAACGCATGATTTATTTTGCCTTCGAGGGTTCAGAAGCATGTTTTAGCATCCACGTGCACGTTGTAAGTACCAAACTTCGGGAAACTTTGTGCTGCAGGGCACGAGTCGCTCCGCAACGAAATTCCATCCGCCGCGCGCAGCATCGATTATTGATAGCGGCGGGACTCCTTGGCAAATTGCCATCGAAGTCGTCCGCGAGTTTCCGTTTTCGTCAGAAAGGGGCGCGGCGTGCTGAAGAAATCGTAACTTCGCAATCGTTTTTATCGAATTCTGGCCCGTTTTCACCGCTTTCTTCGACACCACCCTCTCCAGCATCTGCCAGCGCAGTGATTCACACTGAAAACTTGAGAAAAAAATTATCGTGAACACACCCTTCAAAGGCATCGCCCATGAACATTTTCGCTTTTTGTTTCCCACTTTGAACGCAATCTCTTCCGTGAGTGTTGTACGTGCTCGATGTTCTGCGTCACAACTCTGCTGAATAAGAAATAGCTTTTCTGAGAAAGTTGGTCGATGGCATCCTGATAGTGAGCTAGGAACACATGACGTGAGCGAGCATGCAGATAATTGGCGATTAGGAAGGCGATGAAACGTATGTAAAATGTGAGAATCTCTCTTCGCGCAGTGGTCAACAAATCCTGGCTCACCCGTAGGCCCACTCATCAGAAATTGTGTAAGTACACCCGATTAACCAAGTTTTTCAGCACGTTCTCAGTGAAAATCCTTGGCATAGCCGTGTTATAGATTCAGTCTGTGCTTCGCTCTCCACCTGCCTTCTTGTCTACACTCTACTACCAAAAAAAGATTTACATGTAGGTTAGTCGACTGGGCAATATCACCAATTTCCGCTGACAGGAGTCCTATGTTGAGAGGAGAGGGATGTTTCCCCAGTGGTCATACAATTCCTAACCTGATTGTTCGAATAGATTATACATGAAACGAATTGTTTCCACGAACTTTCTACCGAAGTATTCGCCTTACTGTACTATTTTCTGGTTTCTTCCCTCATACCACATTTGTCTTGATTCTCCTCCCTAATCACTGCCAGTGAGACTGGTTTCTCGCTCTTGTGATTTCCGAATTCTGGAAGCTCCACTGCCTATTGTATGTGATGCTAACATTTCGAGTAATAAACTCATTCCGCCAGACCTTCCCCAGAGAGCCTCCAAGCATAAACAGGCTAACCAAGTGGAAAGCAGCGTCGAATCCTCTTCAGAGAAACTCCTTCCACACGTGAACCCACATAAGCATATTCCCCATTCTCTGAATCCCTAATCATCTACATCCCTACGCAGCCAAACCTCCCACGGGGCCAATACTCCATTTGTGGCAAAGCGTGACGTCTTTCGCTTAAGTCGATATCGGCGAACTGTGCTAATTACCTAGTAGGCTCTATACTGTATGGCCGCCATTATACAACAAACTACTACATATAGACAACCATGTGCCTCCAAGTTGATTTCTTCACCAATCGGAAGAATTCTGAAGTGTAGTATAGTAGAAAATGTGAATATGTGTCACATCTTGCATAGACAAAAGAACACCATTAGAGGTTCATTTTATAATCTAAATAATATGCTACCAGGCTGATGTAAGAATGAAATAAGCAGTAAAGAATGAGTGACACCACTGTACTACTGTGACATAATTTTCAATTTTAATTTTATTGACGTGAGAATACCCCCATGTGAAAAGCAAGACAATGCATCGAAAATCAATCAGTCAAAACAACATTGCTGAATATGCATCATAAAGAAAGCAAATGGGAAAAAATTTAAACTAAGAACAGTGATATGTATGAGAGGTAGACCCGGCAAGTAACTTTCCAAAAGAAACGTGTAAAAAATAGCGCTCGGTAGTGCACATAAAAAAAAATCCCAGATTCGGGCAATATAGCCGCTCCTTTCGTACTTGATGAGGCCATGGGAAGCATGCACAAACCTTCATTCAGAAGCCTATTGAGGAGAGAGATTATTCTCGCCTTTTATAATTTCATCGGGAATGATCATCCTGAGCCAGCTGTATTACAAGTACGAGTAGAAATGTTCTAATAATGATGCTAGCTCAGATGACTAAGAAAATCTCCACGCTCAAGTTGAATTTTGGCACGACAGACTGGCAGAATTTATAGAGTGAGGACATTCGACTATTCGCAAAAGAAGAAAACGGAATACATGACCAATGCGAGTTGTTATGATTCCATCTAAGTCAGCAACACTGTCTTGCCAAAAGCGCATACGTTTCGATATCTTGGATTGACGCTTGCCAACTTTGGGACGTTGACGGACGCATCAAAGCTGCTTCGTTTGAAAGGCGGATCGCGAGTGGACTACTCTGTGATACAAAGATTTGCGGCAGGCCCAAGTCAAAGATTTATCGTTCGGTTATGAGGCCCGTCGCACTGTATGACACAGTGTTGACCAATGACGAAGGAAGCAGAAAGGCGGCTGTGCGGTATGGAAGCAAAGATGCTGAGATAGAGTGGTGGGCTAACCCGATTGGACCGAGTGCGGAACGAAGCTGTTCGTGGAATATTCCGTGTAGCGCCCATTCCGGACAAACCTTTCGAACATCGCCTAAGATGGTACGTGCACGTTCTGCAAGCTGGAGAACACTCGATAGCGAAATTGGCTATGCAGCTCCAAGTGACGGGCCAGCGACGAAGAGGGCGATCTTAGCAGAGATGGTTGGATGTCTTGCACAACGATATGAAAATTGCAGGCTTCCTTCCTGACAACGCGAACGACAAAGTCAAATGGCGGCAACGTTCGAGAAAAGCGGACCCTGCTACAATGTGGGGCAAACGCTGAAGAAGAAGAAGTAGTATTAATGTTCCAAAGGCCGAAGGTTGTACAAAGAAGCGTTGTGCTTAACGATGAAGGAAGTTGTTGGAGCGGAGGACAGCGTAACTACACTCGGAGATTGACGCCGCCGTTCAAGCCAATCCAGCGCAGGCAATCGTTGCAGGACCGGCGGAGTCGCGGACAGTTTTGAAAAGCGATAAAATTGTGTTCTCTCGACACCTTTCGTGTACTCCCTAAGGCATCTTTCATAGTCCTCACCGCAAGCGCGGCACGCGCGGGAGGGCGATGGACGCTATGAGAGTTCCTTACTGCGCGGCACGCGCGTGACGCGCGGTAAGAACTTTCATAGTCCATCAGCACCGCCATAGCGGCGCCGCCCAAACCGCCGTGGCGGTTTTACCGTTTCAATCAATAACTGCTTCTCGATTTGAGTCCACTCCAACATAAATAATTTGGGGACTATCCTTCGCCACCGCATACGCAAATGCAAGCGAGCAATTTCTGTACAAGTCCCAGTTGAGGCCCGACTTTTACCCGCACCGCCATGGCGGTGCCGCTGGAGATTTCATAGTGGCTTTCCGCTCTTCCCGCGCGTGCCGCGCGGTGAAAAGTTTCATAGTCCACCGCTCGTCCCGCGCGTCACGCGCGTGCCGCGCTTGCGGTGAGGACTATGAAAGATGCCTAAATGCTCATTTTCCTCACAGACAGAATCTTTAGAGCAAAACTTCCGTTGATTGGCTAGCTCACGAGTTATTGTGCTATCCTTTTCCCGGAAAGTTCTGTTGCGACCGAATACGTACGCTCCCTTCCAGCCTCATGTCTTCTTGTCTATCTGTCTCTCCAACTATCTATCTCTTTTTTCTCTATCTCTCCCCACTCGAGAGAGAGTAGTCTGGGAATGGGGGTCCTATAATGAAAGAGTTCAACTAAAGAGTAAAGGGTCACATCAATCAAATTCGGAAAAATTGATTTCATTTTCAATGTTTACCACACACACGTACATACTTCCTGCTTTCTTCTTCCATAGATCCAACCTCTGCCATCCTGGACGTTGGAAGACTGGGCGCGCGGGCGCGTCAGAAATTTCATTTGCATGTGAATTATAGCACCAACCAGCTGCTAATCCTGGCGATGGCTAGGCCCCCCTCATGATGTGCCTACAACACTGGTGGTCGTTATTTCTGGCCCGGTTCTGACATCATACGTTGGATCCATGGCCTGCCACCTGGCTGTCAACTGCCGCCATCACCGCGTACTGACATCGTGCGAGGACTGGGTAATATGGTCTTAGACGAAGGACATGAGTGAAAGTGACTGAACACGACTTTTCGATCAAAATTAAGCATGAAATGAAATGAATGGGCCTTAATAACTGCACGTCAAGCTCTGCACTGCTTAATTCCGCTTTTCCAAAGCTCAGTCAACTGACAAAAGCATGTTTCTGGCATTCTAGTCACTATTTTATTGTTTTCCTAGGGCTCACCTCGAAGGCAGTGTTCACGATAATCTTTAATTTTGAGATTATTCGCTATATTGATTAAGTGGCCCCCGGGTAGAACTAAAATGACGTAGAAAATGAGAAAAACGCACCAGAAGTGCACGAAATCCTTAAGTACATCATCCCGCCTCTTAAGTATCACAGGAAGTGTTTGTTATGGCAATTAAATCTTCTGTGGACCCGTCCTTTGCAGTTCTCTACTCTCTATTGCTCCGTTCTCTCCTTAGGGCCCTAACTAATCCTGTTTTGCATAAAATATTCTTCTATTTTCGATTGACCCAATTTGTCTTTGGTGACAGCCACCATCAGCATGTCCATCCAACCGGACACTTAGTCCGTGTTATAAAATAATGTCACTAAAATACGGCGTTTTAATGCGTTTCTCGCCGTCTCTTCGTAATTTTGGTAACGCTTGGAGCCCAACGCATCGTTTTATGTGAAAAACTCGGGGACGAAAATCATCGTGAACACTGCCTTTAAAGGCAGTGTTCACGATAATCTTCAATTTTAAGATTATTGGCTATCTCGATTAAGTAGGAGCCGAGTAGAACTAAAATGACGTAGATATTCAGAAAAACACACCAGAAGTATGTATATGAGATTCCTTACTCTCACCCCGCCTCTTCATTCTCACAGGAATGTCGCTCCGTTCTTCCCGTCGGACCCTAACTAACACTGATTTGCATAAAATATTCTTATATTTTTGACTGATCAAATTTTTCACCGGTAACAACCTTCATGAACATGTCCATCTAATCGGACAACTAGTCCAGGCCATGTCACTGAAGTAAGACTTTTAGTGCGTTTCCCGCTCTTTCTTCATAATTTTGGTGACACTTGGTGGCCAACGCATTGTTTTATGTGAAAAACTCGGGGACGAAAATCATCGCGAACACTGCCTTTAACTATTCAAAGGGTCACGAAGTTTATAACTCAAATCTGGCGTCATGAAGGTTAACAGCCCGAAATTTGCTTTGAGGTGTGGAAAAGCGTGGTCCTGAGTCGGTCAGCTATCATTTTGTAATATGGCAGTTGAAAGAACTAGTAAACGGCTCAATTTTAGCTTCTTTGTGGTACTTTCAATGTTTTCCTGTTACAGGAAAGGCCCACTTGCGCAAAACATGGAAATGAGCGTCAGTTTTCTACTCCTAAGAGTTTTCTACTCTCGTTATTATGGTTTTTTTCTCACATTTGCCTTTAGCGAACGTAATAAACTTATAGCCTATTATTTCATCTGGGATTTCCCAATCACAACTTTTCCTTTGCAGAGGGTCGCATAGGAGGTTCCCTACCTACTTAAACATTTTGAATTTAGGGTCAGTTGAGAAGCAGCATGATTCTTAAAGACGAGAGTTCACGATAAAACCCATATCGTGTTTTTTTTTCAGGTTTTCGCGTGCAGGTGAGTACGAGAATTAGAGAATAATAAGGAAATGGTCCCAAACCCCTAACTTCAGGGTGAAGAAATATTTGAGAGAACATTGAGCATTCAAGTCCCGCCCCTGCGCCAGGCAATGTCCACGATAAAATCAGTCTCCCAGTTTTCACCGGCAATCAAGAGGTTCGAGCCCTGTTTAACCAGAAACGTTGAAAAAACGGCTAAGAACGAGCACGAACGAGCCCAATACGGCCCTAATTAGAGTGTTCCGCTCACGCAACGCCCACTCCCTCAACGGCTACCGATAAAGTTATATACTGTACTTATCCGGGCCAAATTGCAGTCTGAAACTGCGGTTCGACACGCTTTGCGGTCGCACGCGCTCGAGTCGGGCGAGTTTCCAGCGCTAAAGCCGACTCGATATGGCTTTTTTATACAGTTTTCTCCAATTTCGTTTACTTTCCGGTTTCTAAAACCCACCTAGAGTCAATATATCGGCGGCTGTGGCGCTGGAAACTCTTCCGACTCGAAAGCGCGCAGCCGCAAAGCGTGTCGAGACGCAATTTCGGACCGGAACTTGACCCAGATAAGCACAGTAACTCAAAATTTTACTTTGAGAAGGGGTAATTTTAGTTAAGTGAAGTGGTTTATAGCCCCCTGAATGTATGCTGTTTCCTTAAAATGGGTTTTCCAGTTATTTACGGATCAGGGGCGGTTGCAAGGAGTGGGTGTTGCGTGAGCGGAACACTGAAGTTTAGGGCCGTACAGGGCTCTTCTGTGCTTGTTCCAAGCCGTTTTTCCAACATTACTGGTAAAGATGGACTCGAACCTCTTGATTTCCGGTGAAAACTCGGAGACTGATTTTATCGTGGGCACTGCCTTTAAGTCTCTCTGACTGAGACTTTCCGCTCACGCGGTGGGCGTGCGTATCAAGTGGCCGTCACAAAGGCATTTTTCGGAAGAGCATTTCCTCGACTAACATACAGCTCACTGTGATATTATCCTATCCTCATCTGATGTTTCCGCTAATCGTTTCGCAGGTCCAGAAAATGTACAGTATAATCGGACAGACGTTATGTTGGGTATTTTGTGCAGCAGGATTTGAAAATTTTTTGATGCGCATGTTTGAGTGTCGAGATTTTTCCGAATGAGGAGTATTCAGCATATTGACTACTATTTTGAAAAGGTGGCTGTTTTTCGTCGTTATTTTTTCTTTTCTTCTGATAGAAAAAGCTTAGTTCATGTTTCTGCGAAAAAAAAACGGCAAGCCTTTTTCATTGTGAACACCGTCTCTAAAGGCATTGTACGCTCGCCACACCATGAATCGTCTATTTTGGAGCCAAATTCAATCTGTTCCTTTGTGCGTTTGAGCGGAGCGAGGCGAGAGACAATGCGAAAGTGCGGGTGAGGTGGAGACGCAGCATGCGCGAGCAGACGCACGCAATAAGCGATAAATTTCACTCCGAAAGAGAGGATACACTCGGCACGGATCGCACTCGAACTTCGGATTTCATATTGTGTGTTGGCGCAACTTCTGTGCGCATGTGGTATACCATACGTGCACCTAGATTGCGCCAACGCACAGTAAGGAACGCAAAATATCAGTGTGATTCGTGTCGGCTGTACCTTGTCTTCCCTTCATTCCCTTGGCGAAGCCCAGCTTGGCCCAAAGTCATGAGAGGCCTTATTCCACGAAATATCACCAGTCATCTATCGCAATTCGCTTACCACGATCTCATGCTGAAGGAATTACTTGCGACCCACCGCAACTGTTCAAAAAATCGATACGGCGCGAATCCAAACGCCTTTCTCAACAATTTTTACCTATGGTTTTTTACGAATCTAGGTTTTCGAAAGGTTCTTCCACAATTTCCATTGACTGAATGGATATATCCAGTCGAAAAAAAAACTTGAAAAAAAATGATTATGGTTATATGTGCGTGGACAACGTCTTAAAATGCAGTAGTTTAGCAGTTCCTATGCAGCTCATATCACACCTTGGTTCAGGATTGCTTTTTGTCCCTTTGGGCCTGGTCTTGAGCTTCTGTTTTTCTTTCATTATTTCAAGGGTTCGGTGTAAGGTCTCCAAACCCATTTAGACCAAAAAAAATTCTTTCTCTTCCGGTAGTGCTGAGTGTGAGGCTTTTCGGCCCATTGTGATGACTAAAGGGTCAACTCCAACACATGCTATTTTCTTGAACAGCTTTAAATTGGGTGGAGTTCATGGTTCTCTTAGGGTTCGGTGTAAGGCCTCCTAACCCATTTGGTAAACCCAGAAGCAATCCTCTTAGGCAGCATTCGGCATTGCGTCCACCCTGGGTTTGTCGATTTAGGTTAGGTTTAGCGCGTGCACAAGCACGCTATTCCTGGCGCTAAACTCAGTCCAAATCCCCTCAAACCCAGAGTTACTGCAATGATGAATCCAGCAGCTTGTCACAGGATTTTCTCCTGCGCAGGCCGGCTTGTGATTCTTCTTGTCTTTATGTGGGTTTGCCCCTAACCCCTTGTAACTTAACCACAATGAAATTCACCTCATTAGGGTTCGCTGGCCCCACAGATTGACTAAAGGGTTGGCTAACTGACTGGCAGCAGCAGCAGGAGCACGAGCAGCAGTTGGTTTCGATTGAGGTGGAAGGGAGGCAGCATCGGCCATGAGGAGGACGAGGAGGAGGCAGAGCGGGAGCATTAGCAGCAGTCGGAGAGGGAGCGAGACGAGGGCTTGCAGGCACGTATTGATCATTATTCGCCCCCCTCTCCTACCCCCCACCCTCCCCCCGGCGGCCCCCTCCTCATCGCACATGGCCCTCACATCATCAATATCTCTCTATATGCTTCTCCTTAACCTTACCTGGATTTTGGCCTTTTCATGAACAGATATCGCCATTCTGTCGACTTCTATTGTTATTTTGTAACTATACATTGATTCCATCCAGCTGTTAACAAAGCTGGGTTTGGAAAAAAAACATCTGTGTAACATTTTATTTAGATACCAAACGAGTAGACTACCTGAGTTTTCGACTACAAGGATCGAAAAAAGAGTTGAATGGCGAAAGGATTAGCCTTATTGAGAAGGAAATTCTGCACTGTAGCTGCGGACAAACGCTGTTGCGATACGCACGCAGCGCAAATTCGTGCTGGGATCATGAGGTCCTGGCACGATTTTATCCAGCTGCGTACTGGAACAGCTGCTGTCCGCGAATGCGGACTGGATTTTCGATTCGATGAGAACAGCATTATACTTTTTTCAAAGCTAGTTTTGGAATGAAGCAATTATTCAACTAGAAAAGTGAAAGAAAAAATTTTTTAAAAATTACACGAAAGGGAGCCCTGGTTCGTACTGTCATTGTATTGTGTTTGTTTGCCAACCACGTATTGTAAAGAAATGTTTAAGGTCTGACGACGGCTTTATGAGCCGAAAGCTTACCGACAATAAAAAAGAAGATTGAGCTTCCATCTCCACATCAAAAAAAAAACTAGAAAAGTAGTGTTCACATAGAAGAATTTCCTTGTTTTTTTTCGCTAAAACGTAAGCTATTGGGCCTTATGAGGAAATTCAAGAAATAAGAAGGACGAACTCGGCCCGAAGGTGGGTAAAAAAAGCGTTCATCAGCCGGTCCATCAGATTGGCCCTCCCAAAAAATCGATAAGTTCTATATCCAATAAAATAGTGGATGTGCTGAAAATTCCCTATTTTGAGACATACTAACATCCAAAAATATGCATCAAAAACTTTTTTTAATATAGTGATAAGAGAGAATTATAAAATGAGGTCATTTACTCAAGAAGACGTTTTTCATTTTAGACGTTACAAATTCTGCCACATCAAGCACACAAAATAGGCGTAGGTACGGGAATGATTGAATAGACTTCGGTGGACTGATAAAACAGATTTTTCTCCTAACTTTTTTAAGGTTTTTTTTTTTGGCAAACTGGGACCTAATCCGACTCGAATATAAACCTTCTTCATGAAATATTCGAATATTTTATCTTGAATATTCGATTTTTTTCTTCAGCAAGTCAAATATTTAAAAAAATGAATGGAATTGCAGGATGGATTAGACATTCGAAAACCGAAAGTGCGGAAGTTTCGAGGTTTGTGGTATACTCTTCTGGTGGCAGCTTTAGCCTCGACCCCCTATTATGCCCGGCGACTCCAGAGTGACCCAAAACTGCCCCGCGACCTCACCGCGGCTGCCCCGCGTTTCCGCCGGAACTGCTCCGCTACTCCCCCGGATCTATGCCTGCAGTAGCGGGGCAGTTGCGTGTGAATCGAGGCAAAAGCTTGAGGGGGAGATATACCGATCTGAGCAGTTGTAGTATTTTTTTCATTTTTTTTAGTGTGCGGGCTTATTTTTCTGCAGGATGACCAATCTAAAGGCAGTGTTAACAACAATTTTCAGTTCCCAGACTATCTGTTATTCCGATTGCTTGGCCCCCACTAGAACCGAAATTACGAAAAAAAATGGGAAAAACGCACCAGACGTACATGCAATCCGTTACTCTCGAAGGAACTGTTCGTTGCGACAATGAAATCTTTTGTGGACCCGAACTTTGTAATTATCCAATTCTGTTGCTCCATTTCTTCTTTCGCACCCTATGTAATGCTGTTTTGCACAAAATATTGTTCCATTTTGGATTGATTCCTTTCTCCACCGGTGACAACCACCGAGGACATGTTCATGCAACCGGACAACTAGTCCGGATCAGAAAACAATCTTTTTGGAATAAGACTTTTTAATGCTTTTTCGCAGTATCTTCGTGATTATGGGATCACTCGGTGGCTATCGCATTGTTTTGATTCGGAAACTCGGGAACGAAAACCATCATGAACACTGCCTTTCATTTAGAAACTGTATGGTTAACCTCTCACCTGCGTTTTTATGTATTTAACGAATAGCAGGGTTGGGTGTTATGAGAAAATGTTTTTCTTTGGATTGAAAACTGTTAATTTTGGCCAAAAACAATCAATCGTAAATGTGCTCATTCGGTAAAAATTGAACCCTTTCTCGGTTACAATTTCAATGGCATCTTCTACATTGAATAAGGCTAAGATGAAGACATTAGAATTTTGTTTCGGAATCGTTATTCCCTCAATAATGAAGTTTTCTTTTGCATTTTTATCGTCCTTTCTTCGGAAAGTCCGATGAATCGAGGAAGACATGGAAAATGCACGTAGTTAAGCTCAGAGGCCTGCTTGTTCGGAGTTCCTTATCCGAACCCATTCCAGGAGTTAAATTTTTTCTATTACCAGAGATGCACTTTTGAAAATATCACATTTTATTGCGCCCAGCTTTAGTTTAAGTGCACGATAGGTGATTTATCCCAAGTCGAGTCAGTGCTTGCTCCCTAATCTCTGTCTATATATAGTTTGTCAGACAAGGAGTAGGGTTTCTTCATCTCTCTCTCTCTCTCTCTCTCTCTCTCTCTCTTTCTCTTTTTCCGTATTACATATTGCTCATCGCCTGAACCCAGACCAGCTGGCCAGGGATTTGTAGCCGGGCGCGCGCTATAAATCGCCCACAGGCAATTATCGCGTTCTGTATCCCGTCGGCCACACACCACCCATTCAGTGGGCTCAGGCCTTAATACAATTAGGTAATGAGAATTCGATTTTGGGCGCAACCATCTTCGTCTCCACGGCCCACCCTTGCCAGATATTAGATAGTCAGGGGTAAGGAAACGCTGTACTTTCTGTATTTTCCATTTCCACCTCAGGGCTTTTCCATTTCCGTGGCTCTCGCCATGGCAAAGGGCAGGCAGTCAGCCCCCGCTGCTGGTCGATGCCAGCTCATCTTTTGACTGTGACTAACACATTTCGGGGCTAAATTGTCGGCCAACCGTGGGCGCTTCGGATTGCTCTCTGCCAATTGTGTAGTGTTGAAAAGTTGTTTCGTTGAGGTGAACTCGAACATTTTTTTTCCAATTTGAAATTCTTTGAAGAATTCCCAGACGCAATTACTTCCTACGCCAGAGCTATCGATTCCCGTTATCACCTGGCATTTGATAATAGGCGGGTTTTGAAGAATGACCGCGTTTTTTTTCTCGCCGGTTGCCAGCTGTGAAGCGACCATTCAAACATTTGGTCTTTGCCATAACTTCTTGGACTACTTGCCTGATGGAATGAGGCTTGTTTAACCGTCCAGTCGAGGTAAACTACATCTGTACCTCAGTGCTGAGTGAACCTCATCATGAATTGATCTCTTCGAATCACTGTTGAATTTCTATTTTTTGTGTAAAAACGCTATCGCTTTTGTATATTTTTTCTCTCAAAATATGTTGGTGAAAAAACACTTAATTTACTGTTATCTATTTTTCTCATGAAATTCTCCAGAATGGGGTTTACCGCGGGAAATCCTCTTATTTGGCCTCATTTTATTATTTCTCTGAATTTCTTCAATTTGCGCCTGCTTGTCTTCATTCTATTGTTGATTGTCTAGAGATCTCCCATATTCGTGTTCAGCGCCTCAAATAACCACCCTAGGAAAAGTTTGGACGATTTTTTTTTCGAATTTCTCTATAAAAATAACTTTTTGATAAGTACTCGAGCAGTTAAAATGGGGTTTTTACAAATACGTGGAAGGCGGTCAATCAGAAGAACTTGGTCTCAAGCGTAGTTCTGGCAGCAACGTCTGGTCACGCCCTTTTAGGGACCACCCATGAGGTTTGGTACTTTCCAATGTGTTTCCTTAGTTTAGGAACCATTAACCGTCAATGAGAATGCATTCTCTTCAACCCATTCTGTTGGTTAAAGTTCTAAGTATATACCACCCTTGATATTTTCTCATATCCTACAAGTTTCGGTAGTCGATAACTAACTATAAGGTTCTACCAACTCGCTCTCGCACTTGATATTCTGTGTACAGAAGAACCACCCATGAAGTTTAGCCCTGTCGAACCTGTGGTTGTAGTCAGTATCATAGGTGGTCAGTTTTATCCAACTACATACTATATGGGGAAGCGATCGCATCAAGCTTTCGCTGAACCTAGTTTGAATATGTGAGTTTCTGAGCATACAAACACGTTTCCTGTATTGAGCAAAATGTTTAACACTCCCAAGATGCGGAGTGAAAGGTCTGATTATGATTCCTAATTTATTGGGGAATGTTTTGAGGATAGAAGATCGTTATTAGGAATCAGGAAAAGCTATATTGAACCCGGCAATACAGTGCTTCTCCTATTTTCATGCTGATCACGATCATAGCCATGAAAAAGTTCTAATACGTTTTCTACAGAACGGGGACCGGAAAAAAACATGCTGAGGGTTGCGTATAACCTTGAACTGCAGTTTGTGTACTCATCGTCTGTCTCCATAGCTGAGTATTGTCCTTATCGGAGTGAAATACCGCTCTGCAGTTACAGACAGCCGCTGTTGCAGCACGCAACGAGATGATAATCGTGCTAGAACCATCGGATTCTGGTACGGTTTAAACTAACATTTCCCTGTGCTATTCCTGTGGCTTACAGAAATTCTACTTTTGAACATCAAAATAAGGGTAATGTATGATTAGAGAAACTGGAGTCTTACGGAAGGGCTGAAAATCACATTGCAAGCAATGATTTATGGGCCACTACTTCTCTCTGCACCAGATGCTTGTGAGAACCACATGTTCAGCATTAGCGTCTCAGAAAAAAGCTAGTTATGAGTACTAGCTATGTTATATCGACTAAAGCCAATAATTTCTCAAAGGGACTCTCAAACACATGCCAGCCTCTTCGAGTATTTCATATTTTTCGCCTAAGAAGGTAGCTATGCTTTATAAGCTGGTACTCAACCAGATTGTGCTCTCAGCCGTTGTATTCTAGTAAAGCAGTTGACTCAACCTTTGACTTACGTGGAGAAATCAGCAATCCTGCCATCTATCTAGCATCTTGCAGTTTTTCAAAGTGCTTACCGGCTCCAAGTGCAGATTATTTCCAGGAAACCAGGAAAAAATGTCCCAGAAGATTCTCTCCCAAGTACATTTTTTGTGACTGGAAAATCTGTGACTTTCCGGAATCGCATGGGATTCTGTCATGTGTCAGGTTTTGGGAATTTTCTATAGCTACTAAAAATGTTTTGGCGCGTAACATGTTATCTTGTGACCGGTGTTCACTAACTATTCATAAGTGCGTGGCTATGACTAAGTCCTGTATCTAATAGTCTAAGGCCGGGACCATACTACCAGCGACGAGACGCAATGCTTACCATGAATGTTGGTTTCAAATCGGTATGCCTGCTACGCACTGTCGCTGGTCGCGGGAAGTATGATACCGATCTGAGACTTTGCTGACTTATTTATCAATTCTTTTAATTTTTGATCTCCTGAAATGTGTCCTTAATGTGTTTGTAGTATAGTTGTACACGAACGAAATTTTCGAAAGATTTTTCGAATTTTTTTTCGTTCGTTCGAAATTTCGTCGAACGAATTTTTTTCAAATTTCGTTCATTCTAAATTTCGTCGAACGAAATTTTTTCAAATTTCGTTCGTTCGAAATTTTGTCGAACGATTTTTTTTTCATTTTTCGTTCGTTCGAAATTTTTGCGAACGATTTTTTTCATTTTTCGTACGTTCGAAAACATTTCGAACGAAAAAAAGTTCGTTCGACATTGTTTCCGAAATTGTACAACTATAGTTTGTAGGATGCTTTACACCTTTTTCCAATTCTAAGTGTGCAAGATTCAAGAGAAGATGGAAGCTGCAATATTATTCTGAGGATTGCCGAATGCGGTTACTAATTAATGTTGTAAAAATGTTTGATCTCTGTGGAGGTTTTGATTTCGTAACTAATGTCCGACTATACTCTCCTTGTCGGAACGAAATTCCGGTCCGCAGTAAAACAGAGGATATGTATCTCATAGATGTGATATTTTTACTATCGCATCTGTCTCCTTGAAATGATCGCATTTGACGTCCCATACCTGGAGTGAGTTCCGCTGTCTGCTTTCTCTTGAAATCTAATTTTTAGGAGTTTTTAGAACTATTTTTCTCTTTTCTCCGTATTTTCTGCTAAGGTCTTCTTCCCGTTGCTCCTTCTTTCTTCTTTCCCCTTCAATATAAATGTCCAATCAGCCCGTGCGGGCGCGGGGCTTATGTGACTCTAATTTTTCCCAATAAACTGGAATGTTCATTTATTTTTTATTTATTGTAGCCAATACAAGAATAACAATACCCATACCAAGTAAATTAACAAATCGATGCCCAGTTTCAGAAATCTGTGTTTAATTATATAAATGGTGAAAAAATTTTGCAAATAGTATAAATTGTCACGGACCATTGATGAACTCGAAAAAAATACCCAATTTTATTGCAAAAGTGAATGAATTGAATTGGAAAAAGTATTATTAGATATTTTCTTAAAAATTGAAAAAAAACGTAATTTTTTTTTCGGGAAAAAGCAGTTGTCCGACAGGACAAGGAGTGACAAAGACTTTCAACTCAAATTTTGAATATATTTCATATTTTCGTCCAACATACCAGTGTTGAAATCATAACTACTTTCTCCAGAAGGGAGGAGCGGAACATTTCATACCTCACATTCCTTTATAGAATTGAAAACGTTTTCGCTGCTTTCTCTACCACTTCTTATCCCGTCCTCTCTCACTGTCTGTTGTCATCTGTGTCTCTTAAGTCCGCAACACACCATGTGAATCTCGTTCCTAAAATGAGTGTAATTATTATTTATCATACGTCTGAACTTCGCATCGGTTCACGTTATTGAAAATTTCGAGAATTTCAATTACGCGTTTTCATGAATAATCACCTTTCTATTGCTTTCAACTCGTCTGAGAATAGCTGAGTGTCACAACGCTCTAAAGCATTTTTTATTGTTGACTTTACCTACATAATGAACTTTTCATAACGACTTCAGTAATTGTTATTGTGCAAGGGCGTACCCGGTCAGAAGAATTTGATTTTATGGGCGCGTAATCAATTGTTGATTATATTTCCCCATAATTACCGAAAGTTCACTACTTAATCCAGTTGTAGCACCTTTTTGGAAAATTGGCACCTAATTGTGTGAGATTGTGCTGTCACCCAAGTATGTAATTATTTTGCTCGTATTTCATATCATTCGAATTCATATCATTCACGCACATACGCGCGCCCTTTCGGAGTGAGATTTACATGGTGCAATGCAGAATTGGGGACGTTCCTGCAGCTCTCTGCTTTCCTCTGGTCCCCTCTCTCTCCCGTCTCTTGTCGTCTGTCTCTCTCTCTTATCTGCAAGCCTCACTATGCTCTAATTCTAGAGCTTCAAAAGCCATCATTAGAAACTGCTAAATTCGATTCATTCGAAAACTCGGTCATTCGAAATATTTCCAACTGCCGAAATACAGTACATTCTATACCTAACTTCTACCGGAAAAAATTGAGATGGTTTGAAGGACTTTTTAACTTCTCTGTTCTCGTAGCTTTGAATGGTTCAATTTGTATTTTCCCAGTTGGACTCTTTTCGGAACAAAGACATTGAAATCATTAAGTTGTCAAATGTATGAAGAAATTACTTGAATTGATCGATTTGCCTTCATATGGGATTTTCACGGTAGAAATTACCCTCTCTCTTTTTTTGTGTAGGCAAGTCTACAGATGAAGAGTGAAAGCAAAAAGGGTTCAAAAAACTCTTAAACTTTAAGAAAAAAAAACTTAATACCCTTTACTTAACTAGTAACTAGTAAGGCGCTTATTCTCCCTTCCCATCTATCTTGTGTGTTTGGTGCAGCAGAATTTGAAAACGGGTTCACGATTTAAACTATATACTTCAATGAATGACTTTCCTTTGTGCTTATTCCATCGAAAATTCTTTGAAACACGGTTTAAATGTGCATGTTTGGGTCGAAACAAGAAGTCGACAAGTGTTCTTGTGGATGGACAATTGTTCAACATCCATTGTGGGCGGACTTATGTATCTTGTGGGTCAGCTGATCCATGCGATTTTAAAGGCACAATACACCCTCAGATATGAATTTTGAGATGTAATTGTGTAGAATACCCCTCCTATATGACACGTGCCAAATGCGAGATCTCAATTCCTCCAAATAAGCGAGATATAAGCGACCACCACGGGCCCGACCCCCTTCGCTCACCACCACAGGCCCGACCCTCTAACAGATTTTCGGACTCGATAGCGGCTCGATGGATGGATGAATTCCAACAGGTCGCCGTTCTTCAGGAGACAACTCGTCCACCAATTTTTCTCCCTCATAATCTAGGCATCGTTGAAGAGCCATAACTCTGTTCAAAGGGAGCCTTGGGCGATTCTAGAGATACCACTGTGATCAGCGTGTGACTCTCTCCAAGATAAGCATGAAATCTGAAAAGCAATTTTTTGGGTGTCCTGTGCCTTTAAACACAGTCTGGCTGTTATTATCGTTCTGCGTCCTTTCTTCCCTACTTCCCGTAGAAGGATACCAAGCTTTCCGTTTAATTCCTTTTTTTGCCATGGCGTTTGTGAGGTTTTTGTCTTTATCAAAGGCAAAAAGACATATAGTGGAGTCCACCTAGAGTGTCTCATTTACTTATCAATCAGAAGCGGTCGGCTGGGGATCAATGTGCATGAATCCCATACCAGCACGCTCGATACCGATTGAGCGAGCGGTTGTGTTGCAACGAGTTTAATGTTCATTGATCTCCAATCGACCGCTTCTGATTGATTAGTAAATGAGACACTTTTGGTGGACTCCACTATACATAGTTGGTCGTCAGGATTTTTTCTACCCTGAAAAATGCAATGTGTACCATGTATTGTTGTTTTTTGGTCAGTAATTGATTTGTGGCGTTGTTGTATCACATTCGACAGTTTCTGAGTTTCAAAGATTCCTGATGATTATTTTAATCTTTACTCGGGCAATTCTCCCTATTGGAGTGAAATTCGGGTCCGCGGCTGCGGACAACCGCTGTTGTGACGCACACACCACGCAAGATCGGGAAGAAACCATGAGTAAGGCCAGGATCATACTTCCCGCAACTAGCGTCGGCGACAGTGCATATCGGGCATATCGTGTTTCTGTCGATATTGCTGGTAAACATTGCGACGCGTCGCTCGTCGTTAAAAGTATGATCCCGACCTAATCATGCTAGGAGACGGCGAGGTCCCGGCACGATTATCGTTAAGCTGCGTGTTGCAACAACGGTTGTCCGCAACTGCGGACCGTAATTTCCCTCCGATATGGACAGTACATTAGATTTCGAATTGCATGCGCGTGATTACTGCGGTTTAGTCGTTTTAGGAGTTCGAAGTTTCCCAAAATTTTTATTTCGAAGGCACCTTATCATTTTGCATATTGCTGCAAAGAGTTGATAACGCTGACGTTGTATTCGAATATGTTTTTCAGAGATTTGAATTTGAGAGGCTTTCTTTAAAGGCAGCATACACGCTCAAAAACGCTATGGATTTTATGGTATGAAGCGAAAGTGTCGGTGGAAATGAAGAAATAGCGGGTTATCTTCGAGATTGCTTGGAAGTGGACAACACGCGCGCAAATGTGACTAGAATATCGGTATCACTTCCGTGACGTGTCGCTGACCCTTTACGCCGTTTGGAGCTTCAAAAACTATCCAAAGTGACCGCATTCAAACAGTTTTGTACAAAGGAACTCCGCTCACTTTTCCCATGCAGCAAACAAGATAGCCTCTTCTTCTTCTGCTTTGAAAGGCAGTGAAGTCTCAAACAATTCATATTTTTCATCAAAGGTAAGCTGGCATGGCTTCATCATTTCCTGTGTGTACCATCTCCAGCACTCACTCCGGAAGAGCTGAATCGGAGCTCTATTTGTGCGAGCCGCTATCAGTCTGCGATTTCCGCGACGCGACCGCTCTCACTAGACCGGCTACTCCTAATCAGCTACTCCTGATTTGAGAAATTTAGATTTTATAATGTGACTTTTCCCGAATGAACGCCGCGTGCTCGACTTGGCTCCGCAACTATGTGCTCGTTTCGAAGTTTTTCTTCAGTTTCTTCTAGGATTTCATCGTTTTGCTTTCAGTGCTGATCGGATTCGGCTGGTACGGCTCTCTCTCTTTTCGGTGGAGGGTGTAGAGTGGTCGTCACCGTCGCCGTCGTGATCCGAAAGAGCTGGAATCGAGAGAGGGAGGGGTCGTAATCCACTAGCGTCAACTAGCCGATAGACAACAGCAGCCGAAGCAGCGCCAAGCAGAACAATCACACACCACTGATCGTCTGAGGAGTGCACCACCAACCACCCACCATACACCATGGGTTGCACCATGTCGCAGGAAGAGCGGGCCGCTCTCGAGCGGTCCCGAATGATTGAGAAAAATCTGAAGGAGGATGGTATGCAAGCCGCTAAGGTGAGCAATTTGAAACCAGTTTTTTACTTGAAAATGATCACACAGGAGGGGTTGGAGAGGTAGGGTTTCATTTTTCACTGGTCAAGATTCTGAGTGGTCAATGGATTCATCGAAAGAGTCTGAGTCGTTCGAAACGCTGTCTGGATCGTACGAATCGCTGTCTGAATCGTATGAATCTCCGCTGTCTGATTGTGATTCGGTCGAACCGCTGTGGGAGTGGCTGTACGAAACGCTGGCGCTGATTGATGAGGTTTGCACTCGTACAGTCCTACGCGTGAGAATTTGTGGCGCTCCAGACTCCGTGTTCTTAGTCGCGTCACTGGGTACTTCTTTGGGTTAGACGACCCACTAGAGTATGACGGCATTATATTGGCTACCACGGCCCCAAGCTGCTTATTGGTTTTTTCTTTATTTGCTGATTAGTCCTGCTAATCGATTTACAGGCCTGAAAGTAGGTAGCGCGACGGTCGCTCGACACGCACGCCGACCGCGTGTGCGGACAGTCTGATTCAGGCAGATGCTACGCGCGAAGCGATCGTCATCGATACTCATGATTACCCGGCCTTTGCATCGCATAGCGGTCGATCGGGGGCGGTCATTTGGCACCCGCAAGATGGATTTCGAAGAATCTCATACCCAGGTAGGACGGCCCCCACCCCGGGGTTTTCCTCCCAATGAGAACTACAACATGGGGTGCAGCCGTAGGCTGCACCCCATGTTGTAGTTTCACTGATAAGCACTGGAATCAGAAATCAGTGATGAAACATCGGGTGCCACATGGCACGAACCTCGGTCGAACTATGAAGGAGTCCTCAGAAACTTAGTAGAAACGTTTCGAATCCCAATATCACTATCCAACCAGTCTTGCAGCGCAGATCGCACTTTTTCAAAATTATGATCACATGATGTATAGGAGCCATACTATTGAAGTATCGATGCTGACTTGGAGGGTCATAAGAGCGGAGAATCGTAGGGGTCGAAAGTAATAGGTTAGATCGGCTATCTTCGTTAGGTTGTTTCGGGCGGTGAAAGGTCAGTTCTTGCCATAGGCACAAATCTAGAGGGATGTATGGCTCATCAGGGTTACTCCTAAGACCACATTTTGGGAAGGAGTTAATTTAACTGAACATTAGAGAGTGTGTAACATATGACGTCATAGCAGTTTTCGTTTCCACTCTTTTTCATCCGACACAGCAACTTTGTGATTGATCGGTTGGAGTTGTCAGTGCGTCACATGGCAAGCAAACGCACTTCTTTGTGGTTTAAACTACACAACAGGGAACTTACCATAAGATTTTTTAATGGAAAATCGATTTGAGGAGTAATGCTAGATCCGAGTGAGCTTAATGCATTGTTTTCAGGACATTAAACTGCTACTGCTGGGTGCTGGTGAATCAGGGAAGTCGACGATTGTGAAGCAGATGAAGTGAGTTAGATACCTCCGCTATGGCCAATCATATGAAGTTCGAATTGTTCGTGGCTTGTGTGTAAAGCAGGGAAAGCAAAAAACAGAATTAGCAACGGCCTAAAGCTCCTGTCATATGTAGATTATAGCCAGCACGGTCGATACGAGTGTAATACATTGTTTAGTCAGGTCTAAAAGCCCTCTCGGAAAATTCCACCGTTGTGACCGGACTGAGCCGTCCGCAGTGCGCTTGAGCGCGTCTTTCTAATCGATTGTCATACAGCCGATTAGTGGGGACGGGAGAGGACGACTCAGTCCGGCCTTCGGGTGCCAAATTTCCAATTTTCGCGCGTAAACAGCACGTTTATTTCCGCAAATATAGACAACACTTACTAATCGACTGGAAACATAAAAATCGAAATGAAAATGCACTAGACGAGATTTACCGAGCTGTGCTGATTGCCACAAGAGCGTAGAATGATGAGCAGTATTCATCTGAAGGTTTGAGTCGGCCGATCTGGACCAAGTATTACTAACATTATATGCTCTTATGGCAATCGGCACCTCTCTGTAATTGGAGTTCATTCAAAAAGCTTGCATCTAGTAATGGACAACATTTTTGCGATTGTCTCCCCATCAGAGTATTCTGGAGATACATTCTATGTCAAATGTTTGATACCGTTTTTCAGTGTTTTGATTCTTTCGCTTTTCAGAATCATTCACGAATCCGGGTTCACTGCTGAGGATTATAAGCAGTATAAACCAGTTGTCTATAGTAATACAGTACAGTCGTTAGTGGCCATACTCCGGGCAATGGCGAATCTTTCGGTGCCATTTGGTGCTTCTGAGAGAGAGGTGAGTGCGAGCAGTTTTGGTCATTTTCGTCTTATTTTTAGCGCTGGGTGAAGATTTTTATTACTTTCCTCATGTTTTTTCTTCCTTGGCTTTTCTTTATCCCTCGGCTTTTTCATACTCTAATGGCAGCGATGAATCTGAGTTCCAGTTGGCTCTTGCTTCCAGCCGTTTATGATCTCTTATCACTTTCTCCTTGTCCAGTAATTTAATCAAAAATTTTGAGATCTGGGTGAATCAAACCTATCTCGCGGAAATAAGTGCTGAAGGTGGTCTCAATTTTTGCGAATAATGAAGGATATTATAGTCCTGTTTCTTGATTGCTGTGAAAAACTGCTGGTATTTTTCTTGCTTTGTGTTGGTTTTCATTTGATGTATTTTCCAACTCACTTCTCCATGCTATTGATTTCTCAATTTTTTTGATCTTGTTCGCAGTTGTTTGCTTGGAATTATAGGAATTTCTTGATTTTTAATAATTCCTTTCATTCGAAATTTCAGTTTTTCGGTTTTCGAGTACTGCGCTTGAATGGAATTTTCAACCATTCTGTTTGTTTTGAAGAAAAAAATTGGTTTTTCGATTATTTGATAAAAAAGAATCGCCCAATCGTGAAATTTCGAAAAAAATATTGCCATAATATTCACCAGATTATTCATTGGAATCGATTAGATAACATTTGTTTTCGCCTTTCATTTATTTAAGGACATTAGTCAGGGGATTCAGATAAAAAATATTTAGTCACGATTTTTACTTTTCATCTTAATCTTTTTTTACATATTTTTCTTGTGCTTACATATTTTCCTTAGCCGTATTCAAGCATTGGGAAAAGACAGAAAGAAGCAAAAAAACTGATGACGATGTAGGAGATCTTCGAATTTTCGGGATTTTTTCTTTCGTTTTCCGCCTACCGGTGCATTTTGGCCCATCTGTTTTCCGTTGCCGAGTAGAAAATCGTTTTCCGCACATCTATGATTCAAACCCGTAAAGATTTGCTCCTTGAGGCAGATACTCGCGTTTCGTCACTTCGCTCCCTTTGGTGGCAGGAAGCATCGTAGAGGTTTTCTGTTCGATTCATCCGAATGTGATGTAGCCAGAAATAGAAGTGATCGTTCGGTGAAGTGTAGGTGAAATCGTGGCCAATTCCTTTTTGTAGCCTCATTCTGAGCAATCGCAAACCTTTCTGATGCCATGCGCAACCCCACGCACGCACTCGCTTCTTGCTGGCTCATTGAGCATGACCTGCTTGTAGTTGAGGGTAAACACGCGGAACCTTTCGCCCGTATTGACTGCGCCAACCAGTGGAAGGACTTTCCAGACGAATGAACTTGACCTATCAATACTGGTACTCAAAACGACGCCGTCGAAGACGAATAATAGAAGGGCGGAAGGCCTGCTGGTTAGAGCAGGAGCGTGGCTGTGATTGAAGCGCACAATGCCTTAATGGGGAGAGTGCTGTGACGAGGGGCGAGAGGAGTGTGCGGATTTGGGTGGCGAGGAGATGGGGAAACCCTCGAATGAGCACCGTTGAGGCAGCACAAGCCGACCGGGAGACGCCAGAGACGTGCCAGTCGGACTGGCTGACTGGCTGCCTGCTTGCCTGCCAGGGGCTAGCCGAGAAACACCTACTCGATCGATCCTGACTGAGGTCGGACGACAGCAGCAGCCAGCCGGTCTAGGCCTGGCTTGGCTTGGCCACCCAGGGTGAATGCAGGCATGTGCTCAGTCGTCGTCCTCGTCATCTGGTGGGGAATGGATCGGATATACAGATGGTGTATTGAATCGACTGAGTGGTTTATGTGAGTGGAGCGGCGTCATCCACTATAATATTTTTTCCCAGACTTTGATGAAAAAAAGAACAATGGTCGTTGGCTTCCGTGTCCAACTAAAACACCAGTTTGAGTGGATGCGTTTTTTGTTGACGAAAATATCGAAGGCGGATCACTAAAGCCAAACTTTTCAGTGTTCGCAGAGAGTTTAATAGAGCTGAATTGGTCTTGTGACCAGTTTAGGGCCAGCTGACTTCGTTTGGTAGCAAATGTGGTGATCCAAATGCTTGAAATAGTCTTGCCAGAATAGTGTTCTGGACTGAGAAAAAATATCAAGCTGAATTTCTTTACTCTGTGGATTCCTTTGAATTGAACACTTCTCTGTTAAAAAGCTTCTTCAGCGGTATTTTCAGAGTTTTTCCTCCTATGCTAATAAATTCATAATATATTATGAATGATTAATTAGAATAGTGAATTTCTGGGATCCATCGATTGGATTACTCATTCTCATTAGGGGTCTTCAAATTCCTAAATATTTTTCAAATCGAAGCCCTTTGAAGCTTGTTATAGAATGATTTTTTCCCTCGGTTTTCGTTGTCTGATTTCCTTCGGATGAATAGATAATTTTTGGGAACCTCTCTCCCATTCCATTAAATTAACGTCGTTACGTCACGATATGGCATTATTAGATTCCTATTCGAATGGTTGAAATTTTCGACCAATCTGAGAACTTGAATTTTTGCTCTTTCAATTTACCGATTCATTCATGTTTTTTATTTATTCGCTTTTTTGAATATTTGATTTTTTCTCTAATTTTCACTCGCTTGGCGCATCCTTTAGGCGTATTCAATAGATAAACAACCAACTACAGTCCACGTCGACGGAAAAAGCGTTGGTGAGGGTTGCGTATTTACGCTGAGCATACTGTAGCCAGGGCTGGCTTGGTTCGAAGAATCGATAATGAACAGCTGTTTTTTTCTGGGTTATTGTATCTTTTCTTCCTTTGATTGTCTCATGTTATTCTTGCGTGTTTGCATATAGAAGATTTTAGATGTTTTGGTATTGTGTATTCGGGGGAGAGGAGAAACATGGCGTTTTTTAACTTTGCCGACTCCTTTTATCCAAAATTGCGACAAAAACTAAAGTTTGCCGTCGATTATGGAGCGGCGTCCATAGAGGCGCAGAGCACCCTAATCGACGGTGCAGGATTTTTTGTTTACTCAGTTTCGGTGGAAAAACACAGGAAATGATAACAAAGGTAAGTTTTCTCCACACAAAGAATGTCAATGCACCTAAATTATTTACTAAAGATACACGCAAGAATAACGCGCAAACATGAGGAAAAGAAAAAAACCGTAATCCAGAAAAAATATCAGGTGTTCATTATCGACTCTTGGAACCGAGCCAGCCATGGCTATAGCATCCTTAGTGAAAATTCGCAATCGCTGCACCGCCTTTTCCATTTGATGTGGACTGTAGATGACCCTTTCTTCATGTTTTCGCAAATTAAACGCTCTTCGGTAATGAGTGCTACAGGCTATAAAACGGCGGAATTCACATGGTTCTTACGCGTGCTGCTCCGGAGTGGAGGTTAGAGACAGTGAGAGAGCGGAGGGCAGACGGAGACCGAGGCGTCGCGCGCGCCGCTCGCACGTCGAATGATGTGAATTACGACGTTTTATAGAGGGTATATTCACTGAGACGATCTTCGTTTCGTATGCGAAACTTGCAAACACTTCTGCAGCGAAGTCCTTTGTCCATCCATAAATGCTTGAGCAACAGACAGGCGTTCTGCTGGGTGAGATCGTGTAAGGCTATCGAACCGTTCTTGTGCAAATGTAGAAAAAATAACATTTACAATTGATTTCAACCATTTTTATAGTGATTCCATGCACTCGATAAGTTGTTTTGTCCAATACAGTACATATGTACAGGGTGCGCTTTAAATATGATGACAAGGTTTGAAATCTCATCCCGTCGAATTGTGTGCGTCGCTAATCACATTGTATAGTCTATTCTTTTCCTCAAAGCTTTCCCTACAAATGCACAAAGTTTCGGAGCTCAAAATGGTTTTTGATGCAAATGGTGAGCGAAGACGTAAAGGACCCCTGATTTTTTTACTGTAGAACTCGCCACTGAGTCGGCTTCGGTAATTATTGCTCATTCACCCATGTGACCGTGAAGAACTGTTCCAATGGGGTTATTTCCAAACAAAGGGGTGTATGCTCGAAAACTTACTATAGCTGAAGTCCTTGGACCATCTGTTGAAAGAACGCGAGGGCATGTTGCCGAAATCAATTTTTGGCCCAGGTCAGGGTTCAATGTAGCTGAATTCGTGCCCTTTTTTCCTTTCCATGACGACCTACAGGCGTCAAATTCGGAGCATAAGTGCTTCTGAAGGTTTTCTATCGATCTGTACACATATTACCAACTTTTCTCAAAATTCGATAAAATGGGTCGATTATTGATTTTGTTGAAAATCGATGAGAAGTACGAAATTCGATGAGCAATATTCTTTCGCTTTTGACCACGAAGTAGCCGCCTGAATGTCTTCAGAGAATGCAAAAAATTACGAAAATGTGGGCGCACTGAAATTGACAGGGCTAACGTATGGAATTCAGCAACTTACCCTCACCTTCTTTTGGTAGAGGCTCTCAAGAATTCAGCTGCGGCACGTTTTCAAGCAGACACCTTTTGCTTCAAAATGACCCCCTTAGAGCAGTTCTCTAGGCTCGCATACATGGGAAGTAGGAAAGTTCGACGAAGGTGACTACGAGCCGAATTATTTCTTACAAATTTGGGGCCCCTCAGGCGTTTGTCTACCATTGATTTCGAAAACAATTCCACGCCAAGAAATTTTGTACGTTCTGAAAGAGAGGTTCATAGAAAAGAAAAAACCACAGAAGCTGATTAGTCATGCACAAATGTCGACGGGATGAGATTTAAAACATTTAAACGATTTAAAGGCAGTGTCCACGATAAAAATTGTTTTTCAGCCTATCTTGAAAACGGTCCCATGCTAATTCCAACGATGTCTCTGAAATCGTACACGACCTTCTGGGAACGGAGTTATGGTCCCTCAAAAATTGAGCTAGAGAAGCATGGTGGACGAGTTTTCCGATGCTTGTAACTTTCGTCTTGTGCCGCCGATGTATGCGAGCTGACCTGAGTAAAGAGAGAAGTCGAGAATGAAGGGAAGAACGGGGCTATAGCTCGGAAACCATCGCTCATCTCACGATTTCAAGCTTTCATTCTTTCACATCAGTGGGCGGGAAATGCGCTTTTGGGGTTTGCCTTGCGCTCAAAGTGGCAAATTCGGGCTCTTTTGGGGCTCTTCCTAGCTCGTTTTCATGCGTTCTTTTGACGTTAACGTTACAAAGTGTCCCTCCACTACCCATTCGTAAAGGAATTTCGAACACTTTTTTAATCGTGAACACTGCCTTTAAGACCATATTTCAAGCGCACCCTGTATGTCATTATGATCCAAACGTTTCTCGGTTGTTGGTGTGCTAACATTATCTAGAATTTTATTAACTATCATTTCGCCTCAGTGGATTGTTTTGATCCGGTACTTGACCCGAGTGTTGATACGTTTCGCGGCTTTCTTGACTTGCTTGAAAATCTTTCTTCTCCTTACTTCTCATCAAAAATAATTTTATCTTCACCGACTTGTTTTGAGATCGATTTGCGTTGTACCTATGTAAGTGGTACCAGAAGCGTGTACAGGTTCGGTTGGGCAGGTCCTTCCCGGACTAAGTTTGGCTATGGTACAAAATTATGGTGGAAGCGAGACGCATATCATTTCTTGTTTGACCGTTTCCCTTTTCTAAATTTTGAAACCCATGATTCCTTGCTTTATTCCGAACGTAATATCCGCCCAAGCGGTCGGAGCGCGTGTTGAGCGACAATCGCGGAGGCATTGTATGAACCTGTATGTTTATCAGCAGGAGTAATAGGCAAGTATAAGAGTAATATACCAGCCAGCTTTCTACAGCCGTGGAAAGGCTGTTCCGAAAAAATTCTTTCGCGACGACCACTCGACATGCATGCCGGCCGCGTGAGCGGACTAACTCATTCGGACACACTTTAGTTGGCTTAAGTCAAAGATGCAGCCGTGATGGCCACTCACTCTGTCAGGTCGTCTCATCTCATTTCATAGCAATGAGGCTCCGTCCATACGTGGCGAGAGCGTGCGATTACGCAAAATCCATGGTCATCTTGGGCATGCGATTCGCTAGCCGCTCACAGGCGCTCCTCGCTCGCCCTCGCCCGCTCGCTCTCGCCCGCTTACGCCAGCACCACGGAGCAATTAGCAAGTTTCAAGCTTACTGCTCCATCACTAAAGCCTGTAGGAAAACTACTGTCCCTGTTTTCCACAATCCCGTCGAAAACTGTGGGAAATCATCAACCGTTGCGCCGACTCGAGCGATTGATCACCCGATCAAACGTTTTCAATCGAATCAACACGAGGTAGGGGTATTTGTCTGTGTTAATTTGCGGGCACGGGCTGCTCCGGCGTTGAGGAGCGTCGAGAGGCGCACAAGAGCGGGAACGCCCGCTCTCGTCACGTATGAACGCTGCCTCACAGGGTGTTTAGATGCATTTTCTCAGGACTGAATATTGATAAGGCTGAAAAAATTGATGTGGGATTTTTTTACATTCGTTTTCCGAAATTATGATTTTAAGCTGCCAGGTCTTTTTGTGAACATTTATGTAGCTCTAGCGCTTGCGTAAAAATTCCGCTCAGCCTTGTATTCTATCTCTTTCTTCGCTCCACACCCAACACCTGAAGGGGCTAGAAGTCGGAGCTTTTCCTGAATTTGCGATTGTAGTCTCCTTCATAGGATAAGATGGGTAGACTCCAATGATTTCGCGTGGGCTGTTGCGCCGCATTAGGAGCATGTTATACTTTTGCGACACACGGTCGCGGCTCTCTTCACAGCAGCAGCGACCGCCTCCCGTCCTTTAAATCTGTCGCAGTGCACTGTACAGCGACAGCGACAGTGGTAGCGACAAGATATGGCACATTTGCAGTATGTCAGCCTTCCGCGACACGTCGCTGCGACCCACACGCGACATCTGTTCCTACGACTACCGTTGCCGTTGCTCCTATGCGGGTCCCGCCACGATTTGAGTTAGATTTGATGCCTGTCGCTCATTGCAGCGACAAAGTATACCATACCCCTTAGGTGCGAACCATATTGAACTATTAGCATTTTATACTAAGTAGAACACGATTTACCGCGGCCGATTGAACCAGCAGTCTTCGATCGTTCTCTGAGCCAAATTCCGGTCCGCGATTGCGGACGACGGCTGTTGCATCATGCGACACGTGATAATCGTGCTGGTAGAAAGTGGAATCGTGCTGGGACCAAGTGGTCCCAGCACGATTCTCACGTGTAGCATGATGCAATAGCCGTTCTCCTCAAATGCGGACCTTAATTTGGCCCAGAGAACGACAGTACAATCTCATCTGCGAAGGTAATTGAATGAAAAGTTCTGACGTGTAGCTCAGGATGGAAGGTTTTGGAGCCGCAGTTCGGAAATCAGATGTGAATCAGAAATATTATTTTAGGATTCATCCTCACGTTTTTGGTTTTCATCCTGTGAGAGTCTTTCCTCTCTTCGCGGTTGTTAGCTCTTACTGTTTGAGAGCAATCAATACCCTCTTTCCTTCCTTTTCTTCAAAAATTCTCGTTATCTTTTTTCCCACAAACCGTTGCTGTATTCGTTTTTTGTTCTCAAGTTTGGCTATAGTGCCCTTTCCGAGCGGAATTCCAATCCGCAGTTGCAGACAGTTACTGTTGCCGCCCGCAGCTCGAAGATACTGTGCTTATCTGGTCCAAATTCCGGTCCGCAATTGCGTCTCGACACGTTTTGCGACCGCACGCTCCCGAGTCAGAAGAGATTCCAGCGCCGCAAAACGCCGATCTGCTGACTATAGGTGGGTTTTGGAAACTGGAAACTAAGAAAAATTGGAGAAAATTGTATAAAAATGCCACATCGAGTCGGCTTTGGCGCTGGGAACCCGACTGACTCGAGCGCGTGCGGCTGCAAAGCGTGTCGAGGCGCAATTGCGGACCGGAATTCGGCCCAGATAAGCACAGTATTTGTGCTGGGATAACGTTAAGCCATCACGATGGTCTCTGAGCTGCTGGCTGCAACAGCGTTTGTCTGCGACTACGGACCGGAATTTCTTTCCGGTTAGGGAGGATAGTAGAAGTTGAATATGCGATTTTTCTCTTAACAGAAGTGCTATACTGACCTATTTAGGTATACGTACTAGAGACTATACGACAACTACAGAAAGAGTCTATTTGCAGTGTTATCTGGGCTCTAGCCCTTTCTAGTTAACGAACCCTTTATTCAGTTTGCGGCACGGGATTCTTGATCAGTGAGCGTTCCGAACATGCCTATCAGGAAGCGCCGCACTGATATCTGCTGGGGAATATGGATAGTATGCATAGAATGAGAGGAGCTCCGAATTAGTGGCAGTTGGGCTGGTACATGCGACGTGCGCGACGGAAAGCCTTTGCGGCATTGTCGTCGCTGGGCGCCGTGCGCGGTGAATTTAGCCAGCTGAACTGTCACTAAGCGCCTCCCACTTTTTGCATTTTATCCAGGGATTAGACAGACCGTTGTCCCGAACCTCGAATAACCTACGCTCCCCACCCTAGGTGACTGAATTTTTGGGAAAATATTGAAATATTCTTGCCTTCCCTCTCCTCTAGGAGATGTTTTTTTTTTGATTTTTGAGGTGATTTTCAGCTTTTCATTTTTTTTCCAAAAATTCTCGGACCCTTAAAAAACAATTTCAAATTTTATTTTAAAACTTTTAACATCCTCCTCGCTGTCTCGAGGGACAGCAACGGCTTAAAGGCAGCGTTCACGATGATCATCCTCGGTGACTTTGCACAGTAAAATGATAGGCGAGAAGGATCCTGGGCTCCAAGTGCCGAAACAAGAAAAGAAAACGAGCAACGGAAGGCAAAATAACGGCTGCAAACAAGCGTTTTGGAGCCCATGAACCGCCCCGTGCCCCAGATCCGCCCCCTCGGAATGAACAAATGAAGACTCAGATTACAGGAATGATCAAGTTAAAGGAGTGCTGATAAGTGAGCTGATCGCTTGATTGCACTGATAAGCATCATCCTTCATAACGGTCAATTCCTCCACGCTCAAAAATCAAAGTAAACAAGGAAGGGCCTATTTTGGATCAAAACGCGGCATTCGCGCCCTTTTTAAGCATGCCTTTTTATATAGGGCACCAGACCTTTCGAAAACCGTGGAGATGTTGGAAGTGAAATCTATCGTGAACACTGCCTTTAACCTTGATTCGACCAACAATTTGTTCAGTCCGGAAGCTTCAACCTTCAGTTTGGAAACTGCCGCGTATGGTCCGCAGACATCGGCCGCAAGACCGTTCCTAGGCACCACTCGATCTTTTTCGAGAGTGTGAGCGCGGACGGAAGTTCAGCGCTCCTGTATCAAATATGGGTAAATTTGACCGCGGGCCAATAGTCAATTGCCTTCGGGATTGGCGTTTTTCAGACCATTGTCCGCTAGTGGTTAGTCCTCAAGCTCTCGTGGATAGTGCTCGAACTCCCGTGGTCTGCCGCATTCTCCCGCAGCCTCTGCTTAATTTAATAACCAACAAACTAACACGCGGCTCTAGGATTGATCGTGGCCGTGGGGTCGTTTATACTTGCGTCACCGAGCGGTGCGGCGAAGTTCATCTTTGTTATATTGATCTTGCGGCGCGATCAATATCAAAGGATTGCACTTCGCCGCGCCGCTTGGCGGCTGGAGTGTAGACGACGCCTCAGTCTTGCCTGACCGCGGAAGTTGGCGGACTAACCCCCATCGTAAAGCGGCCTGACATTCGACTATCTCGCTGGAGATCGATCTATAGCCCGCTGTCAGATTTTCTGTCCGTCAGAGATAGTGAGCCCGATTTCTGAAAGTGGTCGCAGTCAGGTTTTGAAAATTGTCGAGTAGCAACACATTCTGAAATGAAAATGAGACGAGCATCCACATTCCATCTTGTATATCATAGCCGCTGAACTCAAATTGATTTTCTTATAGGTCGATGCCAAACTCGTCATGGACGTTGTCGCTCGAATGGAGGACACTGAACCCTTCAGGTTGGTCAGCATGTTCCGCACGAGGGTTATCCTCTAGTTCTGAGCGAACCTTAGTCACTTCGTGTCGTTTGGTTAACTGTGAACTGTTAATAGGTTAACTCTTTCAGATTCCTCTCAGGGAAATCTTGAATGACCCAGGGTTTGAAATTGTCCCGTAGGGTACAAAATTGACCTGGCATTACACAGAATTTCCGAATTTTTCAGCGAGGAGTTGTTGTCTGCGATGAAGAGGCTATGGGCCGACAGTGGTGTTCAGGATTGCTTCGCCCGAAGCAACGAGTATCAGCTCAATGACTCGGCCAAATAGTGGGTTGTTGTCAGGCCTTATACCGATGTGATGGGTAACAGAAAAGTGAAGGTCTCCGTTTCAGTTTCCTAGATGATCTAGAGCGATTAGGTGAAGCCAGCTATCAGCCAACGGAGCAGGATATCCTACGGACTCGTGTTAAAACTACCGGTATCGTCGAAGTTCATTTCACGTTCAAAAACCTCAACTTCAAGTGAGTTTTTTATTCTCATAATCGCCATCATTTCTTTTTTTTTTGCAATTTTTTAAGCTGCTAAATTATTGTTGTAAACCATGACTTACAGTTTGTAGCGGACATCAGTGTTGTAACCCAGGGCTAGTTAATTATTTCCAGCCTTGTTTCTCTTGAGTGAAAAATGTTGGTGTAGAAACTTTCAAATTTTTTTTTCTGTCAGTGGCTTTTTTGCGGACCTCTCGTTTTCCATAGATTGCAAGCTCTGAAAATCTTCATCGACGAGAGTTAGTATTGAAAATTCGTTGCGGTCTGCCGCCAATCGCCTAAATTTTCGAAATATGAGTTTCCTTTTTGCAACTGGATATGGCGGACTATTATTCCACATTTTCCATTTTAGCAAGGTCTGAAAATTGATACTAATTTCAAAAAATAGGTTGAACGAGTTTGTTTTTGATTTTCTTTCTCTTCAGACCTTCACGAACCAAAAGAATCAAAATGATGTTTGTTTGAGTTTCGAACATTTCCACTTTTTTGAATTTGCGCTCAATTTTTTTGCTACTTTTTCAAACTTTTGTGAAATATTTCCTTCAATTCGTTTCTATTATTTGTTAACTTACGATTTTCGAAGAAAAAAAATTAAAAAAGCTTGAAAATGATTTGGCTAATTTGGAAAGGCTCAACTTTTGAATTTGAAAAAAAAAAGAATTTCAAAATTCCTGGAAAGCACTTTGTATATACTGTCGTTCTCGGAGCCGAATTCAGGTGTGCGATTGCGAACTACGGCTGTTACATCACGTGACGCTATGATAATAGTGCTAGGAGCAGGGTAATCGTGCTGAGACTAAGTTTGGCTCCGATATTGACAGTATTTTTGCTGGAGAGAGCATTTGGCGCTAGTTTTCGCATGCGCATATTAATTGGATGATGGTTTCAATATCCCGAAATTTCTGACTGAATGAGTTTTTCGACCATGCCGTTTCCTGAATTTTCGTTTTTTTTCTCGGATTTCTTATATCCTTTTTTTAATGAGTACGCTGATTCTACTCGTATTTCTGATTGGTTTTCAATTTTTTTTTGGAACTTGCTGAGTAATTTTTTGTGATAAAATAGTCTAATATTGTCAAACGAGGTCTGACGAATATTTGAGAATTCAATTATATTATTCTACCAAATGCCGAATATTGGAAAAGAGGATCTTTACATATTCTGAATGTTCGAATATCTGAAAAAATATTAATTTAAAATCTTGAATAATCCTGCATACTCTGATGAATATCACGTTAGTCCTCAAACTTATGGCAGATACAGTCGGTATGGGTTCTATTGATACTTTGCACTCCGCATTGAAGGTTGGCGGAAACGCGGTGCGCCTAACGTCGGCATGGATCGTGAAGAGACTTGGCGTTCACTGTTGGAGGTTGGGTAAACTCGGTGCCATATGCTATAACTTAGGTGCGCCGAGTTTGCGCCAGCCTTCAACAGTGAACGCGAAGCCTTGTCACGATCCATGCCGATGTTATGTTAAACCATATGGCATCGAGTTTGCGCCAACCTTCAATAGGGAACGGAAAGTATCACTAGAATCCATGCCGACTGAAGCAGTTTCCGCAATACCGTACTTTCCAAGTAGGTCACCGAATTTTGGATTTTTCTTGTGGTATCGCCATTGCCCGATAATTTCATCTCGAAAATCTGTTTATCCGAAAATTGCCGAGTTCATGAATGAGCAGAAATCGTTGATCCGAACTAGGGTTTTTGGGCGTTTCCGAGGGTCGTTCCAATCACAACTGACCTGCCTTCGTTTTAGATTATTCGACGTTGGTGGTCAACGGTCAGAGCGGAAAAAGTGGATTCACTGTTTCGAGGACGTTACAGCTATTATTTTCTGCGTAGCCATGTCCGAGTATGATCAAGTGCTGCATGAGGACGAGACAACGGTAAGTTTATGGCCGGCTGCTGTATCGGTTGCTTCAATTTTTTTCGCGCGTTTCCTCGCATCACTTTCCTGAATTTTGCTCTTAATTTTTTTGGAAAAAATGAAAAATGATTACTGTATCCCGACTCTGACTCAACTTCGTGTCCTTGTTTGGCTAGCGATCCAACCATTTGCAGTGTTGTGTATGAAGTGCGTCTGTCACTTCCATCCAATTTCCGCCAAAATTCTGAAAGAAAGGAAAACCGTGCCGATAGCACGCCACCTCAATATCGCTTTCGCGGCTTATTGAATCGCACTCATTCTGATCAACGGTCAGCTTGAGGGCTAGAAATGTATATAAACACAGGCTGTAACATTATATAGTAGTATTGGTTCATTCAGCTATTTGCTATAGGCAAACGGATGACGATACGAGCTGTCGACAAAGGATTGTTTTTTTCGGTTGGGTGTATTCACCTGCAGTATGCGCCTCCATCAGGTTATGTCTGCGGCGCGCGGTGTCCAAAGTCTGTCTCATCGGAAGTGACCGCTCACGCTGTCGGCGTGCGTGTCGATTGGCCGTCGCGGAGGCACTTTCCGGACGAGCCTTGTACCGGCTGCAAATAGCTGATTGGGATATTGTTCACTTTTCGTTCAATATTCCTGCTAATCAATTAATAGATTCGAAAAGCGCCTTCACGACAGCCGTCCGGAGCGCACGCCGACCGCGTGGGCGGACACTCTCATTAGGACAAACTCTGTGTCTGCTAGCAGTGTATCCTCTAGTTCGCAGCGAGATGTACTTTTTTTAGCGTGCGTGTGCGGATTGAGGCTAGTGACAGCGAAATAGTGTGTGTGGGGGGGGGGTGAGAAGGAGATTTAGCATACGCGCTCTCGATTTCAACGAGTTTATCGTGGTGGAAATTCACTACCCTTCAAAAATTATAGCCGAGTTGCGTATTTCTGTGTTTTTGTGTTCAACAGAATACACCGGAACGACGAACGATTGTGTGTTGTCTGTCTCTCATGTCCAGAGATACTAAGTGTCCTCGTTCTTTCTTTTAGAATTCGAAATCACAAGAACTGATAAAGCTTTTGATGTATTGCTTCATTTTTTTTGGAAAGGAATTGCTTGGTGCATAGATTAGCCCCTAGGTATACTTCGGCGTTCCGCGGCTGCTGGCGTCCGCGGCAAGTCTGTTATTGTTCAATATCAAAATCTCGCCGATCGCAAGCATGCCGCAGAATCCTCCGGTAGCGAAACGCCGGTATACGTAAAGCCTAGCTTGCTCGGACGAGTCCGGGCGGAGCAAGCAGAGGAGCGGTCGGTCATGGCAAAATATAACAGTGATGAGATTTTGACATGATAAACCCGATAATCCATACTTCACCCGGCTCAAAATGAGGGAGCTAGGCTATATTACTAGGACCTTAGAATGATCTACAAAATAATGATAAATCTGATGACAAATGCAGAAAAAAACGACATTCCTTAGAACAACCAAAGAAAAAGAGGGAAGTTGAAAACAGTCTGTCTAATACGCATATTGACTCGTGATTGATAAAATCGCTCGCGCTAAGGGTGGGGGGGGGTCTAAATGAGGACCCAGGCTTCTGAAGTTGCCACCAAATTCTTTTCTTTTTTTCATTTTTTATTTTTTTTCAGAATCGAATGCACGAATCACTAAAGTTATTCGACTCTATTTGTAACAATAAATGGTTCACGGACACGTCTATAATTCTGTTCTTGAACAAAAAGGATCTCTTCGAGGAGAAAATCAAGAAAAGCCCGCTCACCATATGTTTCCCCGAATATTCAGGTTAGTTTACCTCTCACTACTATTTTAGTAAATGCGTTTATCCGGTTAATTGGGTGGAATGTTTTTGAGTCTGTAGTTTCATAATATACATGTGACGTATGTATTCCATGAATAAGCTCATGGGGAAAAATTTTTACGAGTGAAGGTGGGGCATTTTTTTTAACAGAAGTGTGTTCCCGAAATAATTTTTTTAGAGACGATCCAGGTTGGACTCGTGTCACTCAAATTTAACGCTCCTGTCATTCGGTGTAGTAGTTCAACGGTTTCCCTTACGCTCCATCTTATGTCCCCATAAATTTGCTTCATTATGCTTTGCCTGTGCCATCACCAAATGGGCCACTTTTCAATTCGCCGAGCTCCTTCGAGTGGAGCGCTCATCACTGTGTGGAAGTACCTCTTTAAAATATGTCCAGCTTTTGTTTTTCTTTCAGTACTCCGATATATGTGTGAACATCAAATTTTACAGGTCGACAGGATTACCATGAGGCGTCCGCCTACATTCAAGCGCAGTTTGAGGCGAAAAACAAGTCTGCAAACAAGGTTTGTTGCATTTCATAGCGATTCCACCTTATTTAAAAAGTAGGTTTTTTAAACTCATTTTCTGAATTCAGCTCAGTACTTCTTCTCTCAATTCTTTAGTGTCGTTCTCAAGTTTTGGATTTGTTCATATAGCTATTTGCATAACGTATTGGTGTTGTTTCCCCTTGGGAAAAAATTTAATTTCCTGAGTTTTTTTTTGAGAAGATGGGAAATTTCATACTTTCCATGATGCGCGACCGCGAGTGTGCGCATCACATAAATCGAATTTTGGTCAACATGGATTATAAATTCGACCGGCCTTTCCACTACGACAAAATAAATGCAATTTTAAGGCCGGGGACATACTTCCAGCGACGATGGATGCGGCACACTTTGTCGCCTCCTTCATCGCTAGGAGCATGTTCCCGGCTTTAAAATTGCATTTAATCTATCATAGTGGAGAGGTGAGCGTGAAATTCGATGCTGCCCATTTGCTCCCAAAATAGCATAGAATGGAACCTTTTGGTCGATTTTTCTCAATCTTTACTATGGAGTTGAAACCTGGTTATAAATGGCTGTGTTCACGATAATCTTCATTTTTGAGATTATTCCCCATAATCGATTGGTTGACCTCCCAGTAGAACTTAAATGACTAAGAAATCGAGAGAAACGCACCAGAAGGGCACGGAATCCTCAAATCTCACCCCGCCTCTTAACTCTCACAGAACCTGTTCGTTGTAGCAATGAAATCTTTTGTGGACCCGTCTTTTGCAATTCTCTACTCTCTGTTGCTTCGTATTCTCTTTCAGGCCGAAACTAGTACTGTTTCGCCTAAAAGATTCATCTATTTTCGATCAGCCCGTTATTCACTTGTGACAACCACCGTGAATGTGTTCATACAACCGGACATATGGTCCAGGCCAGAGAATAGTGTCACTGAAATATTACGTTTTAGTGCGTTTCTCACTGTTTCTTCGTAATATTGGTAACGATTGGTGGCCAACACATTGTTTTAGGTGGAAAACTCGGGAAGTAAAATCATCGTGAACACTGCCTTTAAACGAATAACTTGAAAATTCGGCCGTTCGCGGCGAGGTCCATTTCCCTGAGGGGTCGTTTATACTCTCGCCGCTGGTTGACCCACTACAGAGCAAACCTATCATATTGATCTTGCAGCGCCGCACATTCGATATTATACGACCGCACTTCGTCGCGCCGCCCCGAAATTTCAATTTTCGATTTTTTGAATCTTAGAATCATTTAGTGATTTAATTTATTCGGGTTCGAATATTCTATTTATTCGAAAGTTCAAATTATTTGGGTTTTCGAATATTCAATTCTTTCGAGAATCTGAAATATCTGACTTTCCGATTACCTTAGCCAATTTTGGTCATGACATTTGAGTATTCGGCCACTGAAAATTTTCCAAACATATTCATGCACTATTCGGAAATAATCGAAAATCCGAATGTCTATGCGAATATTCAGATAAATTCATTGGAATCAGGGTCGAACGGACATCAAGGTTGTGTAGAACCTTAGCGGAGCCACGAGCCCCTCTTCTTGGCGATCAGAAATTGCCGAAATTTTCGCGATCCCTCCACTAAATTTTTTTAAAAGTGGAGAGTCTTGCGAACAAACCCGAGATTTTTAGGGCCGAAGTTCTTACTATCCCACCCGTAATTTTCATTTTTAAGAAGAACTTCTTTGGAGCCCCAGCCGGATACCTCGTTTTTGGGCTGAATTTTCAACCACCCCCTCACCAACCGTTGCGAAATAACATTGCCGCGCTTGATCCTGACTGGAATCGAATGGGGGATAGGTTCTCAAGTTTTTTTTTTCTCTCGGAAAATTTTGAGAGACTTTAAAAAGCCGTATTCGAATTCATTCATTCGGTAAGTTTGAAAAGATTATATTCGAAAAGTTCATCCATTTGAGATTTCTCAAAAGAATCGTCCGAGTCATTCATTCATTAGAGGTGTCTTGAAAATACGATTTTGAAATTATTCATTAATTAGAAACCTGGCGTCGAGTGCTCCTATAATTGATTACTATGGGAATGCACTTCGTTGCTCCGCTTGGCGACGGAACTATAAATATAAAATGAGTTGACTCACCCGCAAGCGATGCGATGATGCGGGTTCGAGTCCTGCCTGACTCCTGAGTTTTGTACTCAACTCAGCTATTTTGTGACACATTGTGATCATTTTCGATGCCATAAATAGGCGTAAAACAATGTATAAAATACAATCTATGAAAATATTCGCATCAAGCACTGTAGAGTAACACAATTGTCGGAAACCCCTGAGATTTTCCCAAAGTAGAAGAAACACACAGTACCCATGAAACTAAAATGCAAAATGATGTCGGTTCTTTCAGGAGATATACTGCCATATGACGTGCGCGACGGATACAACGAACATTCAATTCGTGTTTGATGCCGTTACGGATGTGATTATCGCCAACAATCTCCGTGGATGCGGTCTCTACTAGTGCAGCTTGGAACTGTGTGCAATTGCGTATTCTCCGCCGTTCTCATTATTAACATCTTCGTCGTCATTTTCATCTGAAGAGCAACGACTTGTGTCGCGTGGTGTCGCCACGCGATATTGCCTGACGACTCTCGCTCCTGCCCGCCGTTCCCCGCGCCCCAGCGATTCTTCCGCCCCGTGTCACGATCCCTAGGCAACTCGATTTCTCCAATTTCTTCTTTAACCATTGGTGTGCAATTATCGATGAATGATTTATTTTTCTAATTGTGTATTTGATGTCAATTTCGTCCGCAAACGCGCGCTATCATCCGCCTACAATCCTTCTCGATTTTTACGCCGCAGCACCGTGATCTTCTATTTTTACTTCTTTCTTCTTTTCGTCCCTGACGACATCCCCCCGCACCCCCACGCCACATTATCCCTCGAGACGAGTTCTTTTCCCATTCATTTCATGTCTATTGATTGTTCGTTCGTTTTTTTCGTTTCGTTTCGTATTTTGGTGGTTCATTCCGACCATTCGCTTCCGCCTCACTATCCCCACATCCAGTCACCCCTATGCAGCATATGCAGCCAGCTGTATTAGCCAAGCAGCACCTCGAGGGCTCACTCTAGTGGCAAATCAGATGTCCACTAGGGAGATGTTGTATGATTGGCATGGATTCTGAAGAGACTTCGCGTTCCCCATTGTAGGTTGGCGCAAACTCGGTGCCATGTGTTATAACATAGGTGCACCGAGCTTGCGCCAACCTTTAACAGTAAACGCGAAGTCTCTTCCGGATCCATGCCGACGTTACACACATACTAGGGCTGCCAGTTTCCATTCGCATCATTTCACCGATAGCGTCGCAAACTCTAGTCAATATGGGTGAAATCGTGCGAGATCTCCCGCACCACACATGCCACCATTTCCACTCTTTAGGTGTAAACTAGCGTCCGTGATTCCCTTTTTAGAGAGTACTTACTGCCGTCCGCGCTTTAATTTATAGTGTTCAGTATGGTCTAGTCATCAGAAGCCACACAGTTCCCCCTTTTCATCTTCTTCCCGACCCCTACCCTTCTCTCTCCTGCACACTCTTGCGACTCACTCTGTTTTTTTTGCTGCTCCGCTCAACAGCGGATGTTATCATATTTTATTATATTATTTAATAAGTTTTTTATTGCGATAAACTATTAAATGATGTCTTTCTTGAGTGTTGAAGATGGTCACTTCGTAGACTGAAAGTTAGTGAAAACAGTGCCAATTGATTAACACTATCAGCTGTTCGATATTACTGCAATATTTACAAGAACTACGAAAATAGTATAGGCATCCATAAACATACTGTACCTCGCAGATTTCATGCCAAAATGACATCTGCGCACGCGTAGCGCCGCATCGCTATAGCTGCTAAAGGCTCTAGCTAACTTTTAGGCCCGTAGTAGAGCCGGCGAAAATTTCAGTTAAGCCTAACTGAATCCATGTTCTGAAAAGGATTCAGATGAGCCGCACACATTTCAGACGTACGTGTTGTAGGCTAAGTAGAGAAAGTCAGCAACAAACAAGATAAGCTGAATCACTAAGTCAGATCTGACTGACTTCTTGGCTAGAGAGAAACGGCGTGCCAGGTCAGGAGTGCGCTCGAGACTTTTCTAAGAAGCAAAGGAGTAACTTTAATAATTGAGCAGAGATATCGGCTTATCAATGTATCATTATCAGCTTCCACTGAACAAACAGCATTTCATTTATTGAGAAACGGAGCATGGAGTTGGTCGATTCGTGAACGACCACTTGACTTACTTGACTTAATCGGTTGGCTTTCGCCTGACGCGGTCATTCCGCATCTTCATCGAGGTGTGCCGTCCTAGTAGTCAGCCGTGTCTATTTTTCACGGTCTTCAGCCACAATTTGAACTCATTCCATCCAGCTGTCACTATTCCGTTTCCTGCGAAACGAAACATCGCGCCTGAACTGTCTTTCGATGCCGAGTGACTTCAAATCCTCTTTAACCACATCCGTCCAGAACTTTCGCCTACGCCCAGGTGGCCGTATCCAGACAGGATTTGGAAGCATTCTTAAAGCGTGTTGTACGAGACGATCCGGCGTTCTTCTTAGTATATGCCCGAGCAGTCGAAGTCGACTTTCCATTGCTGCTTGAGATGGCGTTAGGAGATGCTGGCACCTCCCTCGTGTCAAGCGTTTATGTACTGCGTCGATTTCCTTGTGAAGGTCTTCGTTATGGCATACACGCGACCAGAAATATCCAAGCAAACGCCTAAAAAGCTTCCTCTCCGTGCAATCCAACCTTTCCATCTGCGTCTTCGGTGCTGCCCACGTCTCCGATCCGTACATCATGATAGGGCGAATAGCGGATAGGTAGACGCGCAACTTGACTTCCTCCGCGATGGTGGTAGATCACAAAGACTTGGTTAGAGAATTAAATGCAGACGTAGCTTTCGCACATCGTTGTCGAATATCCGCTGCATAACTACCATCGTTCTTCAGCAAACAGCCCAAATAACAGAAATCGTCCACCAGTTCGATACGTTGTCCGTCCACACAAACTCACGTTGAAGGCCTTCGAGAGACCCACATCTGCTTGCATTTGTCGGGACGAAGACGAAGTCCATAGGCTGCGGCATACTTCGAAACGAGGTTCACAATCCTTTGCAGTTTTGCGTTGTTTTAAGCGAATAACACGATGTCGGCGTACTCCAGGTCGACAAGGGAGCGTGCTGATGGTGTTAGGATCACATCCGCAAGAAACTGTTCTGCAACTCTACGCATGATGTCATCAACGGCGAAGTTGAAAAGAAAAGGTCCTGCAACGGCTCCTTGCCTTACTCCTGTTTTCACCTCGAAAGCTGACGTAAATCCGACAGGTGTACGAACTGCTGCTGTTGTTCCTTTGTTCATGTCCTCGATTAACCGAACATACTTTTCCGGGACTCCATCTGCTCGCAGAGCATTGAGCAATCGATCACGATGAGGAGAGTCGAACGCGGCTTCAAAGTCCAAAAAAGCAAGCTGTAATGGCTTCGAATACCGCTGCCACGATTCAATTACTCTTCTCACGACGAACACTTGGTCGATGGTCGATCTTCTAGGTCGAAAAACCGGCTTGCTCATCTCTGGTCGTTCTTTTCACGATGTTTGATAAGTCGCTCGAGAATGATACGTTCTAAAACCTTGTACATGACACGAAGTAGAGATTCCTCTGTAGTTCTTAGGATCCGTGACGGATAGCTTCTTGTGAAGAGGTACGATGATCGCATGTCTCCACGAATCGGGTATCCTTTCGCTCATCAATATAGCACGGATGGTGTTGGTCATTTCACGAATCCCAGACGGAGGAAGAGCTTTCAGCATTTCAGCAGTGATGTTGTCATCTCCACCTGCCTTTCCATTCTTCATTTTCCGGACACAATACAAAATTTCAGACTCAGTCGGCGGTTCCTCACTGACATCGTAATGTGCTCTTCTGAACATGCGGGAGCTCAGGTACTGATGGCGCTGGACGATTTAGTAGTGAACTAAAGTAATCCTTCCATATTGGCAGCGTCGCATCACCAACTGCAACTCCATTGGTAGTGTTCAAGACAGGAGAACATCTCTTCAACTTCCCGCTATATTGTCGCGGCAACGTGTAGGCTTTCCTCGGATTCTTCTCCTCCCAAGCCTTCTCGAACTCCTTAGCTCTACACGTCCACTCTCGCTCGCGGTCGCTTTGAAGCTGCCGACGCAACTTCCTCCTCAGACGCTTCTCCTCCACGAAGTTTCCTGCAGTTCGGAGAGCACATACTCTGTTGTAGGTAGATGTTGTTTCTTCTGAGACGTAGGCGAACTTCTTAGGCTGTACAACCGGGAGTGCCTCTTTCGAAGCGTCCTGGATGCACTTGACAAAAGAATCCGCGTCGCAAAGTTTTTTCTTAGTCCGTACTCCGATGAGAATAGAAACGCGTTGTCGAAAATTTCTTCTGCACTCTCCATCTCTGAGACTTGTCATGTCAATCCTCTGGAGAGGCTGAGCCCTTCGCTTCCTCTTATGAATCCTCGCAGTGAAGTTCAACAGAACAGGACGGTGATCCGAATCGAATGCGACATCCCGCACAGCTCTAGATCTTCTAATGTCCGATACTGGAATATTCCTCATCAGGACATAGTCAAGCTGTAGTTTCAAAGTTGTCATCTTCCGCTTCCGCTGCTCTTCTGGAGATAGCTGGGTTGGTCCCTGCCGCGTCAGCTGATGGCGGCGATGATTCCTCTTGAATGTCGATGCAATAATCAGACCACTGCGTTCACAAAAGTCGACAAGGCGGTAGCCATTGTCCGATGTTTGCTCCACTGGGTAGAACCATTTACCGATTACTTCGGATTCCTGATCAAGTCCCATCTTCGCATTTGCGTCAATCCCCACGACAACAGTATGTTGACAAGGTATCCTGCCCAGCAACGTATTTAGTTCCTCATGAAACGCATCCTTCGAATTGTGTTCGGCGGTTTCAGTGGGCGCATGAGCACTCACTATCCACAGATTGAATCCTCTGTGATCCCGCAGTCGTACGAATGCATTCCGACACGACGTTGAGCCGAACTCCTTGACCATACCATTGAAATCCTTCCTTACAGCTATTGCACAGCCTCCCACTCTCCTATCGTCAGCGTTACCCCAGTAGATGGTGTACTCTCCGACGCTGATGACGGGTCTATCCTTGAGGCGGGTTTCCTGCAAAGCGGCAAACGGTGCTTGGAAATAGCTCAGAAGTCTGGATAGCGCAGTTTTTTGGATATCACTCGACAGCGATCGATAGTTCAGGGTGGCGAAACTGTGGCTTGTGACCAAAGACACCATGAACTCCCTAGGTACGGATCCTAAGGTGTTATGGACCAGAGGCCTTGGTGTGCCGGACGGCGACACCTTTATGCAATGTGCGGGATACTTTCGCGATATAGTTGTGCACGCTATATCGCTCGAACGTTCCCTGAGTACACTCAAACGTCTGCTGGGTTCAGTAGAAGCAGCGGCACCAACGAGCAGGTACCAACAGACTTGTATACACACCCCCAACGACCACGTAGGGAATAATGGCCGGTTGTTCTGATCATCACAGGTATTATCGAGTCCTCATCATCATGGCTTTGCAAGACCGACCGCTGCTATGCAATCTATCGCTCGATACGGTTTTGGACACGTCTGAGCCCTGCCTGAATCGTTTCGGGCTCGCCTTATCACCCATTCAGATGATCCTGACCGAGTGGTGGGTTTAATACGGGCCTTAGTTAATTATACACAGCCGGAAGCTGCGGAAATGACAGGGCAACTGCCACTCATAGACCCCTTCACTGTGCCGATCAGGGGTGTGCGGAAAATTCTGTTTTCTGGCCGTTTTGGCATTTCTGTTTAATTTCTGGAGAATTATCGAAAATCAGAAAAAATCAACGGAAACCAGCTACGTGGAACAGTGCAGCTTATTTGGTAGTCTACGAGGGTATTCTTTTATAAAAATGCTTCATCTCGTAAGTTCCAGGAAGTGCATAATGGTTTTGTTTTCGGGATTCGTCAAATCACTGCGGCGTTCCAATTGCTTCAACGCAATCGCTCCAGCCGCGAAGCGGCTGGAGAGGTATGGTTTTGCCTAGGCCTTGTGATCACTTACAATTTTATAAAACAGTTTATAGAATCTTTGAAACAAAATTTCTGAAGATTTCCTTCTGGTTATAAGTGAAGAGGTTCAAAAGACACCTGCTGTCCAAATTTCAGCCAAATCGGTTCAGAAATAACAAAGTTGTGAGCCCGAAAGCTCAAGAAATTTTCATGGTGTGTGCCGTAGGCCGTGAGCCGCAGGCCGTAGGCCGTCACGCTTTAGAGTCCTCAATGCTAATAGCCACTGCCAATGGTCGCAGGCAATCAACTTGGCAGACAGGTAAGTTGGTAGGGGGTACGTAGGCTGGTAAGTTATCGATTTGTAGGTGAGTGGGGATTCTGATGGCGTCAACGGGACATCGTCAAAAGTGCTTCGGGCTTCTGATGACGTAATCGGGACATCGTCAAAAGTGCTTCGGGCTTCTGATGACGTCATCGGGACATCGTCAAAAGTACTTCGGGCTTCTGATGACGTCATCGGGACATCGTCGAAAGTGCTTCGGGCTTCTGATGACGTCGTCAGGACATCGTGGAAACCCGGAGAGTGGGCAGGTGTTTGTGATTCGTTGCTGGTCATCCGAGGAGTTGTATATACCACCCCGTAGAGTGATTAGGGGTCCTGGACCCGTCGCTGGTCATCCGGAAAATATTGTAGGACACCCCACAGAAAGAGCAGGAGCCCAGACTCGATGCTAGCCTTCCGAGAAATTATGCAGGATACCCCAAAGAATGAGCACGAGTCTTGAGCTTTGCGCTAGTCGTCTGAGATAGTGTGCTGGATGCATCGGAATTTGAGCAGGAGTCTGAGAACACCCTGCACAACTTTTGTAAAAGTGTAAGGACGACATGCATAGCGAGCAGAAAGCTTGAGATGTTATGTAGGTCATGACGCGCTGAGGCCATTCACACAACCCCATTTTGAGTGCTCCCTCATCTTTATTCACTAGCCTACTAATTTTTTCTGCATTAAATGGTACTTGCTTATCAGCATCCGAATTCGAAAACAAATTGTTAGAACTACAATACCCGCGCTAAGTTTTGTAAAAACGGGGAGCATCTGGCAAACTTGGCAAAAAAGCGTTCGATGCATGCAACTTTTTTGAACGAATGCTTTTTCGAATTCTGAAAACGCTATCATATTCACAGATTAAATTGCTACCTAATTATGTGAGGTACGGGCCAAAAGTCCCTAAAATCGCTTTGTTTTCGAAGGAAATAGTTTTTGCAATAGTTTTTCGAAAACGTCGCGCGCGGCGAGGTGCGGCGAAACTTTGAGCAGTAATTGTACAAGTAATTGAGGAGCAATCTGTATGGTTTCTTCTTAAATTAGTTGCAGGTAAGAGCATCTCGAGTATTGTTTAGGTTGAATTTTCGAAATCCCTCATTAAACACGCTTGAGAACTATCTGAAAAGTCGGAGTTTTGTTGTGAAAGCCCAGGATTCTTAAATGAAGGACTTCGAAAATTCAACCTAAACAATACTCGAGATGCTCTTACCTGCAACTAATTTGAGAAGAAACCATACAGATTGCTCCTCAATTACTTGTACAATTACTGCTCAAAGTTTCGCCGCACTTCGCTGCGCGCGACGGTTTTTTAAACCGATTGCAAAAACTGCATCCGGCTGTAGGCCAGCAGGCTTTCATGATTATCGACCGGGCTGGCTACGTCTGAGCGACCAACTTTAACCGGGGCCTAAAGCCCCTGTCAAGCCCCTGTCAGATTTGGATGAGGAAATCACCGTGGTATGAAAATCAATCGATACGTATGAAAAACATGGAGGCTGCAAATAACACCCGGTGTAGCGAGCTGTGGCTGACGCGACCAACATGAATGAATTCTGTGGAACGATATCATGGATATCATTCATTTCTTAGCTTATATCATGTGAACATTAGTCGTGTCAACCATTGCATAGGATATTACTGCGTAATATCAAGAAAAAATGAAAAATTCTGTAAAAAAGGGGTCTCCCAAGCAAAAGTGGTTTGGTTCGCGTTACAAATATTTCAACAAAAAGGGAACAATAGGAAAGTGGGATGAAGAGAATCTACAAGAAATGGACAATATCCTCCAAAGCTCAATCCTTTGTCGGCACTTCTAAACAGCGGAAACAAACCGTTGTGGTATTTTACGAGGGAAAATTGGATGGTTTCCTAAAACAATTTGACATCATCAACTCTCCTATGATGGCTATTAGGTACACATGCATATATACATTTTTTATCGGTTTTCACATAATGAAAGTCCTTCATGGAGCCAAAAGGGCTTCCTCTTGGAGAACCGCAACGGTTTGTTTCCGCTGTTTAGAAGTGCCGACAAAGGAAAGAGCTTTGGAGGATATTGTTCATTTTTTGTAGACTCTCTTCATCCCACTTTCCTATTGTTCCCTTTTTGTTGAAATATTTGCAGCGCGAACCAAACCTTTTTTGCTTGGGAGACCCTTTTTTTACAGAATCTAGAATTATCTAACTGTTTTGCTTCGCTACGGGGGGATTATGATTTGGCATAATAATATTTGTGAGAAACTCGTTAAAAGAAGTGAAATACTCGATACTTTTGATCTGTCATGAGATTCAACACGGAAGAAATACTAAAAGCTCGATGAAATGATGTGCCATTGATTTGGATGTATTCTTTGTCACCAAAAATCGAAAAGTGAGTGTGGTTTTGAAATTGCGAATCACGCGCTCTCTGAAGGCCTATGGTATACTTTGTCGCTGTAATGAGCGACAGGCATGCAATCTAACACAAATCGTGGCGGGACCCGCATGGGAGCAACGACAACGGTCGTCGTAGGAACAGATGTCGCGTGTGGGTCGCAGCGACGTGTCGCGGAGGGCTGACATACTGCAACTGTGCCATAGCCTGTCCCTACCACTGTCGCTGTGCAGTGCACTGCGACAGCGACAGATTTAAAGGACGGGAGGCGGTCGCTGTCGCTGTGCAGAGCGATGCGACCGTGTGTCGCAAAAGTATACCATACCCCGAAAACAAATGATCGCTCGCAGTCAAATTTTGCAAGCCAGAAAGCCTTGAAATACTATTTTGTGACTCCCACCCTAATTTTTTTTGACGATTATAGGTATGTCTAGGCTCAGTAAAACGCGCGTGATCTGGCCTTTCAAAACCACACTCACTTTTCGATTTTTGGTAACAAAGAACACATCCAAATCAATGGCACATCATTTCATCGAGCTTTTAGTATTTCTTCCGTGTTGAATCTCATGACAAATCAAAAGCATCGAGTATTTCACTTCTTTTTAACGAGTTTCTCTCAAATATTATTATGCCAAATCATAAACCTCCCGTAGCGAAGCAAAACAGTTAGATAATTTCGTTTCATTTTACCGAAGGTTTTCTTCAGAGATAAGAAGAAAACATTCCGTTCATGGCCTTTATGCCCATTGCACCTGCTCGGCACTTTAGGACACACCTTACTTTCCCAGGCGCCCTGCGCTGTCCGAGATGGGTGCCGTAAACTTCGCGGCGCTCTGCGCACTCTCACTTGGGTCCCGCCCACTTTTACCGGCACGCTGTGCACTCCTACTTGGGTCCCGACCATTTTTTCCGGCTCGGCGCGCTGTGCTTTCCTACTTGGGTCCCGACCATTTTTTTCAGCGCCCTACGCACTCCCACTTGGATCCCGCCCACTTTTACCGGCGCGCTGTGCTTTCCCACTTGGGTCCCGACCACTTTTACCGGCGCCCTACGCACTCCCACTTGGTTCCCGCCCACTTTTATCGGCGAGCTGTGCACTCCTACTTGGGTCCCGACCATTTTTTCCGGCGCCCTACGCACTCCCACTTGAGTCCCGCTGGGTCCCGACCACTTTTACCGGCGCCCTACGCACTCCCACCTGAGTCCCGCCCACTTTTACCACCGCGCTGTGCACCCCTACTTGGGTCCCGACCACTTTTTCCGGCGCGCTGTGCACCCCTACTTGGGTCCCGACCACTTTTTCCGGCGCGCTGTGCACCCCTACTTGGGTCCCGACCACTTTTTCCGGCGCCCTAAGCACACCCACTTGGGTCCCGCCCACTTTCACCGGCGCGCTGTGCTTTCCCACTTGGGTCCCGACCACTTTTACCGGCGCCCTACGCACTCCCACTTGGGTCCCGCCCACTTTTATCGGCGCGCTGTGCACACCTACTTGGGTCCCGACCATTTTCTCCGGCGCCCTACGCACCCACACTTGGATACCGCCCACTTTTACCGGCGCGCTTTGCTTTCCCACTTGGTTCCCGCCCACTTTTATCGGCGAGCTGTGCACTCCTACTTGGGTCCCGCCCACTTTTATCGGCGCGCTGTGCACACCTACTTGGGTCCCGACCATTTTCTCCGGCGCCCTACGCACCCACACTTGGGTCCCGCCCACTTTCACCGGCGCGCTGTGCTTTCCCACTTGGGTCCCGACCATTTTCTCCGGCGCCCTACGCACCCACACTTGGATCCCACCCACTTTCACCGGCGCGCTGTGCTTTCCCACTTGGGTCCCGACCACTTTTACCGGCGCCCTACGCACTCCCACTTGGGTCCCGCCCACTTTTATCGGCGCGCTGTGCACACCTACTTGGGTCCCGACCATTTTCTCCGGCGCCCTACGCACCCACACTTGGGTCCCGCCCACTTTTATCGGCGCGCTGTGCACACCTACTTGGGTCCCGACCATTTTCTCCGGCGCCCTACGCACCCACACTTGGGTCCCGCCCACTTTCACCGGCGCGCTGTGCACCCCTACTTGGGTCCCGACCACTTTTTCCGGCGCCCTACGCACTCCCACTTGGGTCCCGCCCACTTTTGCCGGCGCGCTTGCACTCCTACTTGGGTTCCGACCACTTTTCCGGCGCCCTACGCACTCCCACTTAAGTCCCGCTGGGTCCCGACCACTTTTACCGGCGCCCTACGCACTCCCACCTGAGTCCCGCCCACTTTTACCACCGCGCTGTGCACCCCTACTTGGGTCCCGACCACTTTTTCCGGCGCGCTGTGCACCCCTACTTGGGTCCCGACCACTTTTTCCGGCGCGCTGTGCACCCCTACTTGGGTCCCGACCACTTTTTCCGGCGCGCTGTGCACTCCTGCTTGGGTCCCGACCACTTTTTCCGGCGAGCTGTGCACCCCTACTTGGGTCCCGACTACTTTTCCCGGCGCCCTACGCACTCCCACTTGAGTCCCGCTGGGTCCCGACCACTTTTACCGGCGCCCTACGCACCCCCCCCTTGGGTCCCGCCCACTTTTATCGGGACCCAAGTAGGAGTGCACAGCGCGCCGATAAAAGCGGGCGGGACTCAAGTGGAAGTGCGTAGAGCGCCGGGGAAAGTAGTCGGGACCCAAGTAGGAGTGCACAGCGCGGTTGTAAAGGTGGGCTGGCATACTTTGTTGCTGTCATGAGCGACTGGAATGAAATTCAGCGCAAATCGCGGTTGGACCCGCATCGGAGCAGCAGCATCGGCTGTCGTAGGAACAGTAATCGCGCGTGACCCGCAGTGACGTGTCGCGGAGGACTAACATACTGCAAATGTGCCGAAGCCTGTCGCTGTGCAGAGCACAGTGAATGCGACAGGTTTCAAAGACGGGAAACCGTCGCTCTCGCTGTGCAAAACGACCGCGTGTCGCAAAAAATACCATTTTCCTAATGGTACCGACTTACCCATACTTCTCTGCTTTCCCTCGTCACTCATTTCACAACTCCTCCCCAGATTTTGAGAAATCCGGAAGTTCGATTCAGTTTTCCGCGTATCTGCTTCGCAACAGGGACCCAATTATACTCGTACTCAAAGAGTCGGGGGGGGGGGGGTTCTATCCGGCCACGATAGGCTTTCGACTCGACTACAAAGCGGTTGAACGACGATATGGCCACGCAATTTCCTTGCGCCACGTGGCCTAATCTTCGTCCAAGTGAGAAGCACGTGGGCCAATCATAGCCGTTCCACTCGGCCACGAAACGCTTTTGATTCGACTACGATGAGTTTGAACGGCGTACGAGCCACAATGCCCATGATTGAACACGTTGATCGATCGCTTCAGAACTGACCCGGCGCGTACCAGCCGCACAGCACGTATATAAGGGGCCCGATCCCAGAGAGAGAGAGAGAGTCCGCCTTTCGGGGCTGCTCCTGGAAGGTGACTACGGGTCTTTTCCTGGACGATTTTTGAACCGTTAGGGGGTCTCCCCCACGGTCCTCAGCGAGGGGAGGTCCCTCGCTGTCGACCGTGGAGAGGGTAATGTCCCTGTCGCGAACTGCTGTGGGGGTGATCTCCTGCTGCGGGTCGTGACTTGGACGGTATCCTTGTTAGGGGAGACCCGCTCCCATGAAAGGGGTGGGGGCCCGCCCCCAGCGCCACGTAGTCCTATCGAACAGGCCACGTGCTGCTGCGTGGGAAACGGGGACGCGGCAAGGGTTTTGTCTCTCTGCGCCACGTAGTCTTATCGAACAGGCCACGTGCTGCCGCGTGGGAAATAGGGTGCGGCAAAAGTTTTGCCTCGCTGCGCCACGTAGTCCTATTGAACAGGCCACGTGCTCCTAGGAGCAGCACGTGCTGCTCCAAAAGTCCCTTTCAACTCGACTAGATACCCGATTAGATAGCCTGTCGTGGCCGAATCGGACCCCCCGACTCCCTGAGTAAAGCCTATCCCGAAACGCTAACGCCGTTGTAAGCTTTAAAACGAGCCAAAATGACCATATCTGAGCGAATCTCGACAGCTGAATTTGCGAACTTCTCCCATTAGCTAGCGGAACGGCAACACCGATTATACGGTCGGTAAGGATAGCACTGATATGTATAGTTAGGTCCGTGGCTTGTTTCCTCAAAAAAAAACATTTAAATTTAAACCGCGACTGGCGCGGCGGTTAGAATCTCACCTGCGGCTGGCTGGTAATTACTTCTGCATAAGTTACATGCGGATAAGGTACTCTTGACATGTTACCTGCGACTTATCTTTACAACTTTAATTTCCATGTGACCTTCAATATAGTGGGTATGTTGCACGGTGCGAGTTGACCTTCAAGTGACATAAAGTTGGCGCGTGCAGCTTAAATGTGTTATTTCATCGTTACAATGTAACTTCTCTACTGCGCGGCAGAAGCGTCTCAAAGGGGAAGTACACGACCTCCACTCTGAAGGGTCAGGACTTTCCAGATGTGTGCACCATCTTCGGTTCAATTACCCTGGTTTGAGATACTTGCATCCGCCTTGCCGCTGGAGGCCCCGCCCAACCACTGGCAGCCCCTGGTAGCGCTCGGCGAGCCGGCAGCATCGCGCGTCGGTTCGACGGCGGCGTCACGTGCTGCTATGCTAACCGCGTCGCGTGTCGGTGTTAAGTTACATATAACAAGATTGCAAGTTACTCGCAATGTTGTGTAAGCTACGTGTAACATTGAGGCAAGCTACGCTTGACTTTAATCGAAAATCACGAACAAGTTACATGTGAATTCAGAATAAGTTGCGTGAAGCCATCACGCAACTTGCGTCAAAGTCTCAAGTAACTTGTTCAGAAACTTCAGAGTAGGCGGCAGCTAGTGAAACATGCGCGGAGCGGAATGCGTGTGTATTATCTAGCGGCTCCAACTCCGACCGTGTGTCCCGCGTTATAGTTATAGAATCACGTCAAAGAATGATAATGGGATCGTGCTGTAGTCACACGCCCGGGTTGGTCCCATCTCCCGAACAAAAACATTTATTTCCATTGCATGTATTTTTATTAACGAAAGATTACGATTTAATGGTCCAAAATGTCGTAAATCGTAAACCGTATTTACGAGACCCAAAAACACCGTAAATCGTAAAATCGTAAATCGTAAACCGTGATTACGCACACCCCTGTTGCCTACTAAAACTTTTCAACGTATTGCTGTGCCGCGGGCCCGCTGACTGCGTTTCTATCCCGAGTTGAGTCTGTTCCTGCGAGAATCGCTTACAAAAGTGGAATTTGAACGCAGGCGACAGGAACGCTTGAGCCGCAGAGTTGATACTGTTCGTGTCTCGCCTCCTGGTATAATCCAGAATCCGGCATACACGGGCGAATCAACAACGCAAGTTGACACTTCTCTTGTTGCTAATCATGAAAACTAGGTACGCTTCCTCGGTATTTTGATAGTGATTTGCAATGCTTCTACTGTAATATTCGGTCTACCTCAAAAAACTCGGACTACGTCTCGCTTGTTCTTTCGAAGCACTATGATATTTTGGCTTTTTTCTGATACCTGGCTAAAGCCTAGCCACTCAATGTCTTCCGTATTGGGGAATATGTTGTCGGAGTATGAGTCCCAACAGTGCGACGGGCCTAGGAAATCGGGGGGTGGGGTTATTCTACTAGTTAGTCGCGGACTATCACCTTCAAATGTTTTTCTGAATCAGTTGAGAATGCATATCAAATACTATGTGCTGATATTTTCTGTGAAGGTTACAGATTCAGGTTTATAGTAGTATATAGAGCTCCCTCCTGCCTATACGTTAAAACTGAGCAGCTTGTGAAAGTTTGAGTGATTTAGTTGCTTGTGACGTGCATACAGTTATTGTAGGTGACTTCAACTTACCTGGTTTTGACCCTCAGGTCATTGATTCTGTGAATTCTTCTCCGCTTCGTGGTTTGGAAGAACTGAGGTGGTAGTAATCTTATCCTTTAACGCGGGTAAACCACGCGCTCTTGACC